>CM044955.1:29633022-30078521 GCA_024516035.1 Bactericera cockerelli | reverse complement strand
TAGTACTTAGACACATGTTTTGCACATGTATGGATGTAGTTTGACCTACAGATTACAAAAATGTAAAATAAATTATCCTAGTAATTGTGGTTTTTCCGTGAGACCCGAAAAACCATATTTCACCGCGAAATCTGCAAAATTAAAAAATCATCTCCGTTGCTATAGTACTTAGACACATGTATTGCACATGTATGGATGTAGTTTGACCTACAAATTACAAAAATGTAAAATAAATTTTCCCAGCTTCGGTCGTTTTTTCCGTGAGACCTGAAAAACCATATTTGACCGCGAAATCTGCAAAATTGAAAAATCATCTCCGTTGCTCTAGTACTCAGACACATGTTTTGCACATGTATGGATGTAGTTTGACCTACAGATTACAAAAATGTAAAATAAATTTTCCTAGCACTTGTCCTTTTTCCGTGAGACCCGAAAAACCATATTTCACCGCGAAATCTGCAAAATTGAAAAATCATCTCCGTTGCTATAGTACTTAGACACATGTATTGCACATGTGTGGATGTAGTTTGACCTATAGATTACAAAAATGTAAAATAAATTTTCATAGCTTTGGTCGTTTTTCCGTGAGACCAGAAAAACCATATTTCACCACGAAATCTGCAAAATTGAAAAATCATCTCCGTTGCTATAGTACTTAGACACATGTATTGCACATGTATGGATGTAGTTTGACCTACAAATTACTAAAATGTAAAAGAAATTTTCCTAGCTTCGGTCGTTTTTCCGTGAGACCCGAAAAACCATATTTGACCGCGAAATCTGCAAAATTGAAAAATCATCTCCGTTGCTCTAGTACTCAGACACATGTATTGCTTATGTATGAATGTAGTTTGACCTACAGATTACAAAAATGTAAAATAAATTTTCCTAGCACTTGTCTTTTTTCCGTGAGACCCGAAAAACCATATTTCACCATGAAATCTGCAAAATTGAAAAATCATCTCCGTTGCTATAGTACTTAGACACATGTTTTGCACATGTATGGATGTAGTTGGACCTACAGATTACAAAAATGTAAAATAAATTTTCCTAGCAATTGTGGCTTTCCGTGAGACCCGAAAAACCATATTTCACCGCGAAATCTGCAAAATTGAAAAATCATCTCCGTTGCTATAGTACTTAGACACATGTATTGCACATGTATGGATGTAGTTTGACCTACAAATTACAAAAATGTAAAAGAAATTTTCCTAGCTTCGGTCGTTTTTCCGTGAGACCCGAAAAACCATATTTGACCGCGAAATCTGCAAAATTGAAAAATCATCTCCGTTGCTCTAGTACTCAGACACATGTTTTGCACATGTATGGATGTAGTTTGACCTACAGATTACAAAAATGTAAAATAAATTTTCCTAGCACTTGTGGTTTTTTCCGTGAGACCCGAAAAAACCATATTTCACCGCGAAATCTGCAAAATTGAAAAATCATCTCCGTTGCTATAGTACTTAGACACATGTATTGCACATGTGTGGATGTAGTTTGACCTATAGATTACAAAAATGTAAAATAAATTTTCATAGCTTTCGGTCTTTTTCCGTGAGACCAGAAAAACCATATTTCACCACGAAATCTGCAAAATTGAAAAATCATCTCCGTTGCTATAGTACTTAGACACATGTATTGCACATGTATGGATGTAGTTTGACCTACAGATTACAAAAATGTAAAATAAATTATCCTAGTAATTGTGGTTTTTCCGTGAGACCCGAAAAACCTTATTTCACCGCGAAATCTGCAAAATTGAAAAATCATCTCCGTTGCTATAGTACTTAGACACATGTATTTCACATGTATGGATGTAGTTTGACCTACAGATTACAAAAATGTAAAATAAATTTTCCTAGCACTCGTCCTTTTTCCGTGAGACCCGAAAAACCATATTTCACCGCGAAATCTGCAAAATTGAAAAATCATCTCCGTTGCTATAGTACTTAGACACATGTTTTGCACATGTATGGATGTAGTTTGACCTACAGATTACAAAAATGTAAAATAAATTTTCCTAGCACTTGTGGTTTTTCCGTGAGACCCGAAAAACCATATTTCACCGCGAAATCTGCAAAATTGAAAAATCATCTCCGTTGCTATAGTACTTAGACACATGTATTGCACATGTATGGATGTAGTTTGACCTACAGATTACAAAAATGTAAAATAAATTTTCCTAGCACTTGTAGTTTTTCCGTGAGACCCGAAAAACCATATTTCAACCTAAAGAGAGAGAAAAAGACAATCCACCTGTTTGTGATACCTGTCAGTGTAGATTAACGGTAAAACATATTTGAAAGAATGTATCAAATATCAGAATGCAAGAAACCCTAATGACCTATTTGTTTGTCTTTCATATGACCCCATTTCTGTTATGAACTTCATAAATAAAAATTATTTGAAAATGTAATTTTTTATACTTCACAGTGTATACAACATAATTGTATGTTTGCACACTCTAATAAATTTAAATAAATAAAAAGAAATTCCTCGGAAGTAATAAATAGGGAAGAAAGAAAGATAAAGCAAATGAAGTTTACACATAATTTAGGAAGGTAGGCCTCATCGCATCTACGGCACTGCTCTTAATTCTTCGCAGCGTAGCCAGCTGTTTATGAAATTATTCAGTCGTATTTTTCTTTCTAACTAAAAAAATTTTCCTGGTTAGGTTTTTTTCCAAATATTTCCATTTTATTCCAAGGTCATTCGTAAAAGAAAAATGCGTTTGGTTACTTTTCAAGATAAACAATGGACTTAACCTATAAAACAACTGGAAGCAAGAATTTTCTACTTCCACTTTGGTTAACTTTGGAAGTGGAAATTTTTCCTCTTCCAAAAGAAAAATGGCTTGCTTCCAGTTTGGTTCATTTTATTCCCGTTTGGTTAACTTTGGTTAGAAAGAAAAATACGGCATAATATGCCGTATTTTTCTTTACATATTATGTATTATTTCAAGTTTTATTCATTATGATACGAGTATAACGAGTATGTAACAAGTTAAAAAAGTCCGTAATCGTCTGGGTACGACACTTTTGTATTAAAGACACTTTTTGAGATTATTTATTAAACTAAATATTTATGTAAATTTTCATCTAAGTTTTCAGTGTTTTTTTCTCTTTTTTGTAAAGCAAACACTTTTAAGGTGTGAATGTTCTGTAAAGAGCATTAGTTATTTTGTAAGCTCCTAATAATCTCTAATATAGGCAAATAGTTTTGAATTTGTTAAGAATTTTAAAAGCCGTTTGTTTAGAGTGTTTAGACTTTAGCTTAGTGAGTAGTTACTTATAGTCTAATCTTATAAGCTTTTTAATCTTATAAGCTAAATTCTAATCAAACCGCTTTTAAATTTCTTAACAACATCAAAACTTTACAATATCAAAAATCTGGCCGTAAAGTGTTGTAAAGTGATAAATATTCATAAAGCTAGCAGTGTGGCAACACTGTCATGGTGTCAACTTTTTTCTTTTTGGGTATCAAAAAATAGTTGAAAAAGATTGAAATCTAAAAGAAAATAAGAAGTCATTTTATTTGATCAACTTTCACATTTCATTTTATAATCTCTTTTCTTTCAAATTTTTCATTTCATTACTTGGACACTTGGACTTGAAACTTAATTTAACAGTGATCACTTCTCACTTCATCCGTATCTTCGATCTTCATCAAGAGTTCAGTTATCAGCTTTTGGTATTGTTGGTTGGGTTGTGGTGTTTTCAGTTTTATTAAGTTTCACTTAAATTAATTGCTAAAAGTAAAGAAACCAACTTTTTAAAGCAAGTAACAACTAACAATACAAGTGTTATAGTATGGATAGGAGTAGGAAAGGATAACACTGTCTAGTGAAGTGTAGTGACTGCCTAAACCTGAGGCTATAGGTATACTATTATACTTTGCAGATTTGTCAAGATTACAATCAACAATCAATCAATACTTTCTTACAAAAGTATATAAATATTAGGTATTTTAATTTTATTTGATAGGTGTTTTTTTTAAAACTAATTGAAACTTGGAATTTCTGATTTTGATTGTGAATCTAGATATTCGGGTGGGTCGAATGGATGTTTAGGGTGAGTGTCAAAGGTTCTGCCAGAATCTGCCTCTAACAGATAGCCAGAATTGACCCTCCAACAAAACCCCACCCAGAATTAATCAAACTACTCAAGCTGTGGACTGCTGTCAATGATTTTTTGGGTAGTGTGATTGATTCCTGGTGTGGGTCAACACAAGTCTAATTTTGGCTAGCTCTTACTGTTTAGGCTGTAGAAGCAGTTTATGACAGAACCTTTGACTTTCACCCTAAACATACACCCTACCAACTGAAATATCTAGATTCACGAGTAACATCATAAGTGAGTCCCTGTATAATTAAAAAATCAAATCAGGAACTTCTAGATCTTCCTAAATTATCAATGTGGTCTATTAATTTCGCCCCTACTTATGTACTATGTTCTCTGTCAGCTCCAAAACCATTTGTCTTAAGTCCAACCATAATGATATTTGGTATTGTTATTCAGGGTAGTCTCTGGATAGTTTTAGGCCAGCTGAAACAGTAGGTACATAACATCTAGCTCTTGTGTTCAGTGGTATAACAAAAATGTCTTATTGAAAAAGCCATTTTCTTATAGATAGGTAAGCTGTTTTTTAAAAATTCTCAGCTGAGACACTTAGGGTGGAATTAATAGCTAATTTTGTAATACCTCTATGGCTCTAAGTCATGGATTGCGTACTGTGTAAGATAGCAAACAGTGATGCTTAGCAATGAGTTGTGAAGAATTTGTCTATTAATTTTGCCCTCAAACATGTTTAACTTGTAATTTGATTTACCAAAATTTTGTAGCTGTAAGGATACTCACATTAAAGGCAAAATTAATAGACAAATTCTATAACACAAGTCATGGCTAAGTGTCGGTTTTCCCTATCTTACACTGTAAGCAATCTGTGAGCAAAGCGCCACAGAAGTATCACAAAAATGTCCATTAATTCTGCCCTAAAAGTTAATAAAAAGTCTCAAACAACTCAGAGTGTTAGATCTTCCTGAGATGAGCTCCTTCATAAAATTAATAAATAAATGTGTATTCTCTGTGTTATATTATAGATATGTTGCAGGCCAAACTGTTTTTCAGGATAAACTAGTATATCCTAGGACAAACTAGTTTATCCTAAGGGCGTTCGGATAATAAACTAGTTTATCCTAGGCCAAACTAGTTTATCCTGACGCACTTAGGATAAACTAGATTTTCCGGAATAAAATACTTATATTTCAGTCCAAACTAGTTTGTCCTAGGACAAACTAGTTTATCCTAGGCACAACTGATTTTCATATAATAAAAGAAAATGATAACAATAAAGTTAAATGCACAAGATAGGTAAGTATTATTTATTTATCTGATTTTCAAATAATAAAAGAAGAAAATGAATTAAAATAAAGATAAATGCAAAATATAAGTAAGTGTTGACCTGAGTTCGATCCCCAGCGGGTTAGAAATTTTTCTCATAGACGTTTCTGCCAATAAGTCTGTCTTTACCACCGTGTCCTACTGCTACATGTGCAGCATTGATGGCGTCATACACTCATCCACAGTAAGATAGTGTTTGACAGCTCCTTCGGATCATGAAACCAGTTTCTTGACGTTTCCAATACTGAGCACGCCAAATCACTGTTATCTCCTTTGTTGTATTGGGGTTCTTTTCTCTACACTCTCAGTCTCCTCAACTTCTAAAATGAGCTATGAGTAATTTTCCTTTGTAAGTACATTGTAATGTGTCTCTTTCTTAGAATCTTCTAATCTCAAAACTTCTTCCAAAAATATCTGTCTCTACTCCTTTTGATCCATAACACTTTGAATATGTAAAGTTTTCAAATAAAGAACACAAAACTATGAAGAGGAAACATATTTATTTGAGAATCTTCTACAAGAAAACTAGACTGACTCAATCAATTCAAAACTTCCAAAAGGGTATAAATATTCAGGCCAGATATTTGTAGGAATATAGAGTGGTTCACAGCTCCCTACATCCTCCCCTGTCAATCTTGATAACGAGCTGGAGGTCTCAGCTTGTTTCTATCACGAAGATTTCTTTTAAAGTTGTCTTCCTGTACATCAGTTTCCAAGTCTGGCTGAGAAACATTCATTCTGGCATCTAGATATATTTCTTCACTTTCTTCAGGCTGACTGTGATCACTTCTGTCTGGGATTGGATGGATATGCTGTCGCTTTCTTCTAAATGTTCTTCCTGTTTGTTCATGCTCAATTTGAAAGGAGCGTGGAGTGTCTGGATGAATTCCTTTGATGATACCTTTTTCCCAAGGTTTCTCTGGATTTATTTTAAACAGTACATTTTGATTTTCTTCACAATTTGATTGTTGCCTTGTATTTTTATCATAGTACATCTTGTTAGTTTTCTGAACTTGCTTCAAACTTTCTTTAATTTTCACAGGGTCATTTAATTTTGGACACAATTGGTTGGATTGAATTGGAAGTTTTTCTTTAAAATTACGACTCATTAATAATTTAGCGGGTGATAAACCAAGGGATACAATTGGAGAATTCCTATATTGTAATAAAGCTAAATCAAGATTATCTTCATTCTTGTTCAACATTTGTTTGGCTATTCCAACTGCCCGCTCAGCAACTGCATTTCCTCTAGGATATCTAGGACTTGATGTTATCGATTTTATATTCCACTCGTTGAAAAACTGTTTAAATTCTTAACTTGCAAATGGCATATTGGCAGATACAATTACATCAGGTGCTCCATGATATGAGAAAATAAATACAAATTTCTTGATTAGCTCCCTTGATGTTTTGCTTCTTAACTTCAATACTTCAATCCATTTTGAAAAATAGTCATACACTACCAAGTATTCACTATCTTTGCATTCCATTATATCAGCTGCAATTTTCTCCCAAGGTCTATCTGGTATTTCTTGAGATAACATAGGATGTTTTGGGTTATCATTTGCATATTTATCACATGTATCACATCTCTGCACAAATTTTTCAATGTCGCTATTTATATGCGGCCAATATACCAGTTCACGTGCTTTCATTTTCATTTTGTTCATACCCAAATGTGTCTCATGTATTGTTTCTATTACATGTTGACGCATTTTTCTTGGTATTACAATTTTGTTACTTTTAAATAAAATTCCATCTATCACTGACAGTTCTTCTCTCACTTTATAGAAATTTTTTATTTCATGACTTTCTTGTTTCATATTGCAGGGACAGTTAGAGTTCACCACAAAATTAATTATTCTTTTAATCTCAGGATCTTCTTCTGACAATTCTTGGACCATTTTCAATTTTGTATCATTTACTGTGTGATGTAATTTAATATCATGAATACATAAGTCTAATCCGGAATTTTCATCACAAGTACTATTTAAAACATTGCGACTCAAAATATCAGCAACTACCATTTGAGAGCCTGGTAGATACTCAATGCACAGCTCATATCTAAATAATTTCAAGAGCATTCTTTGAAGTCTAGGAGACACTTTCTGAATTTCTTTATGCACTATTGTGATGAGAGGTTTGTGATCTGTTAGTATAGTCACTTTATTTCCATATATGTAATAGTGAAACTTTTTACATGCAAATAAAATTCCAAGCATCTCTTTTTCTACTTGTGCATATTTCTGTTCTGTGGGAGTCAACGAGCGTGATGCATAAGCAACAACTTTGCCCTCTTGCATTAAACAACAACCAAGTGCATAAGAGGAAGCATCAGTTTGAATAATTATTTCTTTCTTGTCATCATAATGAGCCAACACTGGAGAGGTCATCAAACATTTTTTTAGCTGAGAAAAAGCAAATTCATGTTCATTACACCATGTCCAAACTGTATCTTTCTTTGTGAGCTCTCTAAGTGGAGAAGAAATATTACTCACATTTGGTATAAATTTGGAAAAATATTGCACAGTTCCAAGAAATTGCATTATTTCTTTCTTATTTTGTGGTTGTTTTATTTTATCAATTGCTTCTGTTCTCTCTTTATCAATTTGAATACCATCTTTGTTCACGACAAAACCAAGAATCTTTACTTGTTGCTTTTTAAATTGAATTTTTTTCTTGTTCATTGTGACACCAGCAGTTAGTGCTCTGTCTAAAACTTGCTTCAAAATTTTATCATGTGAAATTTCATCTTTGGCAGCAATGTACAAATCATCAATATAGATATAAACTCCATTTATGTCACCAAATAATTCTTGATTTTTCCTCTGACAAAGTTCTGACATAGTGGAAATTCCAAACGGACATCTTAAATATTTGTATCTGCCAAACGGTGTTGAGAAACAGCATAAATCTGAAGAATTCTCACTCAAGGGTATCTGATGGAAAGCACTTGTTAAATCTAACACCGAAAATATTTTACAACCACTGAGGTTTGAGAGTATATCATCTTGATTTGGAATATAATAACTATCCTTGACCACATTTAAATTCAAATCACGAGGGTCAAGACAAATTCTCAATTCTTTGTTGGGTTTTTCCCGCACTACAATATTGTGGCACCATTCATTTGGCTCTGTAACTTTTGAAATTATCTTTTCAGTTTCTAGTTTGTCGAGCGCTTCTTTCAATCGCGGCATTATAGATTTAGCCACTCTTCGTGGTGGATAACTCACAGGTACTGCATTTTCTTTCACTTTGATGTCATATATGGTTCTCCAGGAAATTTTCCAATTCCTTCAAACACTTTGCCATAATTTTGTATGACTTGATCTATTGATTTAAACATGACGTCCACTGTCATTACTCTTTTAATCAACCCAAGTTTGAAACACGAATTTAATCCAAGAATTGGTCGAGTCTCTAAATTTACCACCACAAATTTGAAAATATAGTATTCACTATTTATTTTACCTCTCAAGAAAATAATTCCACATGGATTGATAATTGAATTATTTTATGTTATTAATTTCATTGAGGACGGTTTCAGTTCTTTCTGTACATCATTTTCATTTCTTCCTAGCAATTGACACAATATCTTCATAGGCATAGCATTACATTGAGCGCCTGTGTCAAGTTTACATGCAATTTTCTTTCCCTCAAAATCAATTTCTTCAATCCACTCAGTCAACTTAGAAGGCTCAGTTGAATTCACTTTATCCACAACCGATAATGTTTCCATGCAAATTTCCCGTTCTTCAAATTCATGAACTTTTATGTTTCTCGAGTTTCCGTTTTTAAGTTTCATCAAACACTTGCTTTCAAAATGATTACTTTTCTTGCAAAAGTTACAAGTTCTTCCTTTGGCAGGACACATGTTATTTTTATGAAAGGAATAACCACAAAAATTACACTCAGTGCTCTTCCCTTTTGCACTGTTAGACTGATAAGATTTTTTCACATAGTCAACTTCTGCATTGCTCTCATTTTTAATAATTGAACTGCAAGGTTTCAGTGACATTTTATCGGCATTTGTTTCTGTAGCAATAAATCTTTTTGTAATTTCCAATGCACTTGTTAAAGTTAGATTTTGTTGTTTCAAAAACAATTTTCTCAGGTTATCATCCTTTACGCTCATTACTAACTTATCACGAATCATGTTTTCTTGCTCAGCGTATTTACATGTTTCTGACAGTTTTCTCAATTCCAAAACAAAATCTTCTATGTTATGTTCCATTTTCATTTCATGAGTTAAAAACAAATATCTTTCAAATATGACATTCTTCATGGGTTTGAAGTATGAAGAAATTTCACTCAGTACCTCATCAAAGGTTTTACATTTTTCATCAATCTTGAGTACATCATAGATATACTCAACTTCTTCTCCAGCTATGTTCAATAGTATTGCTATCTTTGATTCTTCATCTCGATCTTTGTTATCAGAAGCCACCAAATATCTCTTAAATTGCTTAATGTAGCACTCCCATCTTTTATGCACATTCTCACCATAGTTCAAAAGTTCAAAACGTTTAGGAATTCGATATTCCATGACTTAACCTGACACCATGTAAAGTTTTCAAATAAAGAACACAAAACTATGAAGAGGAAACATATTTATTTGAGAATCTTCTACAAGAAAACTAGACTGACTCAATCAATTCAAAACTTCCAAAAGGGTATAAATATTCAGGCCAGATATTTGTAGGAATATAGAGTGGTTCACAGCTCCCTACAGAATAGGAATGTGGTTTAAAAAAAAACGTAAAATAGGGAATTACACAAATTTAAAGAACAAATTATTATTATAAATAGGTATAAAAAGGAAAAGAAACACTTGTCGATGCGGGCACAAGACTCACGAAAAACAAATTGTAACTGAATAGAAGTTCATCGAGATCACACGTGCGGTGTGCCAGACTAGTTGAGACAGGTTCCTTTGTCAGCATCATGAAATTTACTGTAAAATCAGTTGTGCCTAGGATAAACTAGTTTGTCCTAGGACGAACTAGTTTGGACTGAAATATAAAGATTTTAATCCGGAAAATCTAGTTCATCCTAAGTGCGTTAGGATAAACTAGTTTGGCCTAAGATAAACTAGTTTATCCGGACGCCCTCAGGACAAACTAGTTTCTCCTAGGATATACTAGTTTATCCTAAAAAACAGTTTGGCCTGTAACAGATATAACAATTCTAGTGTTTAGCACAGAATTATACTTTTGTTTGAATTATATCCATGTGTCTTATTTGCAGTAAATGTCTTGTTTAGATGGCAAGCTTTCAATTTATGGTGACTTATCATCTTGAGAAATGTAAATTTATATTTATACCTTAGATCTAGTTCATAATTTAATAAGCCATCATGCACTATTTGCTGATAATACCAAACTAACCAGGTACCTATCCACTAAATTCTTGCTAATGACATTTCTAATATTGAAATTTGGTATATAAATACCTCATAAAACGCAAAAATGTTCAGTTTTCACACTTTGGTCCAAATAATTCAAACCTCAATTCTGAAATATTTAAACCATATTTTTCTTTAATTCTAGCAAACAACTTGAATCAGTTGATTACCAACATGATCTTGGGGTAATTGTTGATAAAAATCTGTCATGGTCCAATCATATTGATACTTTGGTCAAAATATGCAATTCACTCTTTTTCCTGTTCAACAAAGTATTTCACAACAAATCAATTTATTTAACAAGGAAAATATATAAAACTTAAAAATAAGACCAATTCTTGATTTTAATGCCCCTGTTTGGTCTCTCACCTGAAAAAATATATTAATGCTATAGACCAAATTCAAAGAAAAATAACTAGAATTAAGAAAAATAACTAGAATTCCATATCTCAAATTAAAATCATATAATCAAAGGCTTGAATCAATTAATTTATCCTCTTTAGACTTAATATATTCTTATGACTACCAATCCACTTGACTACCAAGTCAAAGTAACTATAGAATAAGGAAAGTAAAAAATCAATGTATTATACATAGATTGATTGAGAAAAAAAACAACCTCAATATATCAAATATACCTACCCACCATGGTTGGACCAGGAATAGGCAGCATCACAAGGTCCAAATTTGGCAGTAACCCACCAAGTCTTGACCTTGCTTGATATTGCTTACTTCAGCAAGAACTGGTTTAGCTATTCAACGTGCCATTGATGCTCACACACTATGGACAAAATTAATAGAACTTTTTGTTGTACCTCTGTGTAGTTAAGCCTAGATTTTGCTTATTGTTTCTCTATATCAGATAGTCATAAGGTACTCTAAAGGCGAAATTAATAGACATTTCTCTTATATTCCTCTGGACATGAGTCTTTTTGACTGCAGCAAGTAGCTTTCAGTGTCTATAATAATCAATTAAGAATATGCATGGTATCCATTGTGGCTAGTTCAAAGGGAATGGGTATGGGTAACAGACTTATTTACTATTAATTACATAGATAGGTATTCTTAATCCAGGTGTTCTAGAACTAGTGTTTTCAAAACTGACCATCTATAATAAAAAAAATCACCATTCATATCCTTATTTTATTTGATTTTACAGTGATTTGATCATAGTTTTGCAATAAAGAAACACTTTGCACTAAATTTATTTATCTAATTTGATCTAAAGATTCTAAAGTGAAAGATGGTCTCATACTTTTAGTAGCAGCTACAATACCTTCATGATAAAAACATTTTCACAAATATATTGACAATCTCAAAATTACATTTTCTTAGTGCGTATTGCAGCATAATCAGGTAATGTGGTGCATTTTAAAATTCGAGTTTCCTCTTGAAGATATACTGGCGAAGGAGTCCCAAAGGAGGCGTGTTGGTATTGGATAGAGATATGCGGTCGGTCGGTGATCTGTGTGTTCTACCATCGATTCTGTTTTATCCAGCCGTTAATAAAATCCGATTTTTATAATGTATAAGTCATCCGTGTTAGTTCCGCTTGGTCCCTCCGGTACGTCCTGGTCTGTTCAATACTTGACTCCTCTTGCGAATAATATAGCTACGGTGTCATGCTATTTACAATCAATAAATTACTATTTACAATCAATAAAAATACTTCGTTCGAATTTTACTTGTGATCTTGTGTGCGTTCATAGATCAGTGATTTAATAATATTATTTGTATTAACTTATTTAAAGTTTTTAGTACCTATTCGTTTCCTAACTAAATTTCTCTTTTTTTTCTGTCTAACACAATTTATTACAAGTTCTCACAATTTTATTTTTACTCACCCATATAGTTTCCTATACTTTTGTACTAATACACTTATCTACAATATTTTAAAGTAAAAAATCCAATAATTTATTTCAAAAGCCTAATAATTTCACACCAATATTATTTTTAATTTTATTATTATTTTAGTTTTATCCCTAAAACTTCATTATTTTTCATTTATCTACTTACTGTATGTGTTTTTCTGTGTTTACCGTTTTTTACGTTTACCGTTTGCCGCATTGCTTCGATTTCGTTTCCGTATCGCGATTTCCGACGTCTATTCCGACGCTTTTTGCTAGTTGACGATCCGTTTGAGAGATGTACTACGACTCGTTATATTAAGAAATCTCAGCTTTATACGTTCGCCGTTCAGTCGCTTGATACGTGGTTCGTCCAAACTTATTATAAATGATCATGATAACTTCCGTCGCTTATCGGTTATCATTCTCGCGGTATTTAACGGTCGAGTCTTCTTCGAGTATTGACTCCACGACAAGGCTAAAAGTCGATCCTATTTCTGAACAAAATATTTGCTTCAAATCTTACTGAAACAACATATTATCCATTAAAATCATTCGAAATGATACCTAAAGGTGACTTGAAGCCAAAATTTTGTTAACGAATATCTAAAGTGAGAGTGAGTTCTTCTCAAGCAAAACTCCCTCATATTGAGCTACCTCCGGCGAGTGTTTGCTTACTACCGCCTTGTAATTTTTTTAACGGCCTGAAAGATTTGATAGTAAATACATGCATTTCCACTCTTCGAAGCTCTGTCGTCGAGGTACTGTTTCAAACTTTCCGTGTTTGAAATGGTCGAGGTCTCGCATTCCGGTCGCTTCTTCTGTTCCATCCTCGACATGGAAACCGTCTCCCCTATCCTACTTCCCTTGCATTCCCTGCCTCTGACTCCTCTCTTTTGTTTCTTTGTATATTTCGGACCCAAGGTAATTATTTTCTATTCTGATCAATAATAATGTTGAAGTAGTCATGGTTGTCAATATTAACCTTAATATTGAGTTTCCTATGCTCAAAGCAATAATTTGATAAAGACTTGATTATCTGGGAAAGCAAGAGGAATATTCTTATGGTTTTCTCAGATAATCAAGCCTTTACCAAGAATTGAACTCATTATTAGTCTGGTTACTGGGGCTGAAATTTAGTGACCCAGAAATTTAGGATTAGTTAGGGACATTAAAACGAATTACATTTTTAAACAGGCCATAGAATGTGTATTAGTTTTTTTTTTTAAATAATGGTAACGTCAAGTTTGACTGGGGATCGGAAGGACGCTAAAGAAAAAAAGACGTGCCACATTATGAAACAGGATTAAAGGTAATATAAGTATCAACCAATTACAGAGCACTATAGCCCGAGTTAAGGGATAGTGTCCACTTGGATTAAATCCAATCCTGTTTTAAAATTCGGCCCTAACTAGTTTCTCGCTAGAGGACTATACACATAGAACATACAAGTCAACTCTAACAAGCCAGGCTAGCTTGCAGTTTTCCCAAGTGGTTAATGGATTAGAAAGAAAAAGCCCAATTTCTCACGATGGTTTATCGCACATATGTAGAAATAATATGTGGTTCAGGACGTGACAACTTTTCAACTTAAGTTGGGTGGAGACCATCACTCCTCCCAGTTGTAGCCAAAAGTTATGTTAAGTTATCATATTTGTGGTAATCACAATCGTAATATCACAACTAATTAAACTCGCTTTACTAAATTTTTGCTTAAATTGGGAGTTGAAGAAACCTCCGATTATAAGTCCGCCGCCTTATCGATCAAGGTAATCTGGTTACAATAACAATAACTCTTTTGTTGGTTTAACATCTGTATACATAACATATATAGTCATATCACGACAGAGGTTTTACCCTCCATTCGCTGGAAACTCACAAACCAGCTACTCAAATCAATCTCACCCAACCTGACTGGGGAATGGATTAGTCAGCATCACGAGAGTTCGAATTTGAATGGTCATCCATCCAAGTTCTAACCTCGCTGGACGTTGCTTAACTCAAGTGACAGAACGACGAGAACTGGTGCGATCAACGTACCATCGACGCTGACCAACATCAACTCTCTTGGTTGTTTCATTGCAGTTTGTTCAAATTAATTACTTTGTATCATTCATGTGCAATACTGTCATCTTCTAAATCTAAATGGCAGCATTGAAAAAAAAAACCAAGTTTCTGCATTTGATTTTCATTTGTAATCTCGGTGATATCACGAAGTTGTTATTGGCTGGAAGAGATTGCCATAGGCTATAACTCCGCCCTTCAGTTAAGACATCTGTATGTATTTTATTTTGTATTTTTTCTGTTTTTTATTATTCACAATTTTGTGTTTTAATATGTTATCATTATTTGTATCGACATATTTTGTCCTTATCAATAAATAATTTAATAAATAATAATACAATGATTCTTTGTACTCATTACAATTTTGGTCGGCATACCTACTTGCCACTAATTAGTACCTACAGGAATTAGACACACACTTGGACCAACAATATCCAAGATCTAACCACAGAAATATCCAAGTTTTTAATGTAATGAAAAAGAATACAAAAATCCAACAACCAAGTTAGCATTAATTGTTAAGAGTTTCTATATTTACATGTATTTTTTTCTTCATCTGGGTTCTTTCTTATGTTTCAATACTAACTTTTCTTCTCCGTAGTAAACTCCATTACAATGGAATACTAAAATACACTGGTGTTTCTTTCAGAAGTTCGTGATTCAAAACCATGTCTTCAAGACAGAGCAGAGAAGCGGATAGGTCCAGGTTGAGGATGGACAACTATGGCGCTAGATCTGGAGGACCTAGAGGAAGACGTAAGCTCCTAAAATATATTATTTTCAAGCGTCTCCTTTTTTCCCTGTTGCTTCTTTAGCTCATGCATGCTACACAACTGATGGTTATCCTAATCTGGAGAGATACAATACAAAACTAAGTGTTTCAAATTCAATGAAGTTTTGAAACACACAGTTTTGTACTGTCAAGTTGTCCCAGTTATTCTCATTTATCTTAACCAGCCTAAGCGGCGCCAAAATGCCTGCATTAAAATGACTGAAGACCAATTGAATTTAGAACCAAGGTGTGCGCTAATGAACTGGTTGATTGTTTTGTTCCAGCCTCCCCGCCGCGCAGACGTGAAGTCGACACTGTAGTGAAGAAAGCTCGCAAGGAGACTAGTGGGAGCCAGAGAACCTATTGGGACAAGAAAATCCTGGAAGCTGAAGAGAAGGATCCCAACAGGTACTCGTCTAGTGTAGAGACTTTCTTTAGAATATGACAATTGTTCTACCAGTGTTATGCAATGCCGAGTCCACACCTTCGTAATGTAACGCGAGCGTGTGACATGTAACAAAATTTGCTAGTGTGGACTGGATCCGAGCACAGACGCGAATATTCTGTGAAAGTTCAGCTAAGATCCATGAGGTTGTCAGTTTACAACCGAACATCTTTGATGTTTGTTACCAAGATGTGGACGGGTTCTGAGCGTAGCGCCAGTCGGCGAAACGAGCCGAGTAGATACACCTCTTATTTAGTGCGATGAGATTTATAAAAAATCTAAATCTTGAAGAGCCCAGGAGGGAAAGAAGCATATGAATGTTACAGTAATATGCTGGCATCACGTGTTACACGTTACATTACGAAGGCGTGGGCCCGACATTAAATCTTTTCAAAAGCTTAAGTACGAATACTGAAATTCTGATTTGTGATCTGACCTACAGACGTGACATTTTCATTTGTAAAACTTTTTCTATGTACCAGAGTACCTACTTACGTAATTTCCTCTTTTACTATGTGTCTAGTGATGTGCCGCGGGGTAAATACCCGCGGGAAGGTAAATAAAAATCGGGTATTTACCCCAGGGGTCGGGTAAATTCCCCAATTCTTTAAAACTGCGTTTTCGAATATTCCTAGAGGCTGGAGGCTGCAATCTAAAATCCCTACTTGAGCAGGATAAGGCATGGAAGAACAAGTATGAGTAATATATGACTAATTTACCTAAAATACATTTTTTATAATTAGTTCTGTAATTCCTAACCTTAATGATCAAGATTTTAATGTTTATATCACAGAGGGAGGGATCAGGAATAGGAGAAGATGTTTTATGTGTATATTGGCAAGGAAATGTGCTGAAATGGGTAAATACCCCGACTTGGGGTAAATACCCGGGTATTTACCCCGAGTATTTACCCCAAAAATAAATACCCGGGTATTTGCACATCACTATATGTGTCTTCTGTCTGCATGGTTCGATTACCTGGTTTTCACAACTCCAGCCTCCCTGTACTTCCAGATGGCGTCACAGCGGCTTCAAGGAACTTTACCTCGAGGACCCTGGCGCCCCTGGCACGAGCAAGAAGGACAGAAACACTTCCCGGTCACGAAGCCCTGTGTCACGCGCACGAAGTCCCGTGTCGCGCAACCGAAGTCCCGTGCCGCGCAATCGCAGCCCCGTATCGCGCAATCGTAGCCCCGTGTCGCGCAGATCTCCGCCTGGTAGATCCTACAAGTCCCCTCCTCTGGGGAACAAGTCACGTGGTACCAAGAAACCTATGACCCCGCCCCCTCGAGTAGGTCTTATATATTCGCGTAGCTGTTTTAGCAGCCAATTTTTTCGAGCAAAGTAGAGTTTTTTTAGGATGAGAAAAATATAATGGAGAGATATTTTTTTTTAGTTTCCTTAATTGCCACTTTTATATTTAAGTACAATATTATAGTGGGTTGTTTGTTGTTTTCATGATCAATCTTATCATCCTCCAGAGTCAACCCAAGATATCTTATAAAGAATATTTGTAAATGGGCAGTATGGGCACCCACGACCAGAGAATACCATTGATTTATTTTTAACGTCTCTAGACGAGGATTATACATTATATGCGCTGAAAACCAACCAAGTCCTGATCTCACTAGATGTTGCCTAACTTCAGTGATCTAACGTGCTATTTATTTAATTTCGAGGTTTGTATAATGTCAATAATGATTATAACCCTGTTCGTACATGGTTGCCGCCAGTGGCGTGACAGTGTCTCCATTATATGGCTACCTAGTCCTGATCTCACTAGATGTTGCCTAACTTCAGTGATCTAACGTGCTATTTATTTAATTTCGAGGTTTGTATAATGTCACTAATGATTATAACCCTGTTAGTACATGGTTGCCGCCAGTGCGTGACAGTGTCTCGTTGTGTGATCCCCAGAGAGCCGGCAGGTCTGAGAGTGTGAGCTCCGGGTCCCTCAGCTCCTGCTCTGACTCCCAGTGCAGCGTCTGCCTGCAGCACCTAGCAGACACCAAGGCGCCCCCCTCCACCTCCGCGCCCAAGGACAAGAGACCCCCCCCGCCCAAGGAGCCCAAACTGAGACCCACTGCTCGCTCGCCCATCTCTCGCAACCCTCCTCCTAGGAATAGATCCAGGTATGGAAATCAATATTGAGACTCTTCTTAATTCCCTCCGATCAGAACTGAAGAGTTCCATTATTCTATCCGATCAGAACTGAAGAGTTCCATTATTCTATCAGTTGTTCTGGTACCAGTACTATGTCAAAGTTTCAAATAAAGGAGGAAAAATACATGCATTGAGTGGGATTCGAACCAACGGATGCCTCCGCCTTCTGAATCACCAGACCACTAGCGCTTTGACCAATACGACCACCAATTAATAGGAAATCGGGTGTAGTCGAGACCCAGCACTCAGCCACAACCTGTCACTAATTTATATTCGTACTAAGTACAAAGACCTTTTCCCCTCGAATATCCAGGGAAATAAAAAAATGTCTCTGTCAGTAACTCTCCACCATACTGAAGTGTTATCATAATTTACAGACATCGGAGAAAAAGCCCATTGAAATAATATGGAGTGGTTTCTGTTAGTGGTACGGTAACAAAGTAATAAGAAAATAAATTATTAATGTACGAGTATGTGCCAGTTGTGAAAAATTGTAGAGAGGGGAATTAATATTTCTAGCTATTGGTCACTAAATAAAAAGTTCCTGATATCCCAAGACTGGATGAGGATATTTATTTTCAATTTTAAAAATCTGTTTCTCGGATTCATTTCATGATTGTTATCTCTAAAATTTCAATGTTGTTTGTGAAGATAGTTGAAAGTTCAGTTGTATCGCTTTACAATTTCCAGATCTCGCTCATTCTCAGTGCCAAGGTCTAGCAACCCAGTTCCTGTCGTGAAGGAAAAGCCTCGCAAGAAAGCCAAGAAGCGTGATCGTGAGAAGGTATGATTTATTTTATTATATGTGGATTTGTACTAATACAACATTCGAAAGCCTATCCTCTTCGCGCCCAACACCAATTTTTGTTTTGTAGTACAAAGTGACCGGTGGCCTCGCCCGAGGACAAACATTTCATGCTACTCGGTAGTATAAATTTTTAGCTTGGGCACTTAGGACTAAAAAATAAATGTCCTCTTACGAGGACATTGGGCGCGAAGAGGCTATGTGTGGGAAATACACCAGCGGGCACAATCAGAGGAACGCATGGTGTTTTTCCGTTTAACGCTATGTAATTTTCCATGCGGCTGAAAGGTATTGTAACTTCTGTTTCTAGTAACATTATTTTATAGGTGATATAAGTTTTGAATAAAAGAAAACAGTATAAAGATTTAGAGTCAACGCAAGGTTCATCCAGCAATTTTTCATTATTTTTAGATATACAAAAATGACAACTTTTATTGCGTTAAATAAATTTTCTCGACGTTGCTTGATATGATGTAGTTTTAGGTCGGTATGTATATGAACGTACCCTGAAAATTTCAGCTCGATTAGACAAAAATTACAACTTTTATTGCGTTACATACATACATACATAAGACTAAGACAAATAGATAGGGGCAAATAATGATACCATGATTAATGTTCCATCCACAAACTCATTCAAAGCTAAAATTGATGATTTTTTCACTATTAAATAATGCATCAATTGTATAACATAACCTCATAATTTTGTTCTGGGCTTAATAGCTTTACTTATAAAACTTTGCCCTTATAAAATTTTCTATTATTATTTAAATGTTGCTCGAGTTAAAATATGTCACTTCGTTAACCCTACACAATACCCGCACCCCGCATGTTGGATTGCAGAGCAAGAAGAAGGAGAAGCAGCAGGCCCGCGCCCCCACCCCCATCGTCCACATCAAGCAGGAGTCATTCTCCGATGATTCCTCTTCCCCCGACTCTCCCACCCCCCGCATGACCCTCAGTGAAAGGTGAGTACAGTGTTTTAGGGGTAAATATATACAATTATACATATATACAATCTGAATATATACAATCATAATCAACTTTTACTGAAGAATGTTAGGCATAGTTGACTATGCCTAGGCAAAGCTGATCGTATCTTTTGTAAATAATCAACTTTGCCTGATTTGAGTTAGGCATAGTTGACTATGCCTAGGCAAAGCTGATTATATTTTTTCAAATCAACTTTGCCTGCTCATTTAGGCATAGTATACTATGCCCAGGCATAGTCAACTGTGCCTGAGAATCAACATTGCCGCTAACATATATAATATATAATACAAGATTAAAGCCAATGTGCGCCAGACTCACTGTCCCTCAATTGAAAGAGAGAATAAAAAAAAGTAAAGAAAAAAAGAGAAACTTTGTCGGGCTAGTGAACGTTAAACTTAGATTTTGTCTGGCCAGGGGATGTTAAACAGAGCACGGACTAGCCAACCGCAACAAGCCAGGCCAGCTTGCAGTTTCCTGAGGGTTTAATGGCTTATAAAGGAAGAAAAAAACCCAAGTTCTCACGAAGGTTGATCGCACATAGAAATATGTAGTTCAGAACAAGCCAACTTTTCCACGAAGTTGGCTGGAGACATCACTCCCCCCAGCTGTAGCCAAGCTGGTGAAAACAACAATAGAGTGTGAAGTGAGTGAGAGAGTGAGAGAGTGAGAGAGTGAGAGAGTGAGAGAGTGAGAGAGTGAGAGAGTGAGAGAGTGAGAGAGTGAGAGAGGAGAGAGAGTGAGAGAGAGAGAGAGAGAGAGAGAGAGAGAGAGGGAGAGAGAGTGTGAGGGAGAGAGAGTGTGAGAGAGAAAGTGTGAGAGAGAGAGTGTGAGAGAGTGTGAGAGAGTGAGAGAAAGAGAAAGAGGGAGAGAGAGAGAGAGAGAGAGAGAGAGAGAGAGGAGAGGGAGAGAGAGAGATTTGATTTTGATTTGATTTTATTCTTTATTTTATACAATTTTGGATTACATAATATTATGATACCTCCTAAGATAATTCTACCTTGTTGTGTTAGTAACAGAGAAAAAGAGTGAGTGAGTGAGAAATAGTAAAAATAGTGCTTGTAGAAATAAATACTACAAGTATTTATTTCTACAAGAAATAAATGAATACTACAAGGTGGTTGTGGTTGTGCTGTGTGCAGTGATAGTAATAAATACTACAAGGTGGTTGTGGTTGTGCTGTGTGCAGGTTCGGCAAATATGGCGCAGTGGTCAGTGGACAGGGACCTGAAGAACCACCGGAACCTGCGCATCACCTCCGGGGGGCTGGACAGAACTCTGCGCGTGGAGATGGACGAGCCCCCCTCCCCGCCCCTGCCCTTCCAGCCGTAAGTATTCCACTAGCTAGCCATGGCCTTCCAGCCGTGAGTATTCAACTAGCTAGCCACATGAACCTGACGTGGCACCTTGGGGTGGTTATAAATTTGAATGGTCACTGGTTTCCCACCAATAACCTAACTGAACGTTAACGAATAACTCTTGATAACTATCAGATTTTAAATAATGCGAAATGGCGCAAACCGGGTTATTTTACAAAAAGTTTGACCCATTTCTTAGCCTAAACGTTGCCTATCATGATGTGGTGAAATTTACAACAAATTCCAAGTATGTATGGAACATTGGAACAAACCAACACCCCCCTCTAACCCCTCATTGCCTCCCCAGGCGGCCCCCGGAAATGGCGCAAACCGGGTTATTTTACATAAAGTTTGACCCATTTCTTAGCCTGAACGTTGCTTAACATGATGTGGTGACATTTACAACAAATTCCAAGTATGTGTGGAACATTTGGAACAAACCACCCCCCCCCCCTCCACTATCTAACCCCTCCCCTCTCTAACCCCTCATTGCCTCCCCAGGCGGCCCCCGGCCTCTAACCACGCCCTGATGGAGGACGGGTCCTGGGATGATGTGAGGGTGCGCTACGCCTACTACAAGGAACAGGGCTACCTGCGAGACCTCACGCTGCAGGACTACATCAAGTGGGAGGAGTGGTGGTACAAGTACCAGGACTGGCTGGACAACGAGCGCTACTTCGAGACCAGGTGAGTCTTGCAATACTACTCGCTGATTTTCCAGCAAGAATGAGCCTTAAGGAGTCCTTTTACTGTTAAACTGTTAAACGGAGTTTACTGTTATACGGACTCCTTAGACTAAACAAAGTCTAATTCTTCTTCCAGCTGTTATCCTATCCAGTTGATTTAAATCATAAATAAATTTGTAAACATTCCAACAGTGGTCCTACTTATGTGCCCAAAGACGATAAAGTTATGAAAAAGTTATCATTTCTGATGTCCATTTAAATGGAATGGACCGGGGTTGAATTTATATTTTGTAGTGTCATGTGACGGATGTCCATTTGAATGGACATTAGAGGACATTACAAATATTCAATAATCAGCTGATATAAAGTGCTTCACTTTTTCTCTGTGTACCTACATTCATCATAAAGAAAATCTCCGCGGCTTGAACGGGAATTTTCATTTGTTTTTTTTTTTTTTTTTTTTTTTTTACTTCAGATTTTTCATTTTTTGATATTGTGAAGTTGGAGAAGGAAGTTCTACAATTCAGTACATTTTCCAAAAAAATTCCCGGCACTTGGGAGTACATTTTCCTTTGTCCATTCAAATGGACATTAGGTACATAGTACTACAAAACACTTTTTCAACTTCGGTGAGAAGAGGTAAATCACTTTCGTGATAGCAGAACTACTCAAACTCGCTTTACTTGAATCACCGACCTCCAGGTTACAAGTTCGCCGCCTTATCAATCAAGCTACCGAGGTCGGTCTCAAAGGCTTATTTACGTATAGTGTCAATGTAAAATTAAGAAAAGAAAAAAATCAACAATGCTCAAAAATTGCAAAGAAATATTTAAAACTAGATTTGAATAAAAATTAATGCATATGTAGGTATTTATTTCCATATTTATTTGAGTTAAAAATCCCCGTCTTCCTCTCATTTTTTACTCCATGATGGTATCCATTTTGTCGTTTTATTACTGTAGTTACGAGTATTTTAAAAATAGCTTTAAAAAATATTTAAAAAAAATAACTTAACACGCCCATGTCCCCCATGTCTCATTCTAGGGCGGCCCATGCACATCCCCATGCCCGCAGGCGTGCCCCCCGCCCCACCCTCTCCATGAGCCCGCCCGCCATGCACGGCATGCCCCCCCACCACCCACACCACCCCCTGCCCATGTGAGCCACTGAGGGGCCACTTGTGGATGAACCAACCCCTGCCCGAGCCCATGATAGCAAGTTAGTGGCTACATGTGGATGAACAAAATCAATTGACATTGTTTACTGCAAACTCCTTAGTGCGGACAAGTAGGTATAACATTTTCGCGAAATAAGAGACACAAAAAAACCCTTTTCTCCGAGTTCAAAATCATATATTATTATTATTAACTACACACTGATAGCATGAATGTATTTTCATGAAATAATGAAATGTTTGGGTTTAACTTCGGTGATCCTACGAGAACCGGTGCATTCAATGCGTCCTCGACGCTGGCTATAGGAGACAATTTTAAATAAGCTAATTTTCGTTATTTAAAACATGTATTTGTGCCATTACTCAAGGTTGTAATATTGTTATCCAGGCAGCGAGGATTACCACTGAATGAATGAATTTCGCCTCGTATACAGTATGTTTCAGAAAAGGTGGCCACCCCTCGTAACTTTTGAACGCGACGGAATTTTTCAATTCTGTAAAGTCCTAGGTATAGGAAGTGCCCTATGGCCCATCCTGTGGTCATATTTATTTTTGGCCCCGGTCGGCCCTTCCGGCTTTTAGGCCATATTTTTTCATTTTTCTCGCGAATTTTAAATGGAATGCTATATTTTTTATTCTTGTTAATTAAAGTCCAAGTTAGGCTGAGTATAATGAGCTTTTAAAATTTTCAAAAACCTTATCAGGGGCGGAGCTAGTAGAGTGCAAGTTTCAAAATTGTTACACCCTGTATTTCAGCGTTCGTTAGATTTTTTAGTACTTTTTTTATGTTCATAGGTTCAAAATATTGTTCTACACCATATGAAATCAAAAAAATATTCTTGTTTACTTCTAATCAGGGTCATAGTAAGGTTTTTGTAAAAGTACTTTTTTTCTCACATCAATTTTTCCGTAAATTAATGGTGTTCTCGAAATTGGCATTTTTAGAGGTGAAAGTCTGCACTGACATATGTTTTTTATGCTTGAAATCGAAAGAAAACTTAACGGAGAAGCGATTAAAATCATAAAAAAAGCCATTTAACCTGCTAGTTTTTTCACGACAGTGTCCGGTAAAGTGGGTGAATTTCGTATTGGATTTTTTTTGTTGTTGAGGAAATACAATTGGCATAGAAAATAAATAATATCTAATAAGGGAATATTACTTCAATAAACATAACTAAATGCAAAATTAAATAAAAATTATTTCTTCTAAATCAGTGCCGGATATTTTTTTTTTTCTCTCTCTCTTTTTTTCACTTTTCAAAGTTCAAGTTGTATCAAAAATAATTATCGGATAATGCTGCTTCTAAAGTCGGCCTAAGGGTCCCCTCTTGAGACAATTTTAGTTGGTAAGTTGGTAAAATCTGTAGAAAACACATTGTCAATAATTCTGGAGTCAGTCTGATGGCGCTTTGAATGCAACGATTCTTGTAGGATCACCGAAGTTAAGCAACGTTCAGCGAGGAGAAGACTTCGTGATGCTGGCATTCCGGCCTAACCCAGGCTGGGTGAGATAAATGTGTTTAGGAGGTTGGTGAGTTTCTTGCGAATGGAATGTAACACCCCCGTTATGATATGACCATGCAGTTGAAACGCGATATTAAACCCAAATTTAAAAAAAAAAATCATACTGGTGTTGCTAGTAATGAATACCAGGTCTCTAAATAAAAATCTAATTATCTCGAAATTTAAGAGAAAAAAATACCAGGTCAAGTACGAAACTCTTGAGGGTGAAAATTAAACCAATTCAATTATTTTAAAGAGGTGAAGAGAGAGAGAAAAAAAAAACATCCGGCACTGATTTAGAAGAAATAATCTTCATTTAATTTCGCATTTAGTTATGTTTTTTGAAGTAATATTTCCTTATTAGATATTATTTATTTTCTATGCCAATTGTATTTCCTCAAAAAAAAAAAAACAATACGAAATTCACCCACTTTACCGGACACTGTCGTGAAAAAACTAGCAGGTTAAATGGCTTTTTTTATGATTTTAATCGCTTCTCCGTTAAGTTTTCTTTCGATTTCAAGCATAAAAAACATATGTCACTGCAGATTTTCACCTCTAAAAATGCCAATTTCGAGAACACCATTAATTTACGGAAAAATTGATGTGAGAAAAAAAGTACTTTTACAAAAACCTTACTATGACCCTGATTAGAAGTAAACAAGAATATTTTTTTGATTTCATATGGTGTAGAACAATATTTTGAACCTATGAACATAAAAAAAGTACTGAAAAATCTAACGAACGCTGAAATACAGGGTGTAACAATTTTGAAACTTGCACTCTACTAGCTCCGCCCCTGATAAGGTTTTTGAAAATTTTAAAAGCTCATTATACTCAGCCTAACTTGGACTTTAATTAACAGGAATAAAAAATATAGCATTCCATTTAAAATTCGCGAGAAAAATGAAAAAATATGGCCTAAAAGCCGGAAGGGCCGACCGGGGCCAAAAATAAATATGACCACAAGATGGGCCATAGGGCACTTCCTATACCTAGGACTTTACAGAATTGAAAAATTCCGTCGCGTTCAAAAGTTACGAGGGGGTGGCCACCTTTTCTGAAACATACTGTATATTTGAGATCATGACCCAAACAAGTGCTTTGCTGAATTAAAGGGTTCTTTGGTACTATGCGGGGCAGTATGAATGAGATCTATGATCATTACTACTTTTAGTGCTACCTATCTAATAATTCACTCTTCGTGCTGAATTATGAAACAACATTAGTTAATCTTAGTTGACACTATCCCTTAACTTTCACCCTGACAACAACTGTAGAGGTTGCTATTTTTATTCATTCATTACAATTAACTTTCATTATCCAACTCATCTCCCTGGGGCACACAGCCCACAACTGCCGCCGCATTATTTTCCTCTTTGTATTGCCAGACTTATCCTTTGTGATAGGTAGAAACCCGTTCTACCATCACCTGACTTTTCCACTAGCCGTAGAGGTCATATCTTTGAAGCTGTTATACTCTTTGTGGCGTAACGGAGCTGTAGCCTTCGTGGCGGAAATCTTGTTTTAAAATACCTATCGGTTACCTGATAAATCTAACGGTCGCGGTCGGCTTAGATTTATTAATCCTGTTTCATAATACGGCCCCTAGTATATAAGAGTCAAGCCGCCGCGTTGTAATATAGTGTAATATAGATCAACAATTGAAAATTTTGATTTCTGAACGAGTGTGTGTCGTAAAAGTATACTATGCGTCATTAGTAATGACGCATAGTATAATAATTACTCATTAATTAATGAATGTTTCCTATTAATGTGATCTTGGTTTGAGTGTATGAACTGTCTCATACTTCGCACTTGATAAACAATGAATTTGATTTCGAATTTCAAATTAGTCTCATCCTATATCAGTGATGCCATTAATACTACCAATATAACTTTTTTGCCAATTTTAGTGAAATCTGGTATTGTGTGCTATGATTCCCTCAAAAATTGTCATAATGTGATATGCTCATATAAACGAAAGTAAAATACATTAAACAATTTATTCTTTGAAGGTGGTCATGCAATATAATTATGTAGAAAATATTTGAAGTTCTCAAAAATCAAAAATTATCCGTTTTTGCTCTAGGTATTTAGACTTTATTATTAATTAGATATTATTTGTACAGCAGATTTTAGAATATTTCAATTCAATTATAGTCCATCTTTAATATTTAAAAGTTTTTTTTTCTCGACATAGACATGCTTTTGTATTTTTTGTTTCTTTTCATACAGGGTATCCTATTTTAGATGGCGAGCTCGATTTACTCGGAAACTGTTGAGAATACAAAACACACAGTATTGTGTCCCCCATCAAGCTATGAAAATGATCTCAACATAGAATTTTTGTACTGCCAACAGTTTATGACTAGAGCTTCTTACTTACAATGGGACACCCTGTCTGTACAAAGCTCTAGTTTCTTGCAACTCCATGTGAAAGATCTTGATGGACTGTTTTTTTCGGTCATTTATCATTTAAATATAAAATTTATTTATAATCATTAAGCTGATGTTTTATTAACTACAATATAATATTATACATGTGATTCATCTTAGACTTGTCCCAATTTTTTTTTCTCTCTTTAAATACACATCTAATTGTAGGATTTGTTCTGAGTTTGCACTCTTAGCATATTTTTTCGAAGATCAAATGAATAAATCTTTTTTTTGTTTGTTGCATAGGTATCTCTATTTGACCCTAACCTTCGAGTCAACTAGACTTTATGCTTTTTCTATCTCTCTCATTGAAATAACTAACACGGTGTCACCATGAAAGGGTTAGCTCCACCAGTTTTTCTATTCACTAGCTACTTCACCACTTTCATGGCAGGAGTTGAGCATATCAAGGAGTCCCTAAAATCAATGTCGATGAGCATGAAAAGAATGCAAGCATTATGAGTTGAAACGCAATGCAAATGGTAACTAACTAGTATCAAAACTTTGAAAATCTATGAATAAGATTAGAAGAACACTCGCATTTTTACATAAATTTTGGAAATCAATTTTATTTAGGACAATTTGGTTTTGGTGCTGGGCTCTGGGGTTTTTGTCGCGGGCTTCATGTAGGCTTTCCTGTAGAAGTCGTAGAAGAGGATGAACATGAAGACGTCTTGAGGCAGGGCCAGGAGAATCAGGAACTTGGGGTAGCTGCAGTTGGGAGTGCACAGAGCTACTATAGCGTGCAGGCCGACGGCGACGAATTGCATCTGGCAATGTGGAAATATAGAATAGAATTAGTAGATGCGCATTGAGTGTAATGTTTGAGAGATAGAGGGAGTTCTGGGCTTAATAGCTTTACTTATAAAACTTTGCCCTTATAAGATTTTCTATTATTATTATATTATTTTTATTTTATTTTTTTTTAATTTGGGTTACGTAGTTTTCAACTGCATGGTCATATCACAACGGAGGTTTTACCCTCCATTCGCTGGAAACTCACAAACCAGCTTCTCAAATTAAACTCACCCAGCCTGAGAGGGACCGGGAATAGCCAGCATCACAAGGGTTTGAATTTTGAATGGTCACCCATCCAAGTCCAAACTTTGCTGGACGTTGCTTAACTTCACTAACATAACGAGAACTGGTGTATTCAACGTGTCATCGACGCTGGCTTAACTTAACTTTACTTTCGTGAATTGAGAAAGATTCAGGGCGAAGTTAATAGACAAGATCGAGATCTTAAGTCATGACTTAGCATTAGCTCAGTGGTTAAGCACTCGCTTGCCAAGCGGAAGGTCCCCGGGTTCGATACCCCGTGCCGACAAAAATTTGTATTCTTAATTTGGTTACAATTGTTTGTAAGGGATACCTTCCGGTGCGCTCGTGTTGACCCAGCACCTAATTGGGAAGTATTGTGTTACTTCTCGCTTATCAGAGGGGAGGCATACTACGGGATGGGCAGGCTACAACTCAGACCACAAGCGTCTACAGTAGCTCCTGTTTCATGGTTACGAAATAAAAACGGCTGTGAAACTCATCTTAAAAAAAAAAAAAAAAATCCCCATCTAAGATAATACTTAAAATCAAGCCTTAGCTCCACAGAGCTACCACAAAAAACGTCTATTAACTCCGTCCTAAAAATCCAACTGTAACGAGAAGCGTTTTCTAACGACTGGCAGTGCCTGTTTGGCGAAGTACGCCTAAGACCGCAAGAGTTTTGTTTCCTCACCATCTGGAGCTGGGTCTGTAGCCTCCGTGGCGTAATGGTTGTGACTACTGCCCGTAGTCCAGAGTTCCTGAGTTCAACTCCCGGCTGGGGCAGACTTTTCGAAGAAAATTCTGTTCCATCCAAACACGTGAGGCTGCCATTTCCGGCCCTACCCAGGCTGGGTGAGGTTAATGTGGGTAGCTGGTACGATTCCCAGCGAATGGAGGGTAAAACCCCCGTCCTAATCCAGGACGTTAAATCAAATAGAATCGTTGGCGTTAGGAAGGGCATCCAGCCATAAAAAAACGTGCTCCACCCTACCAACCTCAACCATGAGGTTGAACAATGCCGACCCCAAGAGCAACATAAGCTAATATGGGATAAAGGCAAGGGAGATATATACCATCTGGACCTGGGTCAGGTACTTCTTCCACCAGACGTTCTTGTAGGCGGGGTCCCACAGGGTGAGCGAGTAGTAGGAGTACATGATCATGTGGATGATGGAGTTCACTGTGCCGAAGAAGACGCCGTGGCCCCCGGGGACGAACTTGACCCCCAGCCAGGCGAACAGCACCACAGCCGTGTGGTGGTACACGTGCAGGAAGGTCACCTGACTCTGCTTCTTCCGCAGCACGAAGAACACCTGGTGGGGAGAGCTTCATTACAGGATGCCTAGCAGGAGCGGCGGTGGGAAAATGTTTTAACACTTAGACGACCGGGTGTACCACCGGTGGTACACGCATGCACTACGCCTGTGAATAGCCTAAACATCGCCGGTCCCACGAGAGAACTCACTAAAATCATGCCGGTCGTCTATGTGTTAAGGGTTCTTCCACATAAACCGGACTACAATGAGATTTTTAGACTAACTCTTTTGGTACCTAACGAGTTTGACTTTGTTTACTATGCCAATCATTACCTATACATTAATTATTTTAGAAAGGTGTCATAACTTTCTTTGTGTACGAGCTAGGACTTGGGAAAAAGCCTATCTTTTTCGCCCGGGGATGCTGTAGTTCCGCAGCTCCTTAGTACCGGCCGCGCCTGATGCCTAAACCACTACACCTACCTGCCTTGCTGTCAATCGAGTGGTTAAAGGAAATCGTGTAATCCCGCCCGGCTTCGAGAGCTTGTGCCACTCATCTACGGATTTTTCCATGATAATTTGGGAATTTGACGATATAATTATTTTGATATCTTTGGATATTGACGATGTTGAATAATTAATTTTATTGCACTCAATTAGTGTCAAATGTTTTGTACACATTTTACCAACGTACTAATCATTGTTGACAAATTAATATTTTATTCAATTTATGGATACAATAAGATTTGATCATTTAGCTAAACCTTGGAATATTTGATTAGTTATTTTCACTCATGAATGTTTGTTAACTTGCAGGCTATCCACAATAATATTGTATTTTAAGTAGCAATCTATTTAATCTACCTTCACATCAAAATACTTGTCTTACCGTATCAACAAGATCCAAAATTCTGGATATGAGGAATAGGTATACCGCTCGAGCTTTCTGAAACACAAAATAAAGTATTCTTATTTAGACCTGTGAGCTTCATCTAATCATTAGATAATCGTTACGATTATCTAAATCTAAAGACAGAATGAAACAGACATCAAGTGACCAAAATAATAGGCGTTTAGTTTTCCGTACTCTATTGATGTAGAACTCTTTGAATCCTGTCGATTAATTCTTATACTAGACCTGTGAAATTCTTATACTTGTACTTAGAAACTGTGATTATTAATTTTACCTTAGCTTATTAATTTTGCCTCAGGCACTGTAATACGAGAATTTTGTAAATAAAATGTTTTGGTACCAATACCGTTTTATATACGTATGTTTATCACAGATTTTTTTAAAATGAGCCTGTTTCTTAATTTTATTTTCATTTTTTTTTTTTTTTAACTAAGAAGTCAACCATCTTCATATTGATCTTAGGTTGCAGTACCTATTGTATGTAAATCGCATATAAAAGCAGGGCTTTACAATAAGTAGTTAGCTAGTGAGGCTCATTTGAAAAAAGCCTGCTTTCGCAATTTTTCGATTCATAAATCGTGAGTGTGAAGGTCTTTTACCCAATCCGCTTCATGTAACCATAAATATAAGGCACTTACTTCATATCCCACGGGGGTCAAGGAGTAGTCTACCTCCATGCACGAGAAACTAATGGGTCTTCCAGAGAACCATTCCAGCCTGAAGCTCTGAGGAAGAAAAACATCAAAAGGTTTTTAACAGTAAATAGGTACTAAGTACAATTATTATCACAAATAATGTGTATGTGTAGGTAATAAAAATATAATGGCGAATACTTTGGTCGACACACGACATGTTGAAATTCAATCAGTTGATGAGTATGTTGTTCATTATGTAGGTATTAGGTAATACTAATTTAGGGATATGTATTCCTGAAATCGGACAAGAAACCAATGTTCTGTTGGTATTTGTACACCTATCAGGTTTGGTAAGCTAATATGATCAGCTGTCCGTCTAAACTCTAAACAATAGTGAGAAAATTACCCTCGTAAAGAGAGACCTGAAGGAGACATTAAGGGCAAAATTAATAGACTAATTACATATCACAAGTCATTGCTAAGTGTCGGTTTTCCCTATCTTACACAGTACGCAATCCTTGACTTATTACAAAAGCGTCACAGAGGTATTACAATAACGTCTTTTAATTCCGCCCTAAATCTTAAAAACATACAAAATCCTCCACATAAAAAAGATCTAGAAAAAAAACATCGTGGTACTTAACCCGGGATCAGTACGGTTAGGTTTTGTAACGTATCCAGTACACAGTAACGTATACGGTTGTGAGAGAAATCTCTCACAACCGTACTGATTGCGGGTTAATAATATTTTAATTTTCTATGTAAGCCTTCTATTTATTTTACGTATGCAATGTGACACAAATACGTAGTTAATACGAGAAGACATCACGTGCAAATCCTACATGACATCTACGCCCAAGGCATGGCCCTATATTTATTTTTCCTAATCCTAGCTAATCTACACAATGATGCATTGCCGTACATCGTTACTGGGCTGACTTTGGAGCCACCGCCTTCATACACACTAATTTAAAGCCCGTTCTTAGGAACGATATTTTCTATCATGCAAAGGGTCGAGTTCTTTGACTATTGTTTAGAAATTGATTTGTTTATTAAGGTCATGTAAGGATATGAACCATGTTTTTTAATAAATTAATTTTCACAACAGTGATGTATTATCATCGAAATATTTGTATATTAGTTTGACCAACATTCGGACTCTCATCAACACAAGACATCAGGCCTCCCTTCCATTCTTATAGAGCATGATCGCCACCTTCCCCATGTAGAAGTATATGTAGAAGTCCTCGTACGAAACGTAATTTCCGAAGTTGCGGCCCACCGTGCACTGCCAGTAGGGCCGTACGTAGCGTCAAAGCTCTGCTTGACATGGGCCGCCACCTCCCTCTCCACATCAAACTTGTCCAGCCCTGTGTGGCCGCCTTGATGGCTGTCTCCTGCATGTCCTTGGGCATGGTGTTCTCCATCACCACCACCTGCTTGTTTTCCGCCTTCAGATAGTTTTCTACTGGGGCCGGGGGTGGGGGAGGGGGTTTCTTAGGACCCATTTGTCGTTAATGTATGCAGCTGCGTTAATTTACAAATAGTCTCTGTTACTTTATTTATTTTATTTAAATTTACTCGAAGAGTGTGTTAATTTCAACCCTATTGATTTGAATTTATTTTGAAAAGTCAATTTGAAGTTTAACTGGCTGTATGATGGAGAGAATATTATCAGGTACTCCAAAAAATATAAGAAACTATTTTTCAAGCTATTATAATTATTTAGCTTGGTTCTTCTATGGGGTAAGTTATTGATCTATACGCAAAGTCAAGAGTTCGGATCGGGAGTAGTTTCGCAATTTTTATTTCCATACAGTATACAGGTGTAACATAACAACACCCACAAACTTCCAGGTGATAAATCACTCAAGACTATTATAATTTATCATAACTCCCATGAACCTCTGCTTTATCTGACTGTATAATTTTTGAGATAAACATGACATGTTTCTCAAATGATACGCCGATTTCGTGCCCACAACTTTTCTATTCTAAAATCCCGTTTGAAAATGGGACTAATTATAATAGGTCTTGATTGTGTGTGTCTATCAGTCAGTCTGTGTCTGATGTGTGTGTGTGTATATATGTGTTGGTGTGTGTGTAATGTGTGTGGTGTGTGTGTGTCGTGCGTGAGGGTGGTGTGTGGTAATTTATTTGTCTCGTGGTAGTGTACAAAGCTGCTAAATATCAACTCACCTCATATACAAAGTAAACATTCATTAAGATTTGCAACACGTTGTATATTGCGATGGCTGCTTTCAATTCAAAAGGTTTTCGTTTGCCCATTAATTTGGGCCCAATTTTTAGAACAAATACATTGTACACGATGAGCAGTGTGAGCATGGAGAAAGGTTTGCCCATCAGAAAGTTGTCTTTAGTCCTGGGATCTGTAAACCAAGTGAAAGTGTTCACTTTAAAACATGGCGTTTTACACTAAATTTCTTTATAAATAGGAGAAAAAATGAGTTTTGTGCTTGCGAAATATTTAAGAATGCAGGATGTGTATGTACCCTCATTAGGTATTATCAAATCAAAAACATTCAGAACTTCCGAGTTTATTTTATTTTTCACGAGTCTTGAAAACATAAATCTACTTTAAAACTCAAATGATACTAAGGTATTATGACTCAACTTCTTTATCATAACTGGTGAAATAGCGAGTGAAAGTTGAAAAAATCGATAGTTACCGAAGAGTCTACATAGGTATTAATAGTATTATTATGGCTAGTTTGTGATGACTTTTTTTGTCTATTTCTAGACAAAAAGAAGTATTTCACCCAAGAATTCAAGATGAAAGGCTTTTTAATATCCTTGTCATATGCATGCAGAATACTACTATCTTGTACTTATTCAATTTCACTCGTAAATATCCGTTTCTGAGTTTTTCGCAGGTTTTGCCAAGATAGTGGTTTTCAAATTAACTGAGGCAAGTCCGTAATTCCGGCATACTGTCAGGTAATTACAGGTTCATCAATTTTTGTCAAATATTAGTTAACTGGTGTATGTTTGACCATCGCATTTGATAAAATCGTCTTTATGTAGTCCGAATTGGAAGTATTTATGGGTAAAATTTCCTTGTAAATAGGTACGGGAAAAGTTGAACTTAACTTCAGGAGACTGCCACCTTGGAATTTTACTCGAACCATTGCATCGGTTTAAATTTGATTTACAGAGAGCGAGGGTGTAGCTAAACTAGCTGCAGTGCAGGTCAAACGGTTTTTCACAACTAATTTGTTCGTCCTAAGTCAAACTAGTTTTAGAACATATCAACTTTTTAACAAAAGGTGCGAAAATGTTTTCTAACGGATTGACGCCCCTGGAGTGTATAATCACCCTGTATAGAAAGTTTAGTATTTAATTTATATATTCTGAGGAAAGAAGACCACTATGTATATTCATGAAAAATTGAACACCTCTCGGCAGAGAAGAAAAGATCAAGCACGTCGGGATCCAATAGTTGGCCGAAAAAAAAACATAATAAAATTTTAGCATGAGGCTACCACCTTGGCAAATTGGTAATTAACGAACAGAAAGTACAATATCTCACCTGCATGCTTCTCTAGATCCGTGAAGAAGCCGTTGATTTTTTGGAAGACGGCGGCCATTTTATTTTCCGGTCACCTTTTTCCTTTGAAAAAACGTTTTTTCGGTAACCGAAAAATATGAGATCAGAATTTCTTTGAAATTTCTTCAAACCATTATTCGCTTGTTTCAAATCAATCTTCTGTTAGTCATGTTGGGGAAAAGTTGATGTATGAATGGAAGTCACGCTATCACAAAAGTTCCTTTGTGAACTCAAACACTAGCTTTGTTAGAAACTCTTTAGAGATTGTTCAAATATTAAATGAGGAGTTTCTGGCAGTTTTCTTTAATTGTTTGATATTTTTTATGAACTTAGAGTACATGTTCTAAGAAAAAAATATTACAATAATTGAAACATATACTTTATACTTGGAGCTTTCTTGAGTTGGAAAATATCAAATTTACTTATGTAATATTAAATTAAAAAAGAAAAAGTGCGTTTATTTATTAAAATTCAAATTTTGGGAAGGAAAGTATTACACATAACAGATTCCATGAAAACCGGAAAATCAATTTAATGAGACGTGCTCAGTTCAATAAGACAAGAGTGGATTATACAATTTGGAAATGCAATATCACCAAAGCTAGTACTCGTAGTTTAGTGAACCAAATTGTTTTCATGAATAAATTAAATTTAGTATTGCCTCATTTGGTTTTCAATTTAAAAAAATGCTCCTTTCACGTATTATCATGTTGTCACTATCTTATAGTAAAATGATTCATTCGTGTGTACCTTATGTTTGTTATGCTATAACTCGCGAACCACTAGTCGGATTGAGCTGCAATTTTGCATGATTGCTAAGCACAGTCTAATTATTATTTTTTTTTTTAATTGGGGTTTAACGTCGCTTTCAACTGCCATGGTCATATCACGACGGGGGTTTTACCCTCCAGGAAACTCTCAAACCTGCTACTCACATTGACCTCACCCAGCCTGAGTGGGGCCGGGAAAAGCCAGCGTCACGAGAATTAGAAGCATGAGCACTATTCAAACTTGCCATTTTTAAAAATTTGAGCTTTCAACTGAGCTTTGTCTAATACTAGCATATTTCCCTTTAGAATGTAACAAGTTTGGTACGTAACAAATATAATTTTTTTTTACGTAAAGCCTCGAATAGAAAAATAAAGTACCTATCTTAATTGTGTTCCCTGAGTCATCATTTTTTTTATAATTACATATGAGTGTTTTATAGCCTTTTTTGCAGCTACTATAGACGCTTTTAAGCAGTACGATAAGCAGTGCACTTTTGTTGACCTGGTCAGAGATACCTTCCGGTGTGGAAGGTTTCCCTTACAAAGTACAAACAAGTGTAACCAAATATTTCGGTACAAGTATTTTGTCGGCTCTGGGGATCGAACCCGGGACCTTCCTAATGACAAACAAGTATCTTACCATTGAGTTATTCGCGCTCTTAATTTTAAATTAGAATTTACTCATCAATTTTTATTCTAAAGTTTGAGACTTATTTCAATCCTCTTTCTTACTTCAGCGCCACCCTCTGTTTATGTATGTCTAACGGTTCTTTAGGTCCAGCTTCGAAGTCGAATTCTTTGTAATTACCACCTATGTCAAAATAAAATAAATACATATATTTTCAGTAATAACATTGTTCTCTTGACCAAGCAATGCCTAGCGCCTAGTGCTGAGTCAACACGCGCACGTGTAGTTTTGTACAGAAAACTCTGTCCACCTGGAGTAAAGGGCCGATATATCTGATTAGTGAATAAGTGATACGTAAGTAATTTTTATTCCTTGATCTCTCCATGCAAAGGTCAGACCATCGACCAACTCTAGGTGCATGAATATGATCAAAATATAGTCAACTCCGTTCATTGTTAGGTATATGCTAATATACTTATTATCAGCGAGTTGTAAGGTACAAAATCATGGAACATTTTTTCTTAGTTTCAAATACATAGTAGGACGATAAATCCGGCATTTTCACTGGAAAACTTTGGCAGTCTCCCGTTAAAGAATGTGGGCTCACTATGATGTTGGAAATACATATTTTCTGTCTTCTGTACCTTCCTTAGAAAATTTCTCTTATCCTGTTCTCCGTATACTTTTCTTCTCTTTGTTTCTTTTTGCACAATTTTTATTTTGGATTTTGGGTTCTTGAGATTTGTGCTCATTCTCCTATCAATTTTTGTACAAGTAAACCATTAATTCGTCGAGAAATTTCATTGAATTAATTTCGAGAAAAGTGGCCGAAAAGTTGTGTGGACATAAAACGAATTTCTTTATCCCCTAAGCTCCTAAACTATCAAATTCATAAAACTGCAGTATATTAATACTTATGATTTTTTTAAAAAAATATTTCATTTCGGATAGCCGTAATAATGAAATAATTTTAAATTCATTTGTAAGGTTTAATCAGTACCTAGATGAAGACAAGTCTCATAAAGTTGCATAATTCTAACCGTTTAGAAAAAACCGCCAAACCCACCGAAAACCGGTGTAATGCTGCCACTTGGAACTAATGTAACGGTCATGTTTTTACTTAACACGTAGTGTTATTTGTTACGGGATCCTATAAGAGAGTCATAACTCCTATATAAGATGAAGTAATAGAAAAGTTAGTCCAAGTGGGGCCCCCTCAAATCCAATATATTTTGCACAAAGTATCCCGTGCATTTTCATAAACATTGTTGACCTCTCATATTTTTTAAGCAATTTTTCCTTGTAAGAATTTCACAGGAACTATGAGAGGTCAGCATTATTCATGAAAATGCATGCGTTTTGTAGGTACGTGTCATGTGAGGATTAACCCAGATAACGCGGTGAAATTTTTTGTTTTACTTTTTTGGAGTGATATAAATTGAGTCCTGAATCAAAATAAGTGCTGTCAACTTATCACTCGGACTCAAAACAAAGAGCTTAAGGTGTCGCCAACTAACCTCAACAAGCTGAATTAATTTAGAAAAATCCACTACGTAGTACCTTTCACCAGATGGGGCTGACGTCTTCCAGAAGCACGTCCTTCTGGAAGGACGTCAGCCCCATCTGGGTTAATAGCTTCCTGAAAAGTAGTTATCATATTATCACTTTCGTGACATCACAACTACTCAAACTAACTTAACCTCCTGGTTAAAATCAACAATGCTCAAGAATTGAAAATGATTTAGAATTCAAAGAAAAAATCAACCAATCGTATAAGTTTACATAGTTATTGCAAAATTGAAGTTTATATGCATGTTATGTGCTGTGTTAAATAAAGTATTATACAGGATGGTCAAAAAGTATATTTCCTATGTAAAAAAATCATACATTTGTTATACATTAATGTTATTGTAAATTGATTTTCTGGTTTAAGTTATAAGGCTTGGGAGAGTGAAAGTACACAAGTACTTATAGGAACAAGAAGAGACTATGTTAAAAAAAATTATTATTATAATTATGAAGTCATCATTTTATTATGTATGTATATAGGTAATAGATACTAACTAAGCTAAGGATACATTTTCTTTAAAAAAATGTATTCAATTTTATAAATATAGGTACCCTAAAACCCTATATTATATTATGACCATGAAACTGATTCATTTAAGAATAAATCCGTGTCTATAGTATCTAGGTGCCTACACTAAATGGTTACCTATGATTATACAGTTCGTCTGTTGGTTTGCTCTGTCACTTGCTGCGTTTCAATTCTCACATTACGAAAGGTGATTGAACTTTAAATTTCGTGTAAGGTTTTTAAATTTATACGATTTTCATTTACTACAGTAAAAATGGCGAAAATAAGCCTGTTCAATGGAAACAATATTTTCAATATTTGAGAGCACGATTAGCTCAGTGGTTAAGCAATCGTTTGCCATGCGGAAGGTCCCGGGTTCGATCCCCCGTGTCGACCAAAATTTGTATTCTTACTTTGGTTACAATTGCTTGTAAGGGAAACCTTCCGGTGCGCTCGTGTTGACCCAGCACCTAATTGGGAAGTATTGTGTCACTTCTCGCCCATCAGAGAGGAAACATACTACGGGATGGGCAGGCTATACAACAGAGACCACAAGCGTCTACAGTAGCTCCTGTTTCATGGCTACGAAATAAAAACGGCTGTGAAACAACAATCATCTCAACAACAAAAAATATTGTAACAAAAAATTTAGAGCGCACTATTAGTCTGTGGTAAGATAGGGTTGGTACATCTAATAATGGCGCCCTAAATTTAATCAGATAGTTGATGGTTATAAAAAAATAACTGGACAGAGTTCAAAATAAATAAAATGTATTTTTATTTACATAAATATACTTAAAATAAGTTTTTTTTTATTAGAGTTAAACGTCGTTTTTCAACTGCATGGTCATATACGACGGTGGTATTACCCTCCATTCGCAGGAAACTTACAAACCTGCTACAGCCTGGGTTGTGCCGGAATGCCAGCATCACAAAGTCTTCACCTCGCTGGACTTTGCTTAACTTTGGTGATCCTACAAGAACCGGTGCATCCAACGCGCCATCGAAGCTGGCTACTTAAAATATGTATAATATGCATAGAAATACGATTCTTTGATGTGTGTGTAAATTAGGTGTCTTCGATTTTTGTGCGAAGTACCTACTTGTGTGTTTAGCCTTGATGAGCACTATCTACAGGGTGGACCAAAAAAACGTTTACACCCGTTAATGGTAGATTACTGACAACATTTCCAGGCTGGATCTGCAATCCGCTTTTTCGGATTCGCCTTCGTAACTGCACAAAGTGATTTTTTGCAACTTTCCGAAAAAGTCCGACTTTGGCTTATTCTTCAGGTCAGTACTTTTTTCGTGTTTAAGATGAGTTGATTCTGAACAATTTTGCAGAAAGCCAACAAAATTTCGATGTTTCTAGCTACACTACTTTGTTTTTTACGATTTGGTTTGTCATATTTTTTTACACCTGAACAGAAAAAAACACCCAAAAAAACTTTTTTACTAAATAAAACACTCGACATTTGTCCGAACAAATGTTGGCACAGACATGGGCAAGTTTGATAAAAGTTGGCGGCCGCCCCGAGGATGCTAAAAAATAATTTTTCGATTTTTTATCACGTGATCTTCAGGGAAAAATTATTAGATGTTTTCCAAAAACTCTTCAAAAATCCTAAGAGTTTTCTAGCTGTAGACTGAGTAAGGGCGTCTTGTATTGTTTACATAAATTGTTTACATTGCTTTTTTTGAATACCGCGGTCTCACATGCCTTCATCAGCCAGTTTAGGAAAATTCAAATGATAAATTTCGTGCTTCTCAGATTGTCAGTGGTGTTAGCTAGATGTGGTAGTGCTAAGAGTGTTAGTCGCATGACCGAGATTCAATTCTCGACGGTCAATATTATTTTAATTATCAAAAAAATCTGATGGAATATTTTATTCATACCTGTATCTGACCTGTTGTAACACCAACAACTTATGGTTTTTTTGGGGGTAATACCATCTGTAAATTGAGTTATCTCAGATACTATTGGTATCACAATACACATTATTATTATTCATGTAAGCCCCTGAGAGACTGCCTTGATAATGTAAGGATGGTTTTTCTTATCCTTCCCTACGAGAGAAAAAAAAACTAGCGAATTTTCCAAACGAAAATAGAGGTTATGAAATAAATCCAGGTAAATATGTAGGTAGGTTCTTCTATCATAAACAATACTAATTAAATAACAAATATTTACCGATTGCCAACTCTTAATAGAAATCTTGAAAAAAGCAAGATAATATTTTGAAAATTAATAAACTTTTGCAGTCTTTATTATGTTTTATACTATTTTGATATAAACAAAGAAGTATTTAAAAAAACATTTTGTGTTAGTATGTTCAATGAGAAACGATTAGACGCGCACGATTAGCTCAGTGGTAAGCTAGTCCACCCGGTCCGAACGCCAGAGCCAGCAAAAAATTCATGACTACAAAATAAAAAAGACTGTTGCCATTTTTTATCTAGCCATAGTACACAACTACACACTATGGATTGTGAAGTCCTCACACAATTTTTTGAAACCAATGGTGACTTTAGTACTTTAGTTCTAACTCAGAACTGTCCCTCTACCTTCTTGCCTTTCTCTCTCTCTCTTTCGCTCTCTGCCTCTCTCTCTCTCTCTCTCTCTCCTTCTCAATTTCCTTAGAGGAACTATTGGAAGTGGCGTCCACCTTCCTGGATGCAAAGGTTGAACCTCTTCATCATGTTCCGTCGAATGTTGCGGAAGATTCCAGATTTTTCTGTCAGGTCGTCGAATGCCAACAGGATTCTTGCTACCAGATTCTGCTACTCTTGCGTCTCCACTGGTATTTCGTAAACTATGTTTTTCACGTGATCCCAAATGTTGCTGTTGGCAGCTCCATATGCTAAATGCATATCCAAATAATAATAACTATGTAACTTGTACTAAAAAAACTCAAGAAGTTTAAAGATAATATTTCATAGAATGCAGAAAAATATGCTTGAAAACTATCATCGAGAAACAAACAATCATTCATTTGACTGGCCTTTAATTAATGCCAAGGAAAATAATTATCAGACATAAATAGCTAATTACTCTTTGAGTACAAGACGACCCTACACGGTCAACACTTTTAAGATTTTGAACATCATTTTTTGAGACTTACCTGGTATGTTTACCCAGAAGATCACGTGATAAAAAATCGTAAAATTATTTTTTAGCATCCTTGGGTTGGCCGCCAACTTTTATCAAACTTGCCCATGTCTGTGCCAAAATTTGCTCGGGCAAATCTTGAGTGTTTCAAAGTGTAAAAAATTTACATGAGAATTTTTTTTCTATTCAGGTGTCAAAAAAGATGCCAAACCAAACCGTAAAAAACAAAGTAGTGTAGCTAGAAACATCGAAATTTTGTTGGCTTTCTGCAGAAATGTTCAGAATCAACTCATCTTAAACAGGAAAAAAGTTCTGACCTGAAGAATAAGCCAAAGTTGGACTTTTTCAGAAAGTTGCAAAAAATCACTTTGTGCAGTTATAAAGGCGAATCCGAAAAAACGGATTGCAGATCCGTCCTAGAAATGTCGTCAGTAATCTACCATTAACGGGTGTAAACGTTTTTTTGGTCCACCCTGTATGTGGAACCGTTAAGGCATAAGACGTATAAGCACAAGACGTATTGTTATATGGTCAAAATCCCGAATGGGAGGATAACTCGTCATGTCCCAGCTGGATTTCGAACTCAAACTTTTGATTAATAGATCGACGTGTGACGCCTAGACCACCGAACTACCGGTCGTCAATGATGGCTCATCCTACAAGGCACGGCTTTATGTTGGGCATCACAGAGAGCATTTCTATTGAACTTTGGGTTTGCCGTAGGTTTTTTGTAGAAGTCGTAGAAGAGGAAGTACATGAAGATATCCTGGGACAGGGCGAAGTAGAGCATGAAGTGGGGGTACTTGCAGTCCCGGGAGAACATCTGGAAGGTGACGTGGATGCCGCAGATGATGAATTGGAACTGAAACAAACGAAAGTGGCGAGAGCTTTCATTTTCAGGGACATTTTTGCCCTTCTTTTTTTTAATTTGGGTTTAACTTCGCTTTCAACTGCATGATCATGTCACGACGGGGGTGTTACCCTCCATTCGCAGGAAACTCACAAACCTGCTACCTCCATTAACCTCACCCAGCCTGGGTTGGGCCGGAATGTCAGCATCACGAAGTTTTCACGTTGCTTAACTTCGGTGATCCTACGAGAACCGGTGCATTCAACGCGCTATCGACGCTGGCTAACCCTTCTCTTTGAACAGAGTTTCAAGTGAGTTTTGAAACTCTGTTGGTTCAGGATGACTCAAATAATCAACCTGAAGCGACTTACCAGTTGGAGTTGGGTGATGTATTTCTTCCACCAGAGATTCCTTTGGTTCTGAGGATCTAAGGCCGACACTAAATAGTAGCCGTACATGATTCCGTGGACAAAACTGTTAACTGTACCGAAGAATGCTATCTGGCCACCTGGAAAAATAAAAAATAACATAATACATAAATAAACGAAATGGTCATTTTACTTAAAAATGTAAACTTATACTAGCTATACTTTCATTTGAGAAAATTCATTTCTTTTCTTTCTAAAATTTCTGGGCTACAATTTCATACTTTTTTTAAGCTAAACCTGTCTGTCGACAAGTTTAAAGCGCTTAAAAGGAAAAAAAGAAAAAAAAAAACTTACAAGAGACTTTTTCTTTTAATATTATTTCATTTTCTTTTTGGATCTTAAAGTATACTCTAAAATCGATAGGGCTTTACCATACCCCATTCGCGAGCATTACTGAATTTTATTGAAAATGTAGGTAGACATTAAAGTAATAAGCTTACGAAAGCAATAAGAATGCATCGTTTTCTTCTATATATACATATCTCCCTCAATGACATTATTGTACATAACCAAGTACCCATATGAAGTAAACGAGATTACAATTCCCAGTATTGTTCTGTGCGTTGAGTCTCCTTCTCACTCATGCTGAATAATATCCTTTGCATCAGCAATCAAAATTAAATCAGCGTTATATTCATACTAGTAGAGTTATTCGTGTAAAAAACTGTTCTGAACATTCAGTTCCTGACAGAGAGGTTTTCTATTCTATGTTAGCAAGACTACAGTATACAATAGTAGATCTTACACTTATTACATGTTTGAAAAGAGTCGCAAATCAATTTTCACTGACCCTAAATTTGATACGAGATTGACCTATAGGCCTTTTTTGAGTTTAACGTCGCTTTCAACTGCATGGTAGTACCTATCACGACGGGGGATTTACCGTACATTTGCTGGAAACTCACAAACCTGCTACTCCAACCTCACCCAGCCTGAGTGGAGCCGGCAATAGTCAGCATCACGAGGGTTCGAATTTGAATGATCACCCATCCAATTCCTAGCCTCGCTGGACGTTGCTTAATTTTAGTGACTGAATGAGAACTGGTGTATTCAACGTACCATCGACGCGACGCTGGTGATCTACAGACCTCACTTGTGCTTCCAAGAACAAATTTCACGAGTAGGGTATTCATTCATTCAAATATTGAGATGAAAGTTTCTACACTGACCTGGTAATGTTTTTGTAATCATCCATCCAAAGAAGAAGACGAAAGAATGATGGTAAACATGGAGGAATGAAATTTGCTTGGTTTTCTTCCGTAGAACAAAGAATAACTGGAAATAAAGCGTTAAATTAAATTAGATATAACTAAATTTCTTTTACATAAGTTACATCAGTTTTCTATCTACATAATATTATATTATGTGCCGGGTACCTAGATATTATTTTTAAAATATGTAATTTATTTTTACATTTTAAAATTCAAGTTTTTTACTTTCCTTATCCTATAATAAGGATAAAGAAAGTTTTGTATCCGTCGAAAATTTGACCTACTCAGTTTTTCAGCATAGCTTCGGGATACTAAAAAAGTTGTTTTTGGCCATTGGTCCGTGCGTCTGTCCGTCCGCCTGTGGACAAGATATCTCGAGAACGGTATGAGCTGGAGACTTGAAATTTGGTTAGAGAGTAGATCTTATTTCTTATGTACCACACGAACCACGGAACTTTTGGTTGAGGCCCTTGCGGCCGCAAGGGCTGTTCCTTTAGATTGATTAGAGATACAAAAAAGTTAGAGAACAGTTTTTATTTCAATGAAAAAATAATAGGGGTTCACCCTGACTTTTTTTTTGATTTATTGAACTTTTTGGAACCCGGCTTCTATTTCCGGTAGTTTGGGCGGGACCGACCCGCTTGGACTAACTTTTTTTTATTATTCACGGTAGATGGCAGGGGGTTGTGACATATCAAATCCAATTTTGACGTGCTGATTAGGTACGAATTTGACTAAATGTTACCGTTGAGTTAGCAAAGGTGGAATTTGACTTATTTTCGAGTGATAAAGAAAGTCTTGTGGTGTCACACCAGATTTTTTCAATTGTACTTACATTTTTTTTAGTACAAATATCCGATCAGTTGTTTTTTCCTTCATATACGAATAGCATAATTTATGTATATCCATAACAATCTCAAAAATATTTTACATAGATTACCTAATGTATCATGCAAATATTTTCCATAGGTAAAAAACGAGAGGCCTCACTCTCAGCACAAGGTTTTGCACATTGCTTGAATATTCGGATGTACACACTTCTTGTAAAATTTTGATTTTTTTTTGAAGACACATAATTCAACACCACTAAAAATATTTGCATGAAAGTTGTAGGAAACGCATTAAATAGGAAATAGTTGAGAGGTTAAAAAATAATTATTTATTTATTTATAGTCTATTCTGAAACATAAATCTGAAAAATACTTCGTCTGCACGCGAGAAGCTATAGACTTAGGGTGGAATTAATAGACAACATCAATAACTTAAGTCGTTGGTAAGTGTCGGTTTTCCCTATCTTACACAGTACGCAATCCGTGACTTAGCGCCACAGAGGTATTACAAAAACGTCTATTAATTTCGCCCTTAATCCATAATAGTTATTTAGGTAAGTCTCCCTAATGAAATAAGAGACATAATACTTGTACTTCCCAATCATGCATGTACGGTATTGCCAAAAGATACCTCTTGTGACCAATTTTTTATGCGAATCTTTGTCAGCATCGGCTTTAAAATCGGGAAATTTCACATGATAAGCATGTGCCATACTGCATACAGCATACACCACTCTGCATAACAACAGAACTTACCGTATCCATCAAATCCAACAGCCGTGACATAAAGCACACCCAAATCAAAGTCAGTTTCTGTGGGAAAATAAACAAAAACAGAAACAGAAGAAGTGTAAGCATATTTTAAGCATCAGTTACCTAATTGAATTTTCCTGAAATAGCCCATTACATTTGGTTACTATGATCAACATAATTCCTTTGTAATTTTTTTGAATAAGAGGTTGGAAATCTTCGATTGATATCATAGCACACGGATATCCGAACCCACTAAAAACCTTCCTCTTACACCTCACATTTTTATGAGCCCGGAATCGTATGACATTACTTCGTGAACATGAATGCTGGCTCTCTGCTCTCACAGGGCCATCCTCTCATCCTTTTACTTTTGAAATTTTATAAATCATTTGATGTAGGTATGTACGAGTATGTCATTTCATTTGGCTTGGTTTAATGGTTTTCCAACATTTCTTGAACAATATTAAATTTGATGCTGTTAATGTTTTCGTTATTTCTTGGTAGCACTGTAGTCACTCATGGTTGAATCTTGTGCATATGAAAACTGTGTACTCTCAATGATCATGTGAGTACCTACTGACATTATCTACAGTTCAAGCTACTCACTTTTTTTAATTTGATGGAGGTAAGTACCGAAATGTCCATAGTGAATTCGTGTTAGTAAGTATCTAAATATTCTAATGATCTACGTACTACAAATTTATATTTCAGGGTAGACCCAACTTGAGTAGAAAAAAAGGGAGGAAAAGACCAAAAGACTTTACACAAACCTTTTGCGCGAGTGGTGTATCCGAGTAATCGATTTCTATGCAGTCATATCGATACGTGTTAGTGAACCAAAGAAGCTTGAACGACTGTAAGGACATCAGAAAATAAAAATGATTAGTTTGTACAAAAGAGTTTTAAAACAAAAATGAGGCAGAATGTAAATTGAAGGGCACTGGGGAAAAACGATTTCAGTCCACTTTTTCAACAAAATGAGTTTCAGGCGACATCTAGTAGCATTGTGGAAGTTATTATGACTGAATCGAAAAATGGTAAGAGTGACATGAGTTCATTGAACTATTAAGCGTAAGAGCATCCGCCCTGCTAGGGAAGTAAGAACATCCGCCCTACTAGGGAAGTAAGAACATCCGCCCTACTAGGGAAGTAAGAACATCCGCCCTGCTAGGGAAGTAAGAACATCCACCCTGCTAGGGAAAAACGAAGTCCGAGCGCGCAATTTGATTTTCCTCAAATTCCATCTGACGGGACTTAGGTTGTTCTTCCTCAGCGCCCTTCATTTGGGTTCGAACTAAAAATCAAAGGATATTTGTGCATTATAATAAAATAGTAGATACCTACCAAAAGTTGGTTGGTAACTTCTACCTACGTTTTTTCTGATAATAAATTTTATATCGATGAAAAGGTATCAAACTATTTTCTAAATTTGTGCATAACCACTATCTATATGGGAACATGGTTGTAAAAACTAATCTAAATTGTTTATACATACATACAATGAACGTACTTCTTTTTTTGAAAGTTTTGGATCAACAATAATTGTAATTATGAAAGTTATATTATGATGAAAATAAGTACCACTACCCAACACTGAACTGACATGCATTATTCTATAATTACCTAACATCAATTTAAAAATAGTGGCACGGGTCCCGATATCATCAGGAGCTGATAATTATGTACAATTATTAATGCAAATAAATTACAAATTACAAATGTAACAAGTAAACAGAAAGCAAACCACAGATAATCTCTTACCATGTAAACAAGGTAAAAGTTGCAGGTCATCTGAACCACGTTGTATATCATCATGATTCTGGTCACATTGAAGGGCTTCCGATTTTCCATCAACTTCGGGCCCAGATAATTGACGAAGAAGATGTAGGCGAAGAGTGTGATGAGCATGGGTACAGGAGTGTCCATCATGAAGTAAGACTTGATGCGCGGGTCTGCAACACAGAGGTCGAGGGTTCGAAAATATGGGACTGAAATTCTCGAAAGACCTTTGACAAATCTTCAACATTTTAGCTAATACTTCGACACTCAACAGGAATCAATTTGTTTTACTTGATCTCTCTATCTAATGGAGTGATCGTTCGTGTACGTACACATGCCTTAGTTAATTTTAAATAAGGGTAGTAATAATTTATTCTTATGTAGTCACTCAAGTACTGCAATGTACAAAATTAAACATGGTAGTAGTAGTCACATCCACTAAAAATAATCTGCCAATATGGACAGATATTTTCCTCGTAATTTATTTAAATTACTCTTAATATTTTGCCTAATGACATGATAAGTAATAAATTATTAAACTTATCCAAATAAAAAAAATCTGGTGTAAACATCACACGACTTTCCTTATCCCCCAAAAAGGAGTCAAATTCCGCCACTGGTGACTCAACGGTAACAGATAACTAAAAACCAATGCCAAATTCGTAATCAGCACTTCAAAATCATTGAATTTGATATGTCATAACCCCCATGTAGGATGAATAATAAAAAAGTTAGTCAAAGCGGGTCCCCCCCAAATACCGGTAAATTGGGGCCGAGATCCAAAAAGTTCAAGATATCAAAAAAATGATCAGAATAGACCCCTATTATTTTTTTAATATAAGAAAATGTTGTTCTCTAAAAATTTTTGTATCTTTAGCCAATTTAAAGAAGCGGCGCTTGCGGCTAGCATTTGCGGCCCTGTGGCCGCAGAATGCGGCCGATTTCAACCAAAAGTTTCGTGGTTCGTCTAGTGTATAAAATTAATTTGTGTACCAAATTTCAAGTCTCTAGCTTTTACCGTTCTTGAGATATCCTGTTTACACACAGACAGACAGACAGACAGACAGACAGACAGACAGACAGACAGACAGACAGACAGACAGACGCACGGACCAATGGCTGAAAACAACTTTTTTGGTATCCTGAGGCCATGATTCGTCCAGAAATGTGAAAAACTGGGTAGGTCAAATTTTCGACGAATACAATACTTTCCTTATTATAAGATAAGGAAAGTAAAAATAGTTCTTCAGAAGACTCAGATGGTTTTGTATAATATGTAAGAGCATACTCGTACTATTTAGGTAATAGGTAATGCAAAGTCGTCATATTGGTAAGTATATAAAGACACCTTCAAGTACTAGGGGTCATAAAACGGAAGTTCTGCCCTCCAAATGACTGGTAAACTCTTTGAGGTATTTAAGTATTATAATAATAACTCTTTATTGACATCAATAATAATATTGACAAAGGCCGTAATTATTGCCTGAGACAATAAGCATTAACCTCACCCAGCACTCAGAAAAAATATGAAGACCGATGGGTCCGGATTGAGAAGGGCTCATCTTAATTTTTTCTCAGTGTTTGACATTGTTGAAACCTAAGCTGGTGTATTGACTTTTACCTGATGAAATTATTTGTCAACAAGCATTTTATTTATTCCTTTTTCAACAAGAAAAATACAAGTTGATTTGTTTAATGCTGCAGCTTAAAGCGGTTCCTTCTTCCACCCATGATTTCTCAGGGACAATTCTACAGGAGTGATGATTTAACAAGAAAATGGCGATAAGTGACAAGAGGCGATGATAACCTAAGTGACAGCGGCGGGAGTCTGAGTTCATTCCATTGTTGCGGCGGATTCTTGAGCTTTGGCCAAGTTGGCTCGTTTCGCCGTTTTATTTCAATTCGCAAATCAAAACTATGCCGCTCGTCATTAAGTGAGTTTAGATTATCGACGACAAATGTGTACTTAAGTAAAATCTGTGTGGATGCGGAGCCTCTGCTGAAACGTCTGTCGGCATGGGCTGTGTGCTACTGACAGTTACTAAGGGACTTTCGGACACCGCCGCGCCGTGGCTGCATAATGTTTCTCATTACGCCGTCACCGTGCACTGGTAGTCAAGTGGTTAACGTGCTAGTCTGGTAATCCACGTAGAGTAGGGATCCGTTGGTTCGAATCCCACCCAGTGCATCAATTTTTACTTTCCTTATCCTATAATAAGGAAAGTATTGTATTCGTCGAAAATTTGACCTACCCAGTTTTTCACATTTCTGGACGAATCATAGCCTCAGGATACCAAAAAAGTTGTTTTCAGCCATTGGTCCGTGCGTCTGTCTGTCTGTCTGTCTGTCTGTCTGTCTGTGTGTGTGTGTGTGTGTAAACAGGATATCTCAAGAACGGTAAGAGCTAGAGACTTGAAATTTGGTATGCAAATTAGTTTTATACACGAGACGAACCACGAAACTTTTGGTTGAAATCGGACGCAAGATGCGGCCGCAGGGCCGCAAATAATGGCCGCAACCGCCGCTTCTTTGAATTGGTTAAAGATACAAAAAAAGTTAGAGAACAACATTTTCTCGGATTAAAAAAATAATAGGGGTCTATTCTTATCATTTTTTTGATATCTTGAACTTTTTGGAACCCGGCCCCAATTTACCGGTATTTTGAGAGACCCGCTTGGACTAACTTTTTTATTATTAACCCTAGATGGGGGTTGCGACATATCAAATCCAATGATTTTAAGGTGCTGATTACGAATTTGGCACTGATTTTTAAGTATCCGTAACCGTTGAGTCACCAGTGGCGGAATTCGACTTCTTTTTGGGGGATAAGGAAAGTCGTGTGATGTTTACACCAGATTTTTTCTCTTTAATTTGAGTTTGTAATAAGACTCTGAGGGTTAGGTGGTAAAAAATGCTTTGAGCATTAACCTCGCTTGGTGGTTACCTTCCACAAAAGAGTATTTTGAATACGTTTCCTCCATTAGGTGTTTATTTACTTCCGTGATGCGTTCGGAACAGTCCACATGTGATCTCTGATTTTAAAATATTATTTAACTCTCCAACAGTACATAATAAATCTAATCTTATAAATTATAAAATGATTCGTGTGTGTGTGTGTGTGTGTGTGTGTGTGTGTGTAACTGTGCATGTTTAAAACGAAATAACTCGAGAACTGCTAGTCGGATTGAGCTGAAGATTCGTATGTATCAATGGGACATGTGACCACATTCGTGGGACTAAAAATATAATGTATTATTGTGATTTCCCCAGCAATATTAGGTACAATTATTTCTAATACTTAGGTAGATATTGCCAAACAACTTTCTTCATATTAGGTATTGTTAAGATTCGGTCTAGAAAATCTACGTCTTTGCTTCCGTGTTGATGTTGATGGATCTTTTACAAAAAGCTGAATGTTGTATGTCTGAGTCATCTAAAAGTTCTCACAGAATTTTTTTCTTTTAAGCACATAATTGTTCACCCTGTAGTAAAGTCAGTATGAGTACTTGACGAGAATCTTATGTATGACACGTGCTTCCATTGAGAAGCAAACAATCAGGGACCCTCAACATCCGTGTGAACATATCTGTTAACATGGCAATTTAACAGTAAGAAAAAGGGGGTGTTCCTGTTTACGTGAAATAATATCCACAAGTCAACACAACTGCATCAATAGTTCCATAGCATGTTTGCGTAGGAAAGGACCTTTCCAATGAATAAACATAAATGTTATTATTATTATCCCCCGTTAGTTTTTCTTCTCTTTTTAATTTGTATCATTGTGTCTTGAACAGCTGCCAAAAGTGAGAAGTGTGAGTCAGTTAGTTTTGTGAGTAACTTCAGTGCACAACACTATTTACATTGGTGAAGTTTAGGTGTCAAATGAGAAGTGAAAGAAACGTATCGCTCTGTGTGGCTTTCTGTATCAGTGTTTTTGAACTCGGAATAATATGCTCCACAATTTTATTCATCTGTGCGAAATATAATTTCTTCTCGTTTTGAAACAATACAAATAAAATGAATGTTTCTTGTCCGCGTGTATCTCGAGAAATACTGATGCTGTGAACGGTCTGTGCTCTATGTTCAAACTAGAATGTTACCTCCTAAGGATCCAAATACTCCGAAAAAGAAGGTCGGCTGGCTGTTGGGAAAAAATGAGGCTCACAGTAAGTTGATTTGCTTCTTAACTTGAAGATAGTTATCAGAGTAATCACCCGTGGCCGAATGGTGAAACTCACTAGGCCAATCCAACAAAGTTCTAAATGTAGGTATTGTGGATACTTTTAAGAACATTCAATGTCACATTTAGTAACATTTTATCAGAGATCCTAACAATATTCTTCTTTTTAATATTGGTCGTCAGAAAACTGACATAATATATGGGCGTATAGCAACGGCTGTATCACGCTCCATTTGTTGGTTATTTATTAGCTTTTATACACTCAATTTGTAGATGCAATTTATTCAAATGGACCTTAACTAGTCTGAGTCAGGCTAGAACACGATCAGATGGATTTGAATCCAAGACGGGCGCCAATCTATTAATTTATACATGTTCTCTTCATTCTAGACGTTGCTTAACTTCAGGAATTCGAAAATAACTCGTGTGATTTCATTTACTTTAATATACAGTATGTTTCAGAAAAGGTGGCCACCCCCTCGTAACTTTTGAACGCGACGGAATTTTTCAATTCTGTAAAGTACTAAGTATAGAAAGTGCCCTATGGCCCATCCTGTGGTTATATTTATTTTTGGCCCCGGTCGGCCCTTCCGGCTTTTAGGCCATATTTTTTCATTTTTCTCGAGAATTTTAAATGGAATGCTATATTTTTTATTCCTGTTAATTAAAGTCCAAGTTAGTTTGAGTATAATGAGCTTTTAAAATTTTCAAAAACCTTATCAGGGGCGGAGCTAGTAGGGTGCAAGTTTCAAAACTGTTACACGCTGTATTTCAGCGTTAGTTAGATGTTTTAGTACTTTTATTATTTTCATAGGTTCAAAATATTGTTTTACACCATATGAAATCAATAAAATATTCTTGTTTACTTCTAATCAGGGTCATAGTGAGGTTTTTGTAAAAGTACTTTTTAAATCACGTCAATTTTTCCGTAAATTAATGGTGTTCTCAAAATTGGCATTTTTAGAGGTGAAAGTCTGCAGTGACATATGTTTTTTATTCTTGAAATCGAAAGAAAACTTAACGGAGAAGCGATTAAGATCATAAAAAAAGCCATTTAACCTGCTAGTTTTTTCACGACAGTGTCCGGTAAAGTGGGTGAATTTCGTATTGGATTTTTTGTTGTTGAGGAAACACAATTGGCATAGAAAATAAATAATATCTAATAAGGGAATATTACTTCAATAAACATAACTAAATGCGAAATTAAATAAAAATTATTTCTTCTAAATCAGTGCCGGATATTTTTTTTTTTTTTTCTCTCTCTCTCTTTTTTAACTTTTCAAAATTCAAGTTGTATCAAAAATAATTATTGGATAATGCTTCTTCTAAAGTCGGCCTAGGGGTCAAGTACCAAACTCTTGAGGGTGAAAATTAAACCAATTCAATTATTTAAAGAGGAGAAGAGAGAGAGAGAGGAAAAAACAGAAGAAGAAGAAAAAAAGAAAAATATCCGGCACTGATTTACAAGAAATAATCTTCATTTATATTCGCATTTAGTTATGTTTATTGAAGTACTATTCCCTTATTAGGTATATTAATTTTCTATGCCAATTGTGTTCTCAACACAAAAAAAAATTCCTATAACGCAAATTTCACCCCTTTACCGACACTGTCGTGAAAAACTAGCAGGTTAAATGGCTTTTTTTGAAGATCTTAATCGCTCTCTCCGTTAAGTTATCTTTCGATTTCAAGCATAAAAAAATAGGTGTCTGCACGTTTACACCTCTAAAAATGCCAATTTATGAGACAACCATAATTTACGGAAAAATTGACGTGATTTAAAAAAGTACTTTTACAAAAACCTCACTATTATTCCCTGATTTAGAAGTAAACAAGATGTTTAATTGATTTCATATGGTGTAAAAAATATTTTGAACCTATGAAAATAATAAAAGTTATAAAAAATCTAACTAACGTGAAATACAGCGTGTAACAGTTTTTAAACCTTGCACCTACTAGCTCCGCCCCTAAGTTTTTTGAAAATTTAAAAGTTTCATTATACTAGCCTAACTTGGACCTTAAATTAACAAGATATAAAAAATTTAGCATTCATTTAAAATTCTCGAGAAAATGAAAAAATATGGCCTAAAAGCCGGAAGGGCCGACCGGGGCCAAAAATAATATGAACCAAGGATGGGCCATAGGGCACTTTCTATACTTAGGACTTTACAGAATTGAAAATTCCGTCGCGTTCAAAGTTACGAGGGGGTGCCCTTTTCTGAACATACTGTAGATACATGGAAAAGATGGTTTTTACTAGATATTTAACAATTTATCTTAGACTTTCTATGTATATCTACATTATAACTAGTAACGACAAAATAGCTGCACGTCAGAGTTTATATGTACCTCAGAACATTTCTGACCTTAATTTATAGCCCGATTGGACCAAAAATTTTCATACTTTTAATCATCGAATAAGTTCATTTTTGATCCAAATTTACCTTGCTCGACTTCTTTATTAAACAAAGCGCTCATTCAAAATTGTACATTTATAAGCTAGTATGCAAGGTAACATAATTACCTTAAATATTGGACAAAATTGCAGAATTTATAGCGATAAAATCTTAGCCTACTCGACGTTACTTAGCACGATTGGTCAAAAACATACAGTAGATCCAAAAATTGAAAAAAACATGAATGTTTCAGCTCGATTGGCTAAATTCGACTTCTACCGCGTTATCCAAAACATACAGACCATAATAAAACGGACAATTACCGCTTCGGTTAAAGCTATTGACTCACTTCGTTAACCCTTGTTCACCAATTGATGCGCCTTTATGCTATTATAATTTTCTAGGAGTAAGATAGGTAGGTATATTTTAACAATGAATTTTCCTCATATTCAAACCCATGAAAATGACGCAACAAATGTTAAAAAAAAAAAACAAAGATAGGTATTTCACACTTTTTGTATTAAAAAATGAAATAAAAATGAATAATAGTGTGTCTTATAAATTTGTTTTTGAACATCCATTTCCTATCTCCGAGAATAGAACACATGGCTAAATATTTCCGTTCTCATGTTGGAATGTTTGGAATGCGATTTCATTGTCATTTAGAAAATACTGAGGAACTTCTCAAGTACGAGTGATGTTAAGTAAATTTTAACCAATTATTATCAATTACCATCACGATCATTTATTGGGAGATGTATATGGAAATACCAGCTACGTAAATTAACGTCATCTAAGCATACATTAGGCCGGAATAGCAAGTCCTAGCCTCGCTTGATGTTGCTTTAATTTCAGTGACAGAATGAGAACTGGTGTATTCCCTCATACTTTAAGAAAATCTGGTGTGACATCACACTACTTCTTTATTTCCCGAAAAGAAGTCGAATTCCGCCACTGGTGACTCAACGGTAACGGATAACAAAAAATAATGCCAAATTCTTATTATCACCTCAAAATCATTGGATTTGATATGTCACAACCCCCATCTAGGATTAAAATAAAAAAAGTCAGTCAGAGCGGGTCCCCCCAAATACCCGTAAATTGGGGCCGAGGTTAAAAAGTTCAAGATATCGAAAAAATTATCAGAGTAGACCCCTATTATTTTTTTATTGTAAGAAAAAGTTGTTTTTTATAAACATATCGTGTCTTTTATCGTTTAGCCATAACAGCCAATCGCCGCCAGGTGGCCTAAAAGCCATCATTGGCAGCACAGATTTCTTCGAAAAGTTTTGTGTCGCGTCCTCTCTATAAAATAATAAGGTTCTATTTACCAAATTTCAAATCTCTAGCTCTTACCGTTTTTTAGATAACTTGTTTACAGATACACCTACAGACACACGTACACACAGACACCTGGGGACACCCTAGAACGTGTTTTGGCACTGAAAACTGATTATCGAAAAAATTTGGTCGATTCCATAACTTTCCTTTCTATAGGATAAGGAAAGTAAAACTGGAAGAGGAAAGTCTGCAATACATGGAAAATTTGACACATCCACTAAAAATATTGGATTATGAGGACGAAGTGAAAGCTAAAAGCAAGAGCAATCAAAACCGTGAATTTCCCTTGAGATTCAACTACCCGATACACACATTTTCCTTGGAACAATGCATTCCAATTATTACTAATAATCAATAATATTATTAGTAAGGGAAATACAAATTTATCGACAATGTTGACAATGTTGGCTGGCGCTAATTGACGAGCGCTCGCGTCCCGGTGAGTTTGACAAAAGAAGATATTTAAGATAAATTAGGCATGTCCCTCTAAGAGATAAATTATGGTCTCACCTTCACAAATACAAGAAAATTGTAGCGATATAGTACCCAGCCCGTATAGTTATTATCTATACTCGATGGAAAACAGACGACGAATGTTGCTTTCGGAATTTACTATAGAATTTGTGTAGATCAACATCTTCTTTAATAATTTTAATTTGCTTGCAGTATGGGCGTGTTCAAAATTTCGGTATACCTATCAACCTTATTCAAGCAAAATATCAATACCATATATGTAGGTATGTATCCTACATATATTGTATTGATATATTCTGCCTGAATAAGAAGGTTGATAGGTTTTGGATACATACCTACATATATTGTATTGATAATCTGCCCGAATAAGGTTGAACGGTAAACCGAAATTTTGAATACTTATGTGTTCCAGGTTGGAATGAGTACGAGGAGCTGATAGAGGAGAAGCCGGACATCCCGTGGGATGCAGAGAAGGAGCCTGAGCAGAGTATCCTCAAGTTCTTCCCCTCTGTCTACATCAAGATCAAACCTCCGCCTCGCTACAAAATATCCTATCTACACCTGTGACGTAACAGACAGTCCTACCTATGTGGAGGAACTAATCCTAACTACACCTGTGACGTAACAAACAATCCTACCTATGTGGAGGAACTAAGCCTATCTCCACCTGTGACGTAACAGACAGTCCTACCTATGTGGAGGAACTAATCCTAACTACACCTGTGACGTAACAAACAATCCTACCTATGTGGAGGAACTAAGCCTATCTACACCTGTGACGTAACAGACAGTCCTACCTATGTGGAGGAACTAAGCCTATCTACACCTGCGACGTAACAGACAATCCTACCTATGTGGAGGAACTAAGCCTATCTTCACCTGTGACGTAACAGACAGTCCTACCTATGTGGAGGAACTAAGCCTACCTTACCTGTGACGTAACAGACAGTCCTACCTATGTGGAGGAACTAAGCCTACCTTCACCTGTGACGTAACAGACAGTCCTACCTATGTGGAGGAACTAAGCCTAACTACACCTGTGACGTAACAAACAATCCTACCTATGTGGAGGAACTAAGCCTATCTACACCTGTGACTTGTGACCTCACGTATTTACGTTTAGAAAATGACATTAAATTTATTGTTTTTTTATCCGTCTAACTCAGAAAACGATTCTTTCTGCTTTTCTTTGACTTTTAATTTTTGATATTTCCAAAATCACAGGATACCTACTCGTATATGTTTAACATAATATTTACGTGATTCATAATAAAATAATAATTATCTTGGCATGGACAATGTCATTTATTTTTATTCTATTTACATCGGAGTGAACTCTGTTTTCACCTAGGTGTCATTGTTTACGTCACCAACACCAAAATGTCACAGTTACGCCATGACGTCACAAATGTGTGATTTCACTTTTTAAAAGACTGATTTCGTTGTTTTTGTTTTTATTTTAGACACGTCATGGATTTGTATTAATCTTCATTTTCTGTGTCTGTTTGTATATTTATGTATCATGTAATTTGTATCTGTTCATAAAATGAAAAATAATAATAAAGTGTGTAAAGATTTTAATTTTAATTGATATGAGAAATATTTCGAGTGTTTTTGCTATTGTAGAAGTTTCCAATTTTTGAACTATGTATATTGCCTCAGGGTTGTAACTTGTAGGTCAAGTCAACTAGAGGTACCTACTCATCAGAACACCTATTAGCTACATAATATATATTCATGGCTTTCTTTATCCTATTTTAATTTTCTCATTTGTTTGTTTAAGACAATTTTCATATTTTAATATAATTTAACACCAAATTAAAAGAAATAACGAGAAAGGATCTAACAAAACAATTATGGCGGGTTTTATCAATTTTATAAAACAGCGGTATATTGAAAAGACAAGATTGAGCTTTCACGAAAACTCGGTTTTGTCATAATATATTGTAGAAGCGGCCATTAAGCCAATCTCGAAACAAAATCTTACTTAGAAAAAATTGTGCCACACGAAAAGCGAACCAACGATTTCACCAACCACAGGCTGGGATAGCACTTTATTCTGCACAAATATAGGCGTATAATTAATTAATGTTTGTGTTGTATGTTTGGGAGCCAAGGGATGAAATATAATACTGAGGAGTGGGAAGATAAATTTTCTTCATGACAGGTTGTTAATTAAAACAAACTTTCTATTTAGCTGGATTCAAGGGCGCCAGGGAAGTCAGAAATGTCTGAGAGGCCTCCTGATCCCCTCCCCTCCCCTCTCCCTCCCATACCATACAAACACCAGAGTAAGTGAGAGAGGCCATCTTCTGTTCAGCTTTATTGATAAGGTTCTGTAGTTAATGATAAGAATTTATTTGTAAAAGTGTGAAGTATAAGACTACTGTGGAGGAATATCTTCGAGTACATAAAATACAATTGTATTTCCTTAACGTTGCCTTGTCAGAAGTATAAACATTATTTTGTTAGAAAAACATTTTCCGATTTATTGTTAAATTGTACATCTGGCCCATATTTTGTATACCAACTGTCGAATGATGGAGTTTAGACTAACATAAAGCCGAGGCTACGTTAGGAGCGTCAAGCAGTGAGCGGTAAGCGGCGAGCGGCAAAATGAGAATTTTATGTTTACATTTAAAACAATGGAAATGCTTAATAGGTGGCTATACGATAAAAAAATCTGGTGTAAACATCACACGACTTTCCTTATCCCAAAAAAAGAAGTCGAATTTCGCCACTGGTGACTCAACGGTAGCAGATAGCTAAAAATCAATGCCAAATTCGTAATCAGCACTTCAAAATCATTGGATTTGATATGTCGCAACCCCCATCTAGGGTGAATAATAAAAAAGTTAGTCCAAGCGGGTCCCCCGGTAATACCGGTAAATTGAGGCCGAGGTCCAAAAAGTTCAAGATATCAAAAAAATGATCAGATAAGACCCCTTTTAATTTTATAATCTAAGAATATAATGTTCTCTAACTTTTTTTGTATCTTTAACCAATTTAAAGATTCGGCGCTTGCGGCTAATATTTGCGGCCCTGCGGCCGCAGAATGCGGCCGATTTCGACCAAAAGTTTCGTGGTTTTTTTTTTTTTTTTAAGTGGGGTTTAACGTCGCTTTCAACTGCCATGGTCATATCACGACGGGAGTTTTACCCTCCATTCGCAGGAAACTCACAAACCTGCTACTCACATTGACCTCACCCAGCCTGAGTGGGGCCGGGAAAAGCCAGCGTCACGAGAATTAGAATTTGAATGGTCACCCATCCAAGTCTTAACCTCGCTGGATGTCGCTTAACTTCGGTGTTCTGAAGGGAACCGGTGTATTCAACATGCCATCGACGCTGGCTAGTTTCGTGGTTTGTCTGGTGTATAAAATTAATTTGTATACCAAATTTCAAGTCTCTAGCTATTACCGTTCTCGAGATATCCTGTTTACACACAGACACACAGACAGACGCACGGACCAATGGCTGAAAACAACTTTTTTGGTATCCTGAGGCTATGATTCGTCCAGAAATGTGAAAAACTGGGTAGGTCAAATTTTCGACGAATACAATACTTTCCTTATTATAGGATAAGGAAAGTAAAAATCGCTTAACGCTTGCCACTACTAAGATGAAACCTACTAGGCATTTCCATTGTTTTAAATGTAAACATAAAATTCTCATTTTTCCGCTCGCCGCTTACCGCTCACCGCTTGACGCTCCTATCGTAGGCTCGGCCTTATGCTGGGGATATTGTATGAGGCTGAGTATAACTGGAAAACATATTTATTCGGTACCTAAGAGGCACCTAGCACCTAAGAAATTTGAAGGCCGAAATTTGTTTTAGTAAAATTTAGAACTCTTGTGAATTCTATGTAGATTAACTTCATTGTATTTGGCCAAGGATTTTAAATAGATTAAGAAAAGAAATATGCTGTGGTGTGAATTATAATAAATTTCTCAGAGCTAACAAGAAATCACTCACAGATGAGTTACTCCACAAGATACATTGCCCCCACCTTCACAACAATTTTTTAGGGGTACCTATAGTTTATTTCATTATTACGAGTAGTCTGTACCTACAGTAGATGGAAAACAACGGGAATCAACCTAATGTTGTTTTCGGAATAGATTGCGAAAGATTCCAGAAAAATATTATGCTTCTTCTGCATGTGTCATAAATAATATATTTGGAAATAAATTTTAAAAAACTACCTACACATCAACACGGGATGTTGTTTGTAGGTATGTTTATTGTTTTGAAGTTAGGTAATATTGCGATTTAATTGCGAATAATTTGCCTTTCAATCAATTCTCTTGGCGGTATTGCCAAATTTTAAATTTTCCGTACCGTCGCGGCATGTTGGGTATATTTATGACTCGCTAGAATTTTCCTACAACTTCGTTAGTTGAATGGATGACGGCTATAAATCAAGTGTCGGTCACTAAATAAATGACGTCTCTGTCACCTCCACTAGTGAATGAAAATAATAAAGCTCGTGCTGTGATTTGTGTTCAGCAATAAGAGCAAGTCCAAATGATCTTCTAGCTATAACAGGTTATAAAAAGCTGGGTGAGGTTAATTTGAGTAGTTGGGTTGTTTGCCCAGCAAATGGTGGATGATACCCTTGTTGTTGTGGCCATAATAAAAGCGACGTTAAACCCAAAAAGCTAACAAGCACTAGGGGCACCTCCAAGCAACGTTCAACATGAAAAATGAATGTTTTTACAGTTTTATACACCGGTTCTTCTTAGATCGCTGAGATTAAGCAATATACAGCTAGGTGGAGGACTTTGTGGGCGAACAGCTGTACAATGTACATCTACCCAGTTCAAGTCAGGATTTTTGAGGTTATAATATGGGGTTGGAGGTTTGTAAGTTTTCTCCAAATGGAGAGTAATACCCCGTTCAAGAATTTTCTCCAGATGGAGAGTAATACCCCGGTCACGAATTTTCTCCAGATGGAGAGTAATACCCCGGTCACGAATTTTCTCCAGATGGAGAATAATACCCCGGTCACGAATTTTCTCCAGATGGAGAGTAATACCCCGGTCACGAATTTTCTCCAAATGGAGATAATACCCCGGTCACGAATTTTCTCCAGATGGAGAGTAATACCCCGGTTACGTATTTTCTCTAGATGGAGAGTAATACCCCGGTCAAGAATTTTCTCCAGATGGAGAGTAATACCCCGGTCAAGAATTTTCTCTAGATGGAGAGTAATACCCCGGTCAAGAATTTTCTCCAAATGGAGAGTAATACCCCGGTCACGAATGATCCACAATGTTAAAAAAACGTAAAAAGAAGAGCAATAACTTTAAACATGTACATCCATGTTATACTGAAAGAACTATTCAAGTAAAAAGAAACAATCATAGAAGCATTGTAACAGGAACTTTTGAAAAAATATATTTCTAAATGAAATATTTTTTTCCGTCAAAAGACTCAAAAATATAGATCATCAGGTTAGTTTATTATAAATAATTATTATTCTAATGTAGATAATCTGTAATGTGTGTTTTTGTAAAAATAAATAATGATGTATGTAGTTATGTTTTAAAATTATTAAAAATGCACACCTAACAATTAATAAATATAATGTCCCCTCCTAACGACCACTTAATGTATAATTTAGTGTTAATTATATTAGGAATTATTTTACCAGACAAGTCAGTGATTTGTCTCATTCCTAAATTTGAGCAAGTTTCTCCAAGCTCAGCGGTAGTGGAATCAAGTGGTCTCAGCTTGTCCTAATTCTCTGATTAAACTCACAATGAAATAAAATTTCTGAATTCGCGCAACATTTAATTTGTCAATTCAAATTTGGATTTCTTTATGTTAATTTTAAAAAGAAAGGATAAAGAGGTAAGTTTGAATTCAAATTTACCCTAGTAAAAAAACTACATTATTCTCAAATAAATGAATCACTGATTAAACAGCATGAATTAATTTAAAATTATTCATATTTACGAATTTACCTTCAAGTCCTAATGTAAGTCGCAGTGGGGTAGAACGTAGTTTGGGGAATTTTTTGTCAATCTTAATTCATGAGAATATAAAGTTAGAATTATAGAACCCTAAGAAGAAATTTGATAGATCCTACGTTCAGGGCACCAATCCATATTTTCTTCATGCTTGAAGATGCTTAACTTCAGTTATAAGACAGGAAATAGAAAGAGTATTTTTTTTAGTGTATTCAGTGTGCTAAAAACTTACCTTCGTTAAATCCTGAGCAAGTAGGTAAAATAAATATATCATGTGAGCGGATATTGATCAACTATACCATCTATTTATACCACTTATACTATCTAGTTATCTAGGATTCTAGGAGATGAATGTTTCTACTTACCCGCATACTGTGATTCTATGCTCTCGTACCATTGTGATATTGAATTGGTTAGCGTAGCCATTGTGAGCAGCCTGTAAAAAAGAAAAAAAAATATCAGTTAATACAAGGTACCATATGGGTTACTAGAGTGCTGGAACTATAGAGTTTCTAGTGGATCAGGAGAACGATTTCCACTTCATAGAAGTGAACCCGCGCCTGCAAGCAGAACACACGCTAACTGAAGAAATTACGAGAGTTGACATTGTACAGTCACAGATCAGAATATCCCAGGACATGTCTCTATCGGAGCTGGGTCTCAAACAAGAGACTATTAGAGAACAAGGATGCGCCGTCCAGTGCCACATCAGAACAGAAGATCCAACAAGGAACTTCCAGCCCAGCACGGGAAGACTGGATTACTTCGCAGCTCCTGCAGGGTACGGTATTCGTTTAGACAGCTCTAGCCCATACCCTGGCCAATATATTTCGCCTGACTATGACTCCTTACTGGCCAAAATCATCAGCTATGGATCGAACTTTCCTTCCAGTTGTGAGAAAATGAAGAGAGCTTTGCTGGAAACTAGAGCCAGTGATATCGTGACAAATCTACCATTTCTCTTGAACGTATTTGAGAACGACAAATTCCTCAGCGGTAAAGCAGTGCATACAACATTCATTGATGAGAACCCCCACCTACTTGGGAGGGATGACTCTGAACACCGCGGTAAAGGACAGAAGATACTTCATTTCCTGGCAGATGTGATCGTTAATGGATCAAAAACACCTTTTATTTATTTATACATTTAAACGGGCTTACCTTTTACAAACTATCTTTTACAAACATTTTCCCTAACTACAGTAGAACCTATATGTCTTATGTCTAAAAAAGGTAAAATTAAAGCTATATTATTTATATTTAAAAAGCTAAAACTAAAAACACTGCTAATTATGGACACAATACTTCCTCGTGATTGCTTCACATTGTAAACACGTGCCAAATTTGAGATTTTTTTAGAAAATTACTTGTATCTCCAAAACTACTGAACCGATTTTCTTTAAATTTGTTTTATATGGTAGAATATTGTTTTTTCTACATTCTAGATTCTACAAAAAATTCTGTATCGGCAAGTCGTGGTCCTTATTTTTTGACTTCTTTGTCCAAAATTTCGGATTTTCTTAAATATCAGAGTCAAATTATAATTAATTTAAAAGTAATTATAAAAAGCCTATGTAAAATAATAATATGCATAACCAAACAAAATTTCATCAAAATCGAGTGTACCGTTCACGAGATATCAGCGTTTAAGTAAAAAGTTAGTGGTCAGGCGCATGGTCTCTTTCACCAAGAACCGCTAGTACGAATTCGATTAATTTAAAATGGGACCATCTGCAGAATGTCTCCTAGATGTGTGCAAAATTTCATCAAAATCGGTCGAGTAGTTTCCGAGATTTGCGCGTTACAAGGAATCGTTTTAACAGACCGACAGACAGACCGACAGACAGACCGACAGACCGACAGACCGACGGACCGACAGACAGACACAAAACCAAATTTGCTCAGGAGGTTATGAAACGTCCAGAAATATGAAAAAAATTGAAATCGGAGCAAAAAATATTTTTTTTTACAAAAACGAACACAATACTTCCGATTTCTAATATTAGAAATTTCTCGGAAGTAAAACATTATATCTAAGTCTTATTCATGCTAATAATAATAATTACTTAAAAGTATTGATGAAAAAGCTATATCATCAGAAGTGAAAGGACTTTAAATAAAAGAAAAGATGAAAGAAACATTATCATTCCTCAGGCTTGGTATCATAGTAATGCCTGATGCTTGATACTGAGGCTGAAAAAAGGTCGACATGGTTGTTTATAGAATTAGCTGTCCTCTGAAAGCGTATTGGAGGCGAATTTTGTAGATAAGTTGTTCTTACAATTGGAGGTCTAAAAGGTAGATACGATCGAAGGGCATTGTAGCCAGGTACATGAATATTAATGGATTTTAGAAGATCAGGTGTGTCAACCCTACCATTAAGAATGTTAGAAAATTAAGAATGTCTTATGTATGTGTAAACTTGAGCCCCTACTCCTCATGGACACAAAGTTTAGAGATGCACATCAGTCGTTGTTGGCAACCAGAGTCCGAACTCATGATTTGAAGAAAGTGTCACCTTATGTGTCTCATAAGTTTCACAACTTGTATGCGATAGAAATGTGGGGCGGCGCCATTTTCCACACCAGCCTCAAGTATCTGTATGAATGTCCATGGCAAAGACTTCATGAGCTGAGAGAACTGATACCGAACATTCCGTTCCAAATGTTACTGCGTGGAAAAAGTTTGGTGGGCTATCAGTACTATGATTCGGATGATGTCCATACGTTCTGCCGTCTGGCAATATCTAGTGGAATAGATCTGATATATTTCGAGTGTTTGATCCACTCAACAACGTACCTCATCTAATGAGTGGGGTCAACGCGATCCACAAAGAAGGCGGTGGCAGTGTTCTTGTAGAGGCTACCATATGCTACGCAGGAGATCTCACAGATCCTAGCGATAAATACACACTCAAATATTATGAGGATCTTGCAGACCAACTGGTCAAGTCTGGTGGTATTCATGCATTATGTGTTAAAGATATGACCGGACTAATGAAGCCACAATCTGCCAAACTGGTGATCAGTTTACTGCGAGAGAAGTACCCTCACATCTTGCTGCATGTACACACGCATGACACAGCAGGTAGGGGCGTGGCCAGTATGCTAGCCTGTGCGGAGGCAGGCGCGGATGTGGTGGATGTCTGTGCAGATAGCATGTCATGGAAATCCTCTCAACCTGCCATGGGAACCATCGCGGCCTGCTTGGCAGTTTCAACCCAATGATATTTCAAAGTACAATTCGTACTGGTCAAAAGTTCGAAACATGTATATAATAATAATAGTAACTCTTTATTGACAAGAATAATATTGACAAAGGGCGTGTATGCACCATTCGAATTTACGGATCTGAAATCTTCCAGTTCCGAAATCTACCTCTATGAGATTCCCGGAGGTCAGTACTCCAACTTTTATTTCCAAGCAACTTCCTTCGCTCTAGATTTTGAGAAAGTAAAGCGAGCATACAGGGATGCCAACTTCATCCTTGGAGACATTATCAAGGTGACACCCTCCTCTAAGATTGTGGGGGATTTGGCCCTCTTTATGGCACGAAATGAACTCAGTTACGAAGACGTCATTGAAAATGCCGAGACGTTGCAATTGCTCCGGACAGTCATTAAATATTTTCAATCGAATATTCTCATGAAAGTTCCCTCCTCAAGTGACTTATCACTTGGTGATTTGGTGCTGAAGGGCGATGACGATTACAAAGCTGCGACAATTTGTAATCTGGTTATGTTTCCAAGAGGAAACAAAAGAGTTCCTCAAGTTCAGAGAAACCTATGGTCGGACCGACAAACTCCCAACTACATAGAATATTTCTACGTGGTCCTCCGGTGGGAGAAGAATTTACTGTTGAGTTCGATGAGGGCAATGTTGCTCATATTGAAGCATTGGGTCTTTCATCAAGTGTGAACAAGTTTGGTGAGAGAACCGCGTTCTTCCTCTACAATGGTCAGACCAGAACTGTGCTGGTAAGAGATGAGAAAGCTGCGGAACACATGAAGCTCCGCTCCAAGGCAGATGAGAATAATCAAGGCGAGATTGGTGCCCCCATGCCAGGGCATATTGTTGAAGTAAAGGTCCAATCCGGTCAACATGTGAAGCAAGGAGATTTACTGGTTGTGCTCACGGTTATGAAGACGGAAGTCCTCGTACATTCACCCATCGCTGGACAGGTCAAGGATATCCTGGTTGAAGCAGGAACAGAGGTCCAGGAGAAGGATCGAATGTTGACACTTGATGTTAACGTCTTGGACCACATATTACGAAGAAGTTTTTGGAAGGAGAAATTGAAAAAATTATATGTTACACAGAAACTAAATTTATTATGTTAGCAATAAAAATATAAGTTCTCTACACCATATTGTATAGTATTATTTATTCAATCACAATTATTTTTCGTGAAAATGTGCAAGAAACAAAAACACAAGTTACAAAAATTACACTTTTTACTTTAACAAGAAATGGACTTATTTCGTAACAATTATTTATTGAATGAACTAACGGGTGATACCCATTTTACACAAAGTTGCCAAGTTACAGTAATTGTCTGGCTGAATGACTTTAAAGAAGAGAATACCAGTACGCTAGACGAATAGAAAAACATAATTGACTGGCCAACCTTATCAAGTGAAAAAAGCCATGACATCTATTGACAAAAACACAACCTGTTGTACCTCAAAAATTTAGCTGCCAAAACTACCCATATAAATAACTTTATCAAGCTTTCCGAAAAGGAAGCTATCGGTAAGCAAGACAGCTTACCGATCCTAGCTCTTCTTATGCACATATTCTAGCTCTTCAGGCATAAATGGTCATTACCAGCTGTAAGTAAGCTAGCAGTCTTACAGTCGCAATCATATGCAGAAAATTGATCTAGAAGATAAATATAAAAGCTCTTGCTTAACCTATGAAACAACAGAAAATGAGACTTCAGAAATATTGAAAATTAAATGTTTTTTTGATAAATCTGTTCGTTGATTTTAAACTTCTGAACCACTTACCGTAGTTTCCCCAGGTCCGGTAAGTATCACAGGGCAGGTGAGGTTTGGCCGAACTACCAGCGCTTACACATGGCTTCAGACTGACGGAGTACTCATGGTAAACTATTTTGTCCTCAAGTTAATTATTCACTAATTGTTGTAACACCTGCAAGTCTTATGACCTAATAAGAATAATGCAGGAAATATGAAACAGAAACGGTTTCCGCGAGAAGTGTCAAAAAATACTGACGAGGAATTTAGTCTTTGGAACAGGAGCTGTTTTATGAACATCCCAGAACTAAGAATTTTCAGGCATAAAACCTTTCACGTAAATAAACTTTTTTTTAAACGTTCAATTGAAATATTTTCTTCTCTGTCACTACTCTCTTTTCCAATGATCAATGCCATCTTCATACCCCAACAACGACTCTCCACTCCTCCATCTTCTCCTAGCTCTTCTTATGCACATATCCTAGCTCTTCAGGCATAAATGGTCATTACCAGCTGTAAGTGAGCTAGCAGTCCCTACTTGTGACTAAATCAAATAACAATTCTTTGGTTCAAAATAACTTACATTTAATTTAGGATGTATGGAGAACTTCGGTAGGTCGAATATTGCCTGTTTAGTGTACCTTTGCAGCTGGAGCCTAAGAGAAATGGACCTCTATATGTGGGATTTGGGCTAAACTAAAACCTCTACACGTGAAACGTTCTCACTACCTCTACAGCGGGAACGATCCGCGATTTTTCGAATCTCTTCGTGTGGTCAGCCGTTCAGTGTAGGCACAACAAATTCTCAAAAGCACATAGGCCAGATGGATATATCGACAAACTCTACACCGGGATATCGCGAGACGAAATCTCTTTTACCTGGCTATGTGGAATACCGGCTAGAATCCGGCAAGAAATAGAATCCTGGGATAAAATTATAAAAAAATTGCAAAATAGTGCAAAATTTCTTCGTTTTTAGATCTAAGATAGCCTACCCTACATGATTCTATGATACTAGCTGATAATTATGTATGCTATCTGCAAAATTTTGAATTTGGAACAAAATTACATAAATCTACGTTGGAAAAATTGGTTATCAGGACACAAGACCATTCTTGTCTCACGGGTGCTCTAATTTTAATCACGGAATTAATAGAGTTTCTAACTATACTTATTGAACACTGGTACTTTGTATTCCATTATGACTGTGAGTACAGTGTTGACTCTTTAAAGGAAGAAAAACGAAAAAGTAATAATAGGTTTGTGGGATTAAAAACAAAGTATTTCACATGAATTTAAGTAAGTGTAGACAAATTTGATTTATTTGAGAGCTGGAGCGCAAGATTAGAAATAGCTCTTCTTGTTTTGGTGGATGATCGAATCCTACACTTCCCAGTTGCTATCAGCTCCTCTCACGGTTACGCGAAAGATAGAAAGACCAATGTTTTCCCTTCATTTTCACGATGTTTCGAAAATACGTGTCTATCTATCGTGCTTTTTAAACTTTCGACCGGCTTGATTCAAAAAATAATATGAGGAATTTCAAAACAATATATTTTTAAAAACATATAAAGTGATTCATAATTATGTAAATACATTGAATACGTTGAAACCGTGAATAGTATACCTTGAAAATATTCATATTTCGCCTAGAATTAGATGATATAAAGAGATGTTTTCGTTTTTTTTTTTTTTTTTTTACAAAGAACATAGTTTGTAATGCATCTTTGACTTCACATGTTAAAATGTCATGGCTACCGTCTTACAGTGTCGGTAGTACCCGATGAAAGAATAGGACAATTTCCAAGGGTTTTAAATGCTTGAAATAGAACTGTGAACTTTTTTTTTGAGGATGCATTTTTTTTTTTATTTTATTACAGTGTAAAACACCCCATCCATATTGATATTAGATGGCAACGAGCCCAATACGCTCGTTGAAGAAGCAAAGGTCCTCGCATGGCTGCATAAATCATTCACATAAATACTGAGAGTAGGACGAGTGTTGTGTCCACAATTTTCAGAATAAAGAGAAAGAGACATAACACATTGAAAATATTGAACTGCTCTGCTAGAGTCATCAGAACAATTTCGTGTGGATTATAACAACAACATCGGTGTTTAGTGGATTCTGAAAGTGGTTTGTTTATTCATACATTAAATTAGTTTTACAAATATTTCAAAGCTCATTACGATTTATAAAATCTATACACCACTCACTCACTTACAGCTTTTGATAGTTATGAAACATAAATTAATAATGCTAGAATATAGCGTCAGGTTTTATAGCTCGTCTTACTAGAAGTATTTTGACACTCGATCTACAGTGCATGAAACAATTTTAATTATTGTACATAGTCTGTCCCGGTAGCTCAGTGGTAAAGGCGCACTCTGTGAATCCACAGGTTCAGAGGCCGTGGTTCGAAACCCAGCCGGGACATGACGAGTTTTATCCTCCATTTGGGATTTTTACACATAATAATATGTCTTGGGCTTACTGCTGGAATAATGGGACTTTAATAGTCCTAATCGGGCAGTATAAATAAACGAATTATTATTATTATTATTATTATAGTTAAATGGCATCAAGCTCGCTGGGAGGCGAGGTTTCGTCAAGAGTAATCGCGCCAGCCGGCCTGTATTAACATAGAACATGTCTTAGCCGAAAATATAAATTCAAATTTCAACTTCTGGATTCGCGAGTCTGCGTCAGAAACTGTAAAGCCAGCATAGGTACTCCCTGGTTTTAATATCACAGTCTGTTGCTAGATTAATACAAGTCAAACACATTTTTCATTTCGTAAAAATTTCTTTATTGACCATCATGTTCAGATTAAGAAATATCCTATCAAGCACATCCTCCAGGATTCGTGTAGCATCAGGATCTGGTGGACACATCTGAATTATTCGCCAAGACAGACATCTTATTTTTCCAAGGCCCAGAAGTATGTGAATCACTTGAACGCGATTGAATACTTGAAACCTGCATCTAATGGTCTGAAAGAGCTTGTATTTCCCTTCTCTAGCGGCCGTTTCTTATTTTTAAATTCAAAATCATTTCTAAGGAGCAACCAAACGGAATGTGAATGCGAAGAAGAGGAGAAGGAACCTCCCCACAAAGATGGTTCTAGAATCTTTAAACTTTTAACCCTGTATGTGTGTCTCCCCGTCATCCTCGTGGGGAGTGTGATGATATGGCAGCACGAGGCCAAGCCCCACAAGCGGCCAGAGTTTGTTCCCTATGAGTATCTCAGGATTCGGAACCGGGGCTTTCCCTGGGGAGACGGCAACCACTCGCTATTCCACAACCCGTGTGTCAACGCCTTACCGGATGGCTACGAGGAGGATGAGGAGACAGCGTGTCACTCTCAGAAAGGCGATGGCAAGGATAGCCATTAGCCATGGTGCAGAGGAGAGAAAACAAGAATACATTTAATATCGCAGCTTTTCACAACATTGAGTTTTATTTGATTAAGTGATTACCGAAAATATTGTCAAAATAAAAATAATGAAAATATTATGAAGTGGCTTAAACGTCACATTTTTAACGAACAACGTAACAAATAAAAAATGCGGTCGGAGTATGATTTTTCTTGAACTTATTTGATTTGAATCGAGAAAATTACACCGCGACCGCCATTTTTTATTGCCGTGCAACAAGTAAATTTAAAGAGAAATCAAGTTTGGGATGACCCTAGAGAGGATGAAAGAAAGATAAACATAAGAGGAATAAATTCAGAGAGGAGTGCAGAGATATAGAAAAGAAAGGGTTAGGTGTTCTCAATTTGATATCATTTATTTTTAGCTAATTATAATCATTCTTTGAGTGAGGCGTTCTTCTTTTTTTAACCACGAAGTGGTTTTTTGGGGGTTTATAACAAGAGGCAAAATTTGATGTTTGAAACATTTTCTTCATGGTCCTTCCTTAGCATGTGCCCGTTTAATTGCTATAGAATCTTGTCTCTCTGTAATTTCATTAGAAGCTGGTTCTTCTGTAATCAGATTGGGCTCATTCATTGATGATTTCTGGAATGTGTTCTAATAGAAGCTCATTTGCTTCATCCTCTTCTGCTTCTTCATGTTTTATTTATCTTGTTGCTGTTTTCAATGTCAATGCCTTTCTTAACCAGTTTTCCCTTTTGAATATTGATAACAATGAATTTGTCAAAATTTGTAGCCCACCTTGTCAAACTCGGCCCAAGCAATCTTCAGAATCACCAAACAAAACAATGTCATCTGCAAAACCCCTTGCAGTTACTGGTTGTACATTTTCATTGAAGATATTTCAGTCTCACTAAGAGCATTGAGCACAATACATGATTGATGGAGAGGTTAAACATCTTCGGTGATAAAGGTGGGCGTTGAAGTAATCCTTTCTTTATTTTAAACTGTGTTGAAATGCCACTCCTTGTTTGAATCAGGGTGGAATTACCAACCACCAATGTTTTGACATTTTCATGTCTTTGCTCTGGCACATAACCAAATTATGTGACGAAATTATGTAACGAAATTATGTAACGATATTATGTAACGATATTATGTAACGATATTATGTAACGATATTATGTAACGATATTATGTAACGATATTATGTAACGAAATTATGTAACGAAATATTAAATTATAAAAAGAGAGAAGAGAACAAGTATGTGTCATGCGCACAATACGAAATTTGGTCAGTTAAGTTTTAGACCTTGAATAGTAAAGATGAAAATGTCCCAATGGTTGCAGACTCGTATGCAAGCGTTTTTTTTTGACATTTTCATGTTTTTGCTCTGGCACATAACCAAAATTATGTAACGAAATTAAGTGACGAAATTATGTAACGAAATTATGTAACGAAATTATGTGACGAAATTATGTAACGAAATTATGTAACGAATATTAAATTGACATTTTCATGTCTTTGCTCTGGCACATAACCAAAATTATGTAACGAAATTATGTGACGAAATTATGTAACGAAATTATGTGACGAAATTATGTAACGAAATATTAAATTATAAAAAACCGACATGAAAATGTCCCGATGGTTGCAGACTCGTATGCAAGCGTTTTTTTTTTAACATTCTAAGTTTACTAGGTAGTAATGTGTGGTCTAATAGGTTAGCAATGTGCTGGTGACCTGACTCATCAATGCCCTCTGAACATCTAACATCACTATCGTACAGTCTTTCATTCATTTTTGTTGTATTATTTTAAAATGAATTAAAAATTAAAAGATTATAAATTAAGTGCATATTTGATAGGTACGGTAGTTTTATCCATAATGAATCTAAATAATAATATCATTTGTTTGATACTAGAGAATCTAGAGGAAAAATCATTTTAATTTTTAAACCGTTACTAAATAAGAATTATTGTGAGTATTACATTTGATACATATGGAAGAGAATGCCGAGGGCATTATCACCACCCTGATCAGGCTTTGTTTATTTTTATTTCATAACTTATTATTATGTTCATTGTATATAAAAAATTGTGAATAAAGCTTGATCCAATTGTTTATAAATAAAAAAAGTTTATAAATATAATTAATTAAAGAAGACCAATTCATTGAAAGTTGAAAGTAATCATACGAACCTACTCGAATAAACTTTAGCACGACCATGAACTCAGTAGTCCCTCATCTCTCCTTAATAATGAACTATCTCATAGTGAACAGAAGGCCGCAGCCCTGGAATCTCTGGATGTACCAGCCTTAGTGACTCTGGGCTAGACAGGGTGGCGACCGATGGCAGGCTGTCTCAATGCCTTACATCTGTCGGAGGATAACGCCAGGATCTGCTTCTCATCCTGGTGCTAGGGCTCTATATGCTCCTGGGAGCCTTGTTCTTCCAGTACCTGGAAGCTCCTTTGGAACAGGAGATCGTTGAAAGGTAATAACACTATAACAAGTAAAAAGCATTATTTTATTTAAAAATTCTGAAACTATTTTGGCTAAAACAAAGACCAGACCGAGTGCAACCCCAGAGTGGTAAGTGATTCCCATAATTTATACTATAATTTACCCCATCAATCATCCACATTTGGTCAACCTTTTATCATCGTAGGTCATACGGAAGGTGATTTTACTCTCGATTTGCTGAAAACTCATTAACTGACCTGTGACCACCTATATTTTTTTTTAATTTACGAACTACGTGTCCATTTATACAAAACGCGATTAAATATGAACATCACCCAGCCAGCCTAGGCTGGAATGAGGTAAGATAAGCCAACATCACGAGGGTTTGAATATCAAAAAGGTCAATCAACCATGTCCTACAAAATAATATTTATCTATTTTTTGTGAGTAAAAAAAGAATAGGAAAACACTTGTGATGTTTGCATATTGCAATCGGGTCTGTCCCGTTAGCTCAGTGGTAAAGGCGGCTCTCTGGAATCCAGAGATTCAGAGGTCGTGGGTTCGAAAGCCAGCCGGGACATGACAAGTTATCCTCCCATTTGGGATTTTACCACATAATATTATGTCTTGGGCTTACTGCTGGAATAATGGTACTTTAATAGTTCTAATCGGGCAGTATAATAAGGCGATATTATTATTATTATTATATTGCAGGTACTGGAAGTTTTACAACCGGTTCCGGGAGAATTTCGTCAACGGCAGTGTCCCAATGACCTGGAGGACTTTCACAATGTCCTCTATGCTTACGGCAACGCCACTGCTATCGGCATCATCCACAAGAAGCCACGCTGGGACTTCTCGGGCAGCTTTCACTTCGTCACCACAATCGTGTCCACGATCGGTAGGATTTTTATTTATTTGTTAGAGTTTAACGTCGTTTTTCAACCGCATACATTGTCATTTACGACGCGCCAGCGTCGATGATGCACCGATTCTCGTAAGATCACCGAAGTTAAATAACGTCCAGCTAGGTGAAGCCTTCGTGATGCTGGCATTTCGGCTTAGTCTGAAGTTAATGAAGGTAGCAGGTTTATGAGTTTCCTGCGAATGGAGAGTAACATCCCCGTAGAATATGACCATGCAGTTGAAAGCGACGTTAAAACTAAATTTAAAAAATATATACGTCGCGATGATCAATTGGCTTTTATACCCAAGTCTGAATCCGGCATTCTTTGGTCCCTTTACTCTCACAGTATTTTACTCAATAACTCTCACATAATACAAGGTGTGGCAGAGAGGATGGACGGTAAAAAAAAGAAAATCATAAAATAATTAATTTTTACTCAAAATCAAATTTTATGATAGAATCAGATTTACAAGGAAATAGCATATTAGCATTTGAGACAATTGTCAACTGTGGAAAATCACATCAGGCATGTGGTGGCCGAGAACTTCCACGGCTTGTTCTCGTATACTCTAACCTTGAGGTGTCCCCATAAGAAAAAATCGCATATGGATAAATCTGGGGGCCGAGGAGGTCAATGAACTTCGCCAAACCCGGAAATAAGGTGACCAGGGAAGAGAGGGCGAATAACGTCCAGTGATGCTCTGGCTGTGTGGGGGGTCGCCCCATCCATACGAGAACAAGCCCGAACTCTGGACATATTGCAGGACGCAATTTGCGTGGAAGTCGCCCAAGTTGAGAGAGCGATGTTGGAGAGACTCTACGCGAACTTCCAAGAACGCCTCCAGGACTGCATCAACAATTTCGGCCAGCACATGTCTGATGTGATTTTCCACACTTGACTGTCTCAAATGCTACCTGATTACCTCAATAAATTTGTTTTTGAGTAAAAATTGACTATCTTATGATTTCTTTAAAACCGTCCGTGCTCTCTGCCGCACCCTGTATTCGTAAAATTCTCTTATATTTTTTGTTCATTTGTGTCATTTTATTACAATTTTCTATTCCGTATATTTATTCTAATATCTTATTCTGCTCATTATTCCGAAACTGGTCGGTGCTCACATAAAAACAGCAAAGTACAGTGTCGAAAAACTTGGACTGCGCTGGGATGGAAAAAAACAGCGACCAATTTGCCTTATATTGGAAAAATATCGTTAGCGTCAGACGTCGTCATTAATATCTTACTAGCAGCACCATCAGCACAAAGTTGGATTGGAGCACTGTCTTATCTACTCGCTGATAATATAATGAAATGCTCGGGACGTCATAAATCACCCTCATTTTCTGGTCTTTGGCATTTCCTCTTCTTCTTCCCCATTCTTGTTCCTCCTATTTCAAACGTCTCCTTTCCTGAAAGCACATCTACGCTCCCTCTCCCACCCCTCCTCCCCCCTCTCATATCTGAGCAGTCTATGTGGAATTCCATTCCAACTTTTTCCCCCTTCTCTCATGCGTTCATTAATATTTCACAACAATTTTAATTTTCTCAATACTCCGGGAGCCATTTCTTAGCTATTTCATGCGATCAAATTCCCCATATTTTTTTCCGAGCATTTCTTAAGAGAATAAAAGTTCGAATTTAATTGAATCTAGGATTTCACTACAGTTATTGAGTTGCTAGATGGAGTCCAAACTAAAAAATTTCCGCTCTTTTTAAACGCCGCTATGTCATTTTGTCATTACATTGGTGAAGGAACATAATATAGCGACTTCATTCTAATAATTTACTTTAGCCCCGCCCAGCCTGAATCTGATTTAAATGCTGCCAGAAACATTTATGACTGATGGATTTGAGCCCAAGCTATGTTATCTAAAAACTCAATGTAGGGTTTCTTCCCTATTCCACCCGCGACGACTCTAAAATGGCTTTTCTTTGCTAACGGAGGGTAAAACTTCCGTCGGCATTTGACCTCCTGTATTTCAGAGCATTATAAAAAATACTACTTTCGTCATACAAAAGAGGATATGTGAACGTCCTGTATAATATTTATAAAAATAAACCATTGAAGAGACACTCTACACAAGTGTTTTTTCGTAAGGCTGTAGGAAGGATAACACTTTTTTCTCAGCTATTCTTATTCAGTTTTTGTGGAAATTTTATCAATTCTGTCGGCCCATTCACTTTATTGCGAAACCTCCTGAAAAGTTATTTCTTTTTGACATGATTACTCTTATGCTTACTATTTCATGTACATTTTTTTATGACTTCAGGTGAGAAATAGTGATGGCTGTGGTTAATAGTACTGCTTTATTTAGACTGTTGACTCGAGGCAAGGAGTCCCATTACGCTAACAGTTTTGACATGAATTATTTCTGATCAAAAGCATCTTCACAAATTTTATGGGTTGTAGGTACAGCACACAATTTTTTTTTTTTTTTGAAAAATCTGTAATGCCTTCCTTATCATATCAATAACAACTTCTTTTTCTCATGGACAAGAGTGTGTGTGTGTACTAAACACACAGTGTATGTTATGTACGTATAGCGCGCGATTAGCTCAGTGGTCAAGCACTCGCTTGCCATGCGGAAGGTCCGGTTCGAACCCCCGCGCCGACAAAAATTTGTATTCTTAATTTGGTTACAATTGTTTGTAAGGGATACCTTCCGGTGCGCTCGTGTTGACCCAGCACCTAAATGGAAGTATTGTGTCACTATCTCGCCCATCAGAGGGGAGGCATACTACGGATGGCAGGCTACAACACAGACCACAAGCGTCTACAGTAGCTCCTGTTTCATGGCTACGAATAAAAAAGGCTGTGAAACACTCATCTTTAAAAAAAAAAAAAAATACCAGGACATCTGAAGAACATTGTAGAAAAATTCCAAGGTGTCAGAATTTAAAGCAGGGTCACCTGCATGCAAGCATTGCAAGCTGAGTGCGCCTAAAATATAAATTATGCTATTCTGACCGCTAGTTGCATAATGCATAGTCCTCTGCTGTAATGGTGCATTAGTTAATGCTCCGTTAAGCCTTATCGAGATTTTGACTGATTAGTCTGTTGCATAATGCATAGTGCTTGTCTAATTCTTAAAGCTAACCGACGTCAGTAATTTAATCCGACATTTTTAACTAAGCGCGGACAATGCAACTAGCGCATTGTAGTCAGAAATCATTACAATATTATAAGGATTATTTCTAGATTAAAAAGCTGCTTTTAATCCTTGCTTTCAGGCTATGGATCGACAGCACCGCAGACTGCTCCGGGAAAACTCTTTGTCATCGTCTACGGGTTCCTAGGCTGCTCAGGAGGTATCCTGTTCTTCAATCTGTTCCTGGAGAGGATCATAACCCTCCTGGCCTATGTCCTGCGGGCACTGTACATCCGCAAGTTGCTGAGGGCGGGGCAGGACATCAGTGAGGACGAGAGGAACGAGAGCCTGGAGGAGTGGAAGCCCTCAGTGTACTGGGTCATGCTCTGCTTGATAGTAGCCTCCGTGGTGGTGGCTACCTGCGCCTCCCTGGTCTATGTCCCTTACGAGAACTGGACATACTTGGAGTCTGTTTACTTCTGTTTTGTGTCCTTGCAACCATAGGCTTCGGCGACTATGTCTCCGCTCAGGCTGTCGAATACCCAAACTCGAGCTTATATTCCTTCTGGAACTACATCTTCCTCATCCTCGGCTGCTCTTGCATTTACTCTCTCTTTAATGTCACGTCCATTGTTATCAAACAATTTCTGAACTGGGTCATCTACGAGATGGATATGTTCTGCTGTCGAAAACCCCCGGACAAAACAGGAAGGGTCTTGAGGCGACATTCCATTCGTGTTCAGAGGGAGAGAGAAAGAAGACGAAGGTCGAGCATTACACTGCCTAAAACTATTCGCCGGGAGAGGAATCGACCACTCGGCAGAATCTGTGATGTGGTGCCTCAAGCAGATGATGATTCCAATGGCTACGATGAAAACTCTGACGGTGCGAGGCGACTTTCAGGAGAGTTAATCTCCATGAAAGACTTGCTGACGGCAAACAAAGTGTCCCTGGCTGTGATGCAAAAACAACTGTACGAAACTGCTCAAATGCACAGAGAAGGGCGGATAGAACCCTGGAGTGAAAGGAGAGACGGGAAATTCACTCCAGGAACTGTTGGCCCTCTAGCTATTGTTAGTAAAAAGCTAGGCTCTTCCAAATGACCTATATGTTATCTCTTTGTTTTGTTATTATCTACTGTGAAAAACTTTATATGTGTACATCGGTGTCCTACATCGTGGAATCGGGAGTAGACCGACTCCAATTAGACTAGAGGTAGGGCTGACCGCGTAGGTATTCGCCACTTTTATTGCCAGGCATATTACAAACCTTAAATTAATATAGTATGCACTGCATTTTTTATTACTAGTTAATTTTATGACATAGTTCTAATTTCTAATCATCTGAAATGACTAGATTTTCATCAAGGCATTTTTAATAATACATGTAATATAGGTAGTCTGTTGAAATTGAATCTAGAGTTACAAGCAGCACAAAACATTTACTTGGTATTTTTACTGCGACTTTTTTTAGTAGGAGCCAATATGATTACTTAGGTACATATTAATTCATTTCCCAATTATTTTAATATATTGCAGTGTACGTTAGTTTCTTAATTAATTTGTATGTGATTAAAGCGTTTATTTTATGATATACAATATTAATGTTCAAGTCTTTTAATACCTCTAGATAGGAGAGTTACCTTTACCTTGATCAATGTACTATGCAAAGAAAATTGTATAACCTACATATTTTATACATTATACATAATTATATCTCCTACTGAATTCATGAAGAATTTTCTTTTAAATTATTAACATTAGAGTCAAAGAACGGAGAATTTCTTTTGTTCGCCATTGTTAATTCTGTTTCTCTCTCTCGCGCTCTCTCTCTTGAATAATGTCTCTGATATTCATCTCGCTTTGTGTATTATCGTTTACAAAAGTGGTTTACAGAAGTATTTATTATTATTTATCATGCCACTTTTGTCTTTTACAACTGAATCATCTAAAGAGTTGTATATTTCCTTTGTACTTTGTTATCTACTGTTTGCTCATATTCATTTTAAGCATTCGAAGCAAAAGCTACATCCAACTTTCTGACTTCAAAATACATGTCCTATTCTCTCTGACCCATATTCAAAACTTAGAGAGCATATAATAAAGATAAAAAATCTATTAATATCTGAATAGAATATGACTCTTTTCAGTGTTAATGAGAAAGCCCTTGCTTTGATGTCAGAGTATTGTGGGATGGTGTAGGGTTAGGACTATTGTAAGGGAAAAAAAAAATATTTTCAAATTGGAAAACATCAAGATTTTTGTTGTAGACTGTTTGTAAAGGTCTGACTAGCATATGCGAGGGAATCTTTTGATCATGGTGAAGTAGTCAGTCTGAGACTCTAAGGAATGCGTTACATTCGGATACATCAGTTCGAATGATGTTTTCCGCATTCACCCTGATTTCAAACTTCTAGGAAGTAGGACGCATTTATTTTGTTCGATCCTTTTATTTTTAACAGTTATGAAAATTTAAATGAAGGATTAGATGTTCTGGAAAAATGATTTGGTAACTATCATGAGCTCCACTGTCATACTTATTTCAAATGAGGAAACACATGTAATGTTTACACGTGAGATGAATGTCGAGATAACACAGCGTCCAGTGTACCATGAAGTCATGCAAACCGTAGTTTGGTCCGTGTTGTTCTCTGTTGCTTCTACAAACAGTGCGAACGTTTGACGAGCCAGAGTTGTTTGAAGAGATCCGGTAGGGTTTGATTCAGATTCTGAAAGAGATCGATGTGTACCTGAAGCGCGAGGAGAACAAAGAATTGGCCAAGCTTCGGAAATTGCATCGCTGGCGATTGTTACACCGACACAAGGACGTCTTGAACCGCAGTATAGTGGACCATGAGCATCTGGAGTACAACAAGGTGCTGGGCCTTGTGTGTCCCAAAGCAATGAATGTGGCGAGGAAAGAACTCCCTCCGGTACGAAGTGGAGTCCTTGTCGAACGTGAACTTCGAGGTGATATTGAACACGTTGCAGCGACTGCAGGCTTTCGTGAACCTGACGCTGCAGTCCACGCCAGCCCCGCCCACAAGGACCACCTGGCTGCATCCTGTGTTTGACCACCCTCAGTTCCAGAAGGACCTGGTCGAGAACAAGAAGATCAACCTGCTCAAGTATGTGGAGGGCAGGTGGACGGCGAGGCGGAAGCCGACAGCCAGGGTGCAGTACCAGAGGGCCAGGCGAGGCAACTACATGATGGTCACGGTGCCTCCAGTAGAGACAAGTGGGAGAATGTGCTAGCAGGACTTATTCAAGTGAAATCCTAATAGCAACTACATGATGGTCACGGTGCCTCCAGTAGAGACAAGTGGGAGAGTGTGCTAGCGAGACTTATTCAAGTGAAATCCTAATAGTATAAACGTGAAAACACTTACCGACTCACTCATTCATTAACGCTAAACCTCTGGAATGGTTGGCATTTTGTATTAATATTTTCTTTGTGGTGTAGAATTCTAGATATTCATAATTATGTACCAAAAATGAAAATGTTTTTGAATTTTCTAAGAGAAAGTTAGCCTCGGACGAAATATCATTGCTTCAACAAGGCGTTGTACTTGAGCTAGTAAATTACAAAGTTTGGCTATAAGTGGATTTCACTGAAACCGTAGCTATAGGTAATCTAGATCCTCGCTCCAGAAAGCCATCTCAGACTCTGACTCTTAAAATCACCTAATCTCTTTTTTAACCGTCAAAATTCGTTTGAACAATGCGTTCAAAAAGTGCATTATTCGAATAAATTTTGTTATAACTCTTATAAAAATCAATGGAGTTCCAAAAATGATCCATCGCATCATGGATACTTCCACTTTGAAACACAAATTTCACTTGTGATTTAGATAGGAACTATGTCGGGGAAAAAACCTAAATGGAAGTCATGTTCTGACAGAATTAGCGGCCATACCTCTACAAGGCAGGACCCGGGCATTATTTTATTTCACATTGTAGTTTGTAGTCAATCAGATAAGGGTTACTAGGGCCTACTGTAAGTATGTTGTCTGATTTAGTACAGTAAGCACTCTAAACAGAATGGAATATAGAAACGCGTATGCTTGATGCTATACAGTGTGTTCCTGGAGTACAGTTTGAGGTACCTTAGAATGTGTTAGGTTCCTATATGATAGAGGTCGCTCTTCGATGGTACTCAACCTATGTACACATAATTTGTGATTACCTGAAGATAACTGAAAAATTAAAAAGTTGGTATCTGGATTTATATCAAGCGACTAAACAACAGCTTCCACCAAAAATTTCAGGTTCCTCACAGGGTAAAATTTACAGTTTATATAAATTTACAAATATAAAATGTAAAGATGAAAGTGATATGATAAAATACCACCTAAGCAAAGTAAAATAAAGCATTTGTGCATGTACATCTTTTAGGTATTTCTGAGAAAGATGTACAAATTTTAGTTGCCGAGGCTTCTTCTTTTACTCTGTCTTATTCCGCTTAAGCAGGGTCGACGTTATTCAACCTAATGGTTGAGATTGATTGGTTTTAGCACATTTATTTACGGCATTTTTTTCTTTTTTTTGATGCCCTTCCTAACGCCAAAGATTCTATTTGATTTAACGTCCTGGATTAGGACGGGGGTTTTACACTCCATTCGCTGGGAATCGTACCAGCTACCCACATTAACCTCAACCAGCCTGGGTAGGGCCGGAAACGCCAGCCTCACGTGTACGGAGGGAGCAGAATTTTATGTGTGAAAAGGCTGCTCCAACCGGGGATCGAACTCAGGATCTCTGGACTACGGACAGTAGTCACAACCGTTACGCCACCAAGCATTGCATTGCATTGGTAGTGGATGTGGTCACAGCGCTAGACTTGTAATGTAAATAATTTTGAGCATGTACCTATCTGTGGATCGGATCCCACCCAATGCTTGGAGTTTTCCTTATTTATTTGAGTTTGAAGTTGTTCAAATAGACCGAAGGAGTAAATCCACGGTATGATTAATGCTGACAGATTTTAACATCCCCCAAAAAACACTACGTGTAAAAATAGTCGTCAAGTGTTGGAATGATTAAAAAGAACTGATATCAAAAACGTCAATTTTCTATGTGTTGAAGGAATTATTTTTCACGTAATAAGTCTCTTGATAATTCAACCAAAATAATAGCCTCAGAACAACAATACACCTTTGAGCAAACTTCGATTTGGTAATTTGAGAATTTAACCAAAAAATAGCTACACAACAAAACAATGCTCTTGTAAGAACAATGTTGCATAATTACAGAACCATTGTTCTTACAAGAGCATTGTTTTGTTGTGTGGCTATTTTTTGGTTAAATTCTCAAATTACCAAATCGAAGTTTGCTCAAAGGTGTATTGTTGTTGTGAGGCTATTATTTTGGTTGAATTATCAAGAGACTTATTACGTGAAAAATAATTCCTTCAACACATAGAAAATTGACGTTTTTGATATCAGTTCTTTTTAATCATTCCAACACTTGACGACTATTTTTACACGTAGTGTTTTTTGGGGGATATCACTACTTTTTGATTTAGATGAAATCCTCTGATAGATGAAATAAAAAGTAATCAACAGATAAAAGAAAAAAGACTTTTATTTTAAGGTTGTTGTGATACGCAGTAATATTATAAGACTATCATATATAAAATGTTGGGTAATTTATATTGAACTAGTGCCGTTCTTGAGATACAGGGTCGGACGTCCTGCCTAATATCCATATATTTTGACGTATAACTCGTTAACCGTAAATTCCAGAAAAATGAAGTCTGTTGATAATAACTCCTTGTGGTAAAACCTTACGAACAAGTTAAAACTTGATTTGTTTTTTTCGATAATTTTTTTTTTTGTTCGTCCGGCTGGCTGACGAAACCGACCAGAAACTAACATCAAGAGTGTATGTCGAGTTATAACTTGTTCGACAGGTCTTGCCATAAGGAGTTCTTATCGACAAATTTCATTTTTCTATAATTTACGGTTAACAAGTTATACGTCAAAATATATGGATACGCAGGACGTCCGACCCTGTATCTCAAGAACGGCAAGTCGTGACTCACTGAAATTTGTTGTAATGAAATTCTCTCAATGACACCTTTAGACAATATTCCACAAGACACACCATTCTATTTAAGATTTTGAAGTTGGTCCATTTCCAGCCTGACTGGGGCTGTGTAGATATACGGGTTTTAGCGTTTTTTGATATTTTGAGTCGTTTTCGAGAAACCCAGGCTTGGGCGAGACTTTATGGATGCCCTGTATTTGTAGGTAGTTATTTGTAAATTTTGAATGAGATCTACGTAATTTACGATTCAAAATACAAAAGTATAGATCCAAATAAATGCTTTCTTTAGACTGTCAGTGGCCAGCCTCCGTGGCGTAATGGTTGTAACTACTGCCCGTAGTCCAGACATTTCGAGTTCCATTACCGGTTGTTGCAGACTTTTCTAATATTTTTTTCCCCTCTAAACACGTGAGTCTGGAATCACAGCTCTCCAGGCTGGGTGAGGTAAATGTAGGTAGCTGGAACGATTCCCAGTGAATGGAGGGTAAAACCCCCCGTCCTGACTAGTTCAAATCAGGACGTTAAAACCAAAATACAATCAACTGGTCACAATTCACAATCGTTTTAAAATGAGGTTGGTGTGATAATTGATGCTTCTTTTGTGGGACTTAAACCAGTTTTTAATAATGAAGAAAAAAATATACCTATTTAATCTTAAAATCCATTAACAATAATTCATTAATAATCAACTAGTGTTTTAACCTTGTATTGAAAAATTAGTAATGAACTCGTTAAAAAATGGACAATTCTGTTTCGTGGTTTTGTTTACAATATAACAATACAATTTTAATTATATTATGTACCTACGTACATGACCAATTCGATCTTGGTAAAATAAAGAGAGAAATGAAAGTGCCGAGTATTATTATGTGTTCAGAAATGTTGACCCATATATTTGCCTAACTTCGAGTTGCTAAACATGGTGTCATTTCAGCATAATCGGTAGATATAAACAGAAGAAGTGAGAAATTGTACTATAGATATACATTTAATAATTATGAATTAATAGGCAAGCATATATCCATGGAATATATCCTGAAAATTTCGGTTCGATTGGACAAAAATGCAACTTATATCACGTTTCATACATAGGTAGATGGATAATTAGATTGTGACAAATAAATGTTGATCGAGTTAAACCATACTCACTTCGTTCGAAATTAAACGGTCATAGGAGGTTGACCCAAACTAGCAACTACTGTTTTTTTTTCTCACGAGAATACCGGACATCCAAAGTACAGTTTAAAAAAAATCTACCTAGCCGGGATTCGAACCCAGGTCAACTTGCAAACTTTGTAATTTACCTACACCAGTCGACGACCACCACAGAGACTGCTCAATACATAATATTTTATTATATTTATCATTTGATCTGCAAATCAATATTTTTGCTTCTTACTGGCCAATATTTTATACACTGCTCATAATAATAATATAGACCTAGTTTACCTCTTGATGTAGAAACCTTTTAATGAATTTATAGAACGTTATTATTCCAACTCTAATTAAGTGGTCTGTTGGCAGCTTGGATGTAGCAAAGACGATTGGGTCCCACCCATATTTTAAGTTCTATGTGAGGCGAAGATTTTTTTGTTACTCTCATTAATCTTAATTCAGTTTTTGACATTTTCATGTCTTTGCTCTGGCACATAACCAAAATTATGTAACGAAATTATGTGACGAAATTATGTAAAGAAATTATGTAACGAAATAATAAATTATAAAAAGAGAGAAGAGAAAAAGTATGTGTCATGCGCACAATAACGAAATATTAAATTATAAAAAGAGAGAAGAGAAAAAGTATGTGTCATGCGCACAATACGAAATTTGGTCAGTTAAGTTTTAGACCTTGAATAGTAAAGATGAAAATGTCCCAATGGTTGCAGACTCGTATGCAAGCGTTTTTTTTTGCTCCGATTTCAATTTTTGACATTTTCATGTCTTTGCTCTGGCACATAACCAAAATTATGTGACGAAATTATGTAACGAAATTATGTAACGAAATATTAAATTATAAAAAAGAGAAGAGAAAAAGTATGTGTCATGCGCACAATACGAAATTTGGTCAGTTAAGTTTTAGACCTTGAATAGTAAAGATCATGAAAATGCCCCAATGGTTGCAGACTCGTATGCAAGCGTTTTTTTCTCTCGCATCCACCCCCCCCCCCCTCCCTCTACCCGACTCCCTCCACGTCTAGTACAATCTAGTACATAATCTCGTACTTTTTTTTTTTCTTTTTGTGTCTCACACTGTCATTGATTTTTCTAAAATTTTATTTACATCATATTATAATTTTACGTAATTAGACCTTTAGAAAGAACCTTCAGTCATGCACGTGGGATAACTAGGCGTGGCTCCAGGGTTCATTATAGATATTCCTTTAGAGGACTTTAAATACTTTTCTACTTCTGTCAACCATCTGAAATTAAGTGATCTCATTCCCTTTGACTAGACCTTTCTAAAAACACTAGAAATACATCTCTAGGATAACAATAGACGGCTCTGGGCTCCATAATAAGTATTCCTTTCAAAGGCTATAACTCAAGTTCGGTCCAGTGTAATATTTTAGTTATATTTTTATATTTTTTCCTATGGTAAGACCTTTCGAAAAATACCACAATCGCAGCTCCAAGATAACCAGGGGCGGCTCTGTGCAACTTTCCGGTTTTATTTTAGAAGGCTATATCTCCTATCATATAAAAAATAAATACTTGAAACTATAAAAGGTATGCAGAGATAAAAATTCCCTATTCAAAAACGTAGTTCACGGCTTTCCACGATAAGCACACGTTGCTGTACCCTTGACAGAAAATTGGTCTGAAAAAAAAAAAAACCCGTATGAAAAATTTCATGAAATTCAAGATTTTCGGCGTGGCTAGAAAACGACTTTAACTATACGTAGGAACCTCGCGCTTTCGTGAAACACAATCTATTTTCGCGTCTCAGTACGAATTTGAAATAAAAATTGATAAAAGTTAGCGGGAAGTGTGCGAAAACAATAAAACAAAATACATATAAACTCTGTTTCGTGTTAATATAGGCCGGTAGGCTGGCGCTGCTTGACGAGCGCTCGCCTCCCGGCGAGCTTGATGCATGCATCCACGGTTAAAAGGGTAATCTATGTTTTGCTTGATAATATTTTGTCTCGACTCAGACTGGGTGAGAGTAATATAATTAATAATATGTGCAACTTTTATTGCAAAAATAAACTCTACGTCCAAGGAGGAATCGAATTCATATTTTGTTTGACTTCCTACGCCTACTGGAATCCTATTTTCAATACCGCCAAAACATTCGTGAAAGACACGAAAAGTTTATTTTTTTGTTCAGGTCTTTGGGTGGCCCTCATTGGGGCCCCGGGTCTAATCGGACATTGAAAGATAAATTTAATTATCTGGCATTATCTGCGTGATTTTGCGAAAAAGCTGTGCCGCATAAATCCCCCATCGAAAGGTGAACTTTAGAAAAGAGTCTTTTTACTAGCTTGGAGTAAACTAAAACTTTGTTCTAGGGCAAGCAGAATAAAAAAAATCGCTAAAGATCCATTACTAACCAATTCACCCGGTAAGTTATTGTTTCATTAGAAATTCCCGATATTCATTGACCTTTCATACTTGAATGTAAATGAGATTTTAATTTTGTATTGCACCATGAAATCAGGTGACAGCACCTACATATATTAGGTATCAGGTATACTACAAATCTACGTCTGCTATTATTTCACAACTAAGTAGGTAGGCAATTCCTTTTTTTTAAGGTAATCGTGCCTCGGAACTGCTTTCGCATAACTTCAGGGTACTTTACCTTTACAGTACTTTACACGCATGCTATTTCGGAAAAGGAAAAACTCGGTCAAAATTTTCCGCTCCGCCCCGGATTTGAACCCGCAAGCTCCGGGTCAGTAACCAATACTCTTAACCACTGAGCCACGGAGGTCGGCTGATAATACCTATGGGGTGTAAACTTCAAGGAGCTCTTATTCGGTACGTTCATATTATGCATTAGGGCTTTGAAATTTGAAGGGCACCCAGAGCTATTCGAATCTTGGCTCGATCCTCAGATCCCAAAGAAGAAGATTGGTGTTCCACCTAACCTTACAGGCTGGGTAAGCTACCATGCTAACGAAGGCAGTGGGTGTGATTCCAAGGGAGTAGAGGGGGTCGACCTAAAATCGAATTGGACCATGAGGTCTGCTGCGCTCCACTGTCGCGACGGGTTGTAAATTATATACTCCCTCTGTAGTTGTATAGAAACATCTGTTTTGGTTTTTATATTTTAAGAGCGGAATATTTATTCAAGTGCCCTAGTTCATATTTGAACTATTGAATTTATTCAAATCCCTGTTTGCCAATAGCTCATAGCATAATTATAAGCATGGGTAAGCAAGTTCAACGACGTGGAATCGGGTGAACTGAGAAGGTGTTGTGTTCAACAGGAATTTCCCAATAAATGGGTATCTTTGTGTTATTATATCACAATTTTAGTGGGTAGCGCAAAATTATAGGACTTTTCCATATCTCTATTATCCTCATAACTTATTTTTGACTATAATTCCGCCACTGGTAGCTGCTCACATTAAAACAGCTAATAATTTTTCCTCACGAGGTATGAGTAGACCCCGAACACCCAAGTACAGAGCAGAAAACATCCTGCCCACCGGGGTCGAACCCAACTCACTCGGCCACGGTGACTCGAGTTAAAGGTAGACTCACTTCGTTTCTGTTCATCTTAAAATATAAATGTCAAAGTCTTAAACTGACTGACCACTGACTGATCATCGCTCTACAGCCCAAACCGTAAGTCCTAGGAAGCTGAAATTTGGTAGGTAGCTTTGTCTTATAGTCTAGATGTGCAATAAGACGGGATTTTTCGAAATTCCCACTACAACACCTGCCATTGGCGAAAAAGGATTTTTTGCTTTCACGGCCATGCCTCGGCCCGCAAAGCGGGCGACAGCCCGCTAGTATAATATATTATGTAGCTTTTGTATGGTATAAGTACCTAGGTGCAAAACTATTGAAATTTATCAAGATCTGTGTAAACTTCAGTTAACCTCGCCTGGTGTTCATCCTCCACTAAAGAGTGTTACTATTATTTGCACAAGAATTATTTACATATTTCCAGAATTTATGGGCTATAATGAAAATGTTCTACGACTAAGAGAAGAACTACGTTACACTTGAATGTTAAACCTATTGTGATTTGTTCAGAGTTTTTAATTAATCGTCTAACACCAGATTTTCACCATTTTGTAATGTACTTTAAATTGTGTTGGATTTTTAATCTCCTACTGTCAGGTAAGCCAACAGAATTTTCTCAAACGTATGCCACTGATTAGCGCTATTCACATATGGCATAGATCATCCGTCTGATCGGATCTGTTCGTTCAATACTCTTAGTCCACAGTTTATACTCAAGTCTGCCGCATGGAAAGGAGATAAAACCGTTTATTTAATTTGCAGTCCAGTTGCTTATACATATTATTATACATTAGATTAGAACATAAGAAGTAAGAAGTGAACACTGATAGTACGTACTGTTCAGCGTTCAGTCCAGAAGCTACAAGTATACCACATTTTTATAGATCTACTTACTGATTTCAATAAATAATTTCAACTAAAGGAATTGCAAGTGAAAACATATGAGTTTACTTTAGCCTGATAGAAATGAAGGATAAAGTAATATTGAGAACAATGCAGAAGTCTGTCATCTCAGAAACCTGCAGAATAGTCAGAAAATGCCTCAATATCCAGGACTGAAGCTCAGAAAACCAGAAACGCACGTGTACACACTACACCCCTATAATGATCGGTATGAATAATACCTCACTCGAAACTGAACCATCCACAAAGATTGTGAGAATAAGTAAAATAATAATAATAAATTATTGTAATAATAACAGGTGGGCCATCTCACCGCCCAGATGAAAAAATCTGCAATCATCTATGTACGCCATATCAGAATAATATCCTCCCCAATTTGTGAACAGACCGGTGTTACACTAGGAGCGGATGCTTCACACCCTTGAGGATATAACTAAGTGAAATAATAATACTGCTTATACTGCTCGATGAGGACTAATGAGCCCCATTATTCCAGCAGTAAGCCCAAGACGTATTATTATGTGGTCGAAATCTCAAATAGGAAAATAACTTTTCATGTCCCGGCTGGTTTTCAAACCCTTGACCTATGGATTATCAGATTTATCAGCCAGAGGCCTTGACCACTGAGCTACCGGGACAGACACATGGCCCGGTAAACGAGTGTATAAGTATTAACGGATTAGTCCTTATTATAAATTACAAATGTTTTAACATAACATAATATTTAATAATTTTGTAAACTAAAAAGAAAAAATCAATAAAGGAGGTGTAGGAACAAGAGAAGGAGCAGGAGGAGAAGGGAAGAGGGAAGGAGAGAGAGAGAGAGAGAGAGAGCGCGAGAAAGAGTGAGAGACGCTTAAATTGTTGCAACAGATGTAATAAATCGACTCTTTAATTAATTGGAACTTGCTTTGTTTTTCCAAGCCGACTATTTCGTCCAAAGTTTCGACAATTACCCTGCGGAGACGCTCAACCCTAAACCTTGCGCAAAACTGAAGAACACAGTAGCTTACCAGAATGCCATATGTATAGATGACGGTCATGGTGGCTTTGAACCAGACAGCAGGAAGAACTGTGAGAATTCGTTCAGATTAACATGTCCAGAGTTCAACCAGGGAGAGTGTTTATGGTAACCTCATTCATACTTCTCATTCTGACAAAGCAGTTTATTAAGTTGAAATTTGGAGCTCAAGTTAAAATAAAAAAAATATCTAATGCTTGGTCATTCAAATTTGGCCTGGTCCAGTTTCGGTCCCAGAGGTTGACACCTTCTTTTGTTTTCAAGTAGATCAAATGGGGTGATCATTCCGGCCCAACCCAGGCTGGGTGAGGTTAATTAAGGGTAATAGTTCCTGAGAGCTAGAGGTTCCTATGCCTGGGCTAAGTATTAGTAATGAAGAAACACAATGTGGTGTTCCCTCAATCCAATCCACTAGCTCTCCGGCCCAAGTATCGGGGAGCTTCGATTCCTAATGTAAATAAACTGATGTCAACACTTAAAAAAATCTGACACTTAAAAGTTAAATTAAACTGATCTGACATAAATTTCCTTATCCCTCGGAAAGAAGTCGAATTCTCCCTTTAGTTTGTGACTTTTTAAAATTTATTGGGGTAAGAAGTGTTTCATAAATGATAATTAGGTAGGGTTTAACATCTATATTTTTCTTACATTGCTAAACGTGTAGCAATGCTTGCTCAATCCTCTAAAGAGTGGTCGATATCCGCCACTGGTCACTCTAAGGTAAGAGTTAGCCAAAAATTAATGTCAAATTCGTAATCAGAACCTCAAATTTATTGGATTTGGTATGTCAAATCATCTAGAAGTTAAAAAAGTTAGTCCAAGTGAGGACCCAAAATACTTGTAAAGGGGCTGGGTTCCAAAAAGTTCAAGACATCAAAAATAAAAAAAAATGATCAGAGTAAACCCCTATGTTAATTATATAAAAAACTTGTTCGTAAAAAATCTTATGTGTTTAACGGTTAGGCAGAACTGCCAAACATTGGTGCCTCCAGTGCCGCCACTGGAGGCACCAATTTTTCTGTTCTCGAGATATTTTGTATATAGATACACCACATACATACAATCAGCCCATTTGATAAAATATTTTTTTGGAATTAGGAGAGTCTAATTTGTCTACAAATGTTATCAGCTCAATTTCTGTACCTTACAGGAAAAAAAAGGTATTTTTAATCGTATATTTTTTATACACAAGAAAATTAAAATCACTAACTGCTTTAGCATCATTTTAAAATCATAAAATATGTATCTATAAGTACTTCCTTAGAATAAAGATGGATTTTATGTACATTATTGACCAGATAAAATCTAAAGAAATTTAAGGAATCGTTTTCAATTAATAAAAATTAATAAAATTATACTTAATCTTGTGAATCTTATTATGTTTGTCTTCGCTTCTCTCAAGGTATGGAAATCGTCCGTGCTGTCGTCTCAAATACAAAGCCACAGGTTACACCTGGATGGAAATCTACTACTCTATGCAGTATAATAGAGAGGATTATGACGGTGAAGCCGCACCTTATGACATCATCGAAGTACATAGGAGGATAAAAAAACACGCGGATTTCGGCAAAAGAGATCAGCAGGATTGGCCAAATAATGGTGAGTACTGAGAGATTAAAATTTCTCTAGAAAACAAAGTCTCACAGCCGTATTTATGAACAGGAAAATTTGTCTGAGCAATGTAAGAGAGGTACCTTATTTGGAATGAGGTTCCAAATCAAAACAAACTAAAAGTATAAAACCTTGGACCTCCAGTAACCGCTCTTGCAGAGCCGAGGAGGTGGTTCTCACCAGGATAAGAATTGGCCCTACTAGAATGAAACACAGTTCTATCTCTATATATAAAACAGAAAAAAGGACTACCTACCTACCTATGTTTGTTTGTTTGTTTGTTTGTCCGGAGTTGTTTAGCCAAAACGGTAAGAGATAGCGAAAAATGTCTCAGAATTGACCCCCCCAAAACCATTATCGCTTTGTCCAGAAAAATTATAAAAAGTTCAAAAAGGCATTGCTGTCCAGCAGTACGGCCATGCCTTAGTAAATTTGAAATTTAGTCCCGTTGCAAAGCACGGGCAAACGGCTAGTTTTTTAATAAATCTCCACCCCCAAACTCTCAATATGGACTCAGTAGTTGTAATTTATTGTAATTGATTGAATATATGTTTTTATTTTCTAAAGTTTTACTTCCTTTTCCTCGCATCGACATAATTTTCATACTTAAAGGACGCACAACTAATTTGACTTTGTTCTGGTAATTTCAGTTCTAGACCCGAAGGGGGCGCGTGGTGTGACTTGGCATTACCTCCACTCCCTGCCCAACACGCAAAGCGGACCTGTGGTCCTCGTTGATCCGAATTTCTATTGCTTGAAAGGGCAGACAGACTCTTGTGCTAACATCCTTGAATATGTCAGTGAACATTTTCCCGAGGGTTTTGACCCTAAGAATCACAAATTCAAATTGAACACAAATGAGAAGGAATATAATGCGGAAGTGAGAACAACTCTCTCGGGACCCAGCTGCATTCGTGTTCTCCTCAACAGGACGGTGGTGGGGGCCTGTCAGGTCATCTACTCGCGAGTAGCTGTAACAATACTTTACACCACAAGTATTCCCTTCCTAGAGGTGAACTTCTTCCGAGATCCCACCCATTACCAAAAGGACAAACCTTATGAGATACCCCTATTTGCTAGGTACACCTACTACAACCAGGAGGACCCAGAGATGAGAGATCAGCTTTTTGCATTTCCAACACCGCTAACAACAACAGCCAAGGGCTTGCCTTACGATGATGGTTAGTATAACGGAGGTTCCGCCAGTAATACATATTATTATATTGTGATTATACAACCTACAAAATCTAAAACATGTATACTATGAATTATCTATGTGTATATTCATGCATTGATAGATATTTGTTATAGGTAATGAATAATAAATAAAAAAATGTAACTGTCATAATAACTTTCGTTATCACTCGCCTTCAACTTCTCAGAGGTGAACTTCTGTAGGGACACTAAAGGGTCTCTTGTTGCTAGGTACGCTTACTACAATCAGGAGGATCCAGAGACACGGGATGAACTTTTCTCATCCCCGAAAAGGAATTTTGAAATTTTTAGTCAATTCATAAAAACTCAATATTAATAAATGAGTATAGCTTCTCACACAAGTACACTCACGAAACAATTACAGGCGAAAGGCTTGGCCATTGATTTTAAATCATAAAATTAATTTTGTTTTAAATGATTTACCTACCAAAGTTGGGTGGATAATTGATTTGGGTAAGAGCCGTCAAGTTCGCTCGAGGTTCAGAGCGGTATAAACTTATCAAAATAAAAACAATCAGCTTTTTATTTAAATATAGAGATCATATATTATTTAATATATAGATAAAATGTATTTACAAATATTTAATTAATTTAAAGAAGTTAAAGAGTGAAAAAATATAATTACTATACAAGGTGTCTCATTTAAAGTGAACCAGCGCAATAACTCGGCCCCTCTTGTAAATACAAAAAACTATTCTGAGATTATTTTCATAGCTTCAAAGGGGGCATGTTATGGTGACCTTTCCAAATATTCTGTCCTTCAAGGTTATTTCAAGGCCAACTTTGGAATCTTCAAGATCGACCTGAATTTTATTGCATATTCAGATTTGTCATGAAAATTTAACATCGTTAAACTATTTACATCAAAATAATATTCATTAAACTTTTTTTCGATTTTTCTTTTTATTCTTTAAATTGATTGTACCTTTATTTCAGAAATCAATTTTAACAGACGCTCTTAAATATATTTTATTAATATTTTGATTTTTTCTCTTTCACCAATTTCTTACGTCACATGTGCAAGTCCAGCTGAAAAGAAATTTGAACTAAAAAAAAAGGAGAAAAAGTAAAATGAAATTCAAATTTTAATGGAAAATCTGAATATGCGATAAAATTCAGTTCGATCTAATTAAGATTTTAGATTTGACCTTGAAGGACAACCTTGATGTATCAGCAAAGGGCACCATAACATGTCCCTTTGAAAATAATCTAAGAATATACAGTATGTTTCAGAAAAGGTGGCCACCCCCTCGTAACTTTTGAACGCGACGGAATTTTTCAATTCTATAAAGTCCTAGGTATAGGAAGTGCCCTATGGCCCATCCTGTGGTCATATTTATTTTTGGCCCCGGTCGGCCCTTCCGGCTTTTAGGCCATATTTTTTCATTTTTCTCACGAATTTTAAATGGAATGCTATATTTTTTATTCCTGTTAATTAAAGTCCAAGTTAGGCTGAGTATAATGAGCTTTTAAAATTTTCAAAAACCTTATCAGGGGCGGAGCTAGTAGGGTGCAAGTTTCAAAATTGTTACACCCTGTATTTCAGCGTTAGTTAGATTTTTTAGTACTTTTTTTATGTTCATAGGTTCAAAATATTGTTTTACACCATATGAAATCAAAAAAGTATTCTTGTTTACTTCTAATCAGGGTCATAGTAAGGTTTTTGTAAAAGTACTTTTTTTCTCACGTCAATTTTTCCGTAAATTAATAGTGTTCTCGAAATTGGAATTTTTAGATTTGAAAGTCTGCAGTGACATATGTTTTTTATGCTTGAAATCGAAAGAAAACTTAACGGAGAAGCGATTAAAATCATAAAAAAAGCCATTTAACCTGCTAGTTTTTTCACGACAGTGTCCGGTAAAGTGGGTGAATTTCGTATTGGATTTTTTTGTTGTTGAGGAAACACAATTGGCATAGAAAATAAATAATACCTAATAAGGGAATAATACTTCAAATAACATAATTAAATGCGAAATTAAAGAAGATTATTTCTTCTAAATCAGTGCCGGATATTTTTTTCTCTCTCTCTCTCTCTCTCTCTCTCTCTTCGCCTCTTTAAAATAATTGAATTGGTTTAATTTTCACCCTCAAGAGTTTGGTACTTGACCTGGTATTTTTTTCTCTTAAATTTCGAGATAATTAGATTTTTATTTAGAGACCTGGTATTCATTACTAGCAACACCAGTATGATTTTTTTTAAATTTGGGTTTAATATCGCGTTTCAACTGCATGGTCATATCATAACGGGGGTGTTACATTCCATTCGCAAGAAACTCACCAACCTCCTTAACACATTTATCTCACCCAGCCTGGGTTAGGCCGGAATGCCAGCATCACGAAGTCTTCTCCTCGCTGGACGTTGCTTAACTTCGGTGATCCTACAAGAATCGTTGCATTCAAAACGCCATCGGACTGACTCCAGAATTATTGACAATGTGTTTTCTACAGATTTTACCAACTTACCAATGTCTCAACAGGGGACCCCTAGGCCGACTTTAGAAGCAGCATTATCGGATAATTATTTTTGATACAACTTGAACTTTGAAAAGTGAAACAAAGAGAGAGAAAAAAAAATATCCGGCACTGATTTAGAAGAAATAATTTTCATTTAATTTCGCATTTAGTTATGTTTATTGAAGTAATATTCCTTTATTAGATATTATTTATTTTCTATGCCAATTGTGTTTCCTCAACAACAAAAAAAAATCCAATACGAAATTCACCCACTTTACCGGACACTGTCGTGAAAAAACTAGCAGGTTAAATGGCTAATTTTATGATTTTAATCGCTTCTCCGTTAAGTTTTCTTTCGATTTCAAGCATAAAAACCATATGTCACAGCAGACTTTCACCTCTAAAAATGCCAATTTCGAGAACACCATTAATTTACGGAAAAAATTGACGTGAGAAAAAAAGTACTTTTACAAAAACCTTACTATGACCCTGATTAGAAGTAAACAAGAATACTTTTTTGATTTCATATGGTGTAAAACAATATTTTGAACCTATGAACATAAAAAAAGTACTAAAAAATCTAACTAACGCTGAAATACAGGGTGTAACAAATTTGAAACTTGCACCCTACTAGCTCCGCCCCTGATAAGGTTTTTGAAAATTTTAAAAGCTCATTATACTCAACCTAACTTGGACTTTAATTAACAGGAATAAAAAAATAGCATTCCATTTAAAATTCGTGAGAAAAATGAAAAAATATGGCCTAAAAGCCGGAAGGGCCGACCGGGGCCAAAAATAAATATGACCACAGGATGGGCCATAGGGCACTTCCTATACCTAAGACTTTATAGAATTGAAAAATTCCGTCGCGTTCAAAAGTTACGAGGGGGTGGCCACCTTTTCTGAAACATACTGTATATTATTTGTATATCTAACAGGGGTCGAGTAATCGTGCAAGTTCGCTTAAAATGAGATATATAAATGTATGAATGGTTCAAAGCTTTTCTATTGTGTAAGATATACCTACTGTAAGACCAGAGAAGGATAAAATTTCGGATCATCTAGTCATACAGGGTGTCTCATTTTAAACAAAGGCCTTTCAAAATGGAATGTAAGATTGGAGTCTACACTTAAGTAGAAATACTTAATATAAAATATAACACTAAAAGTAACCTTAATTATTTATTTATTATGTGAACAAAAAAATGGAAATCTGACTTAAAGCCAAAGGAATTTGTATAGATATTTTTCTGATAAAATTAAAACGAAACAATAATTTATTGTGCCTCTTATTGTTCCATAAAAATTTCTTTTTCTTTTCTGGAAAAGCAGTTTCTTGAAAAGTGGATGTCATTTTCAAGACTATTGCGTTTTCGGTCTCATTTTCCGGAAACAAACACATCTAACCATACTTTTCCAGGTCTAATTTGAGATGAGCAATAAAACTAATACCTTTATTTTATATAATATACATACGTACGTTATTTAATTTAAAATAAGATTAACTTTTGTGTTACATTTCTAAGAAAAAATTAGAACAATATTACAACTATAAAATCAGGAAAACCTAAAACCTTTCGAGAAAACTACCTAATTTCATAGCGGAGAGGAATAATATTGATAGTGTAGGTACAATAATGGTAGAATATCACTATGCAATTTACAAGAACTTGATATTTTATTTGATAATAAAATCGTATCAGCTCCCGAGAGAGTAGCCACCACCTATCTCAACAACTTATGAGGTTTTTAGTGACCTGCACTTACACAGGTACGTACGATAATATTGCACATACATAAATAAATCATCATTCAATTATTATGATACCTAGCCAATAACTACAGCAAAGGATAGAATTTGGAGGAATATTAATTTGTTGATGAAAATGTAAGTATGAAAAGTTAGTAATATTAAAAAAGTAATTTTATAGAAAAACATTTGTAAGTGGAACAGTAAGGAAAAATTGATATGTATGAGTTCTGGTTAATAATATATTATATAAATAATTTAACTATTTACAGTTTGTACAAATTATTAGATACTTTTCGTAAAATACTATTAAAGAATTATTTTACGATTTATTTAAGTGCTTTAAAAAAATACATTACAAATGTTATGTTTAGTGTCAAGTTATTTCAAGAGAATATAAGAAGAGCAAGGTTGAATTAAAAGATATTTTGAGTATTTCTTGAGTCTCCTGTAATTCATAAACTTGGAAATTGCGTTTTGTATTTTACCTTTTACTGTCTTTCTCTTGTGTTTGCATTTAGAATTTGCGTGAATCTACATTGGGAATTTTTTATTCAACTTTAAATAGGGCAGTATATTTGAAACTATTATTATCTACATATATGAAGTAAGTAGGTATTATTAGGATTTTATTCTAAGTCAAAAGAACAGCTAATATAGGTTTTAGGACACCCGCTGGTACTGGTACTTTTTATTTTCGGGTCACCCTGTGCGAGGAATAAATTTCAATTGTCGACTTTTCACTTGAGCGAGTCCGCCACATTAGACAGCAGTGCATTGATTTTATATTAAGCACGTACATATCGTGGAAATGGAATAACAATTTGAATAATTCCTGCGGGAACGAGGCGCCAGCTTTGTCGAGAGGATGTGAGAAAGTTTCCAGTGTGGTGACACAAGGATACGTGTTGTCCTCTCTAGTGAAATATCGAGTTCAATAACAGATATCACGTGAATGAAGAATCATCATTCAGTTCAATCGGCCTAATAAACCAGAAAAGTTCTCGCATCAAATTCATAGAATCATTTGGTCCTCCTTTAATACCCTGTTATTTTAATAGAAATTGAAGAAGAACTATTATACATACAGGGTGTATGAAAAAAAAGGAGCCAGTCAAAATATCTCGTCTATGGAAGCAATTTTCAAAAAACTCTAAAACACGTGTCTCATTATATGGAGGGGGAAACTTTTTCAGGGGGTTTAATTTTTCTTACTCTTAACAGGGGCGGCCCCAGGGGGACCAACTTTGGAATCTTAAATGGTACCACCCTATTTGTAATACATTTCTGAAAAGTAGTTGACATTAAAAGTATTTTAAGACTCTTTCGAGATTTTTAATCAAAACAGGGCCGGAGATATCGTACATTTGATTTCATAGTTTTCAGTTATTTTTTATAAGTATTTTATGGTATTTTTGTAAAAATTGTTAAACACATGTCTTTCTATTTGAAATAATTAAATTTTCATGCCTTTTTTAATATCATTCGCTTTACCAGGGGAGGTGTCAAGGGGTCATCTTTTTTTACATAGTGTAAAAACTATTCTTTTTTAGTATAGTATAAGCTAAATAAATGCACTGAGTGTTGTTGTGTAATCTAAATTTAAGATACAATTGAAAACAGGGCCGGAGACTAGTACTGCATGCGAGTTTTAGAATTTTACACATGCATTTGAAGTAAATCTGGCCTTGTTTTATTTTAAATTGATCAACATGGATCATTGCATTAATTTCTCACAAAATTTACTCGAAAAAGGATGGTTTTTACATTATAAAAAAAAAGTTGACCACTTGAAATCTTCCCTGGTAAAGCGAATGATATAAAAAAGGCATGAAAATTTAATTATTTCAGATAGAAAGACATGTGTTTAACAATTTTTACAAAAATACCATAAATTACTTATAAAAAATAACTGAAACCTGTGAAATGAAATGCACGATATCTCCGGCCCTGTTTTGATTAAAAATCTCAAACTAGTCTTAAAATACTTTTAATGTCAACTACTTTTCAGAAATGTATTACAAATAGGGTGGTTCTATTGAAGATTCCAAAGTTGACCCCCCTGGGGCCGCCCCTGTTAAGAGTATGAAAAATTAAACCCCCTGAAAAAGTTTCACCCTCCATATAATGTGATACATGTTTCAGGGTTTTTTGAAAATCGCTTCCATAGACGAGATATTTTGACTGGCTCCTTTTTTTTCATACACCCTGTATAAGCACCCAGAAACATTTTGAAAAGAACTGAATGAGAAGATTCTATCTATCAAAGGTAATCATTTAACATAACTACTATTTATGTCATTAGTAATAATATTTTCCTCACTAGCAGTAAATAGAGCAATAACAGTATCATTAACAAAGAGGAAAGCTTTTAGTCTGACTGTGAAATAGTTTTCGTATGTAAAAATAAAATAAAAAGGAACTTTCTGACAGAGCTTATGGCGTCTGGGATTTTATCTCTTAGAGTTTCATTGTTATTATATTTTGGAAATAACAATAAACCAAGATTCTTGCATGTTTGCAGTTTTAGCAGTATCGAATGCTTTCTTACTCTCTTCTTCATTGATAAATAAATTTTAGAATCACAGACAGGTTTTATGGGGAATTTAAATATAGGATTTAGGGTCAATGTAAGCATTATCTCAGGATACGAGGAAATGATTAAAGTAAATGGTATTGACCTAAAAATAATAATAAATTTAAAAATCAGTGGAGAATATTCACGTAAAAGAACACATTCTCATTTGTTTGCTTCTTTTGCAATGCCGACCATTCCTCTCACAAATTTAATGCGGTCAGGACTCATTTTTATCTCAATACATTAAGTCGCTTCTCCATCTCTTCACACAAGGTGACAAAGTCATTCGAGTTCTGGTCCTGTGAAAAATTCGGACATTTTACGATTTCAGGAACGTCGTAATGGGCAACGCATTCGTGTTTCACACGGTTAGTTTCTTTACATTTATATCCAAATCGTTCCATCTAATCCACGCGCGACGCGACGGACGGGGACGTGTGACGGGTAAGATGACTAATGAAGTAATGACTTTGCATCTGAACCACATTCTAAAAAGCAATATTAACTTGCTAGGAAAAAATCAGAGCAGAAAAGCTTGAAAATAGATAATGTAGGACTTAATGCACTAATAGTTGTTAATAGGTTGGGTACATTTACTAAGACGGAAATAGTTCAAAGTTAAAATCTCAGAGGACCGAGGAAATATACAAAATAGCACTGGAAACTGGAGATGGTACAGGCAGGAAGGTGAAGAGTCGACTGTTTTATTGTTATGAAACAAAAACAATCAAGTCTAAAATGATATATTCTCAAAAAAATATGGCTGCGATGAAATAAAAGAAAAGTTTGGAAAGTAAAATAGAAAAAAGGGTAGATAGAGGGTGAGGCATAAGAAAATGGTCTATTGGATTTTGGCCAAGCATTGTGACTATTAGTCCCTTAGGGTTTTCAGGAAATCTTTCGAGTGATGTTCAGGTTAAATATATAAAAAAATCAGTATTAAAGTAAGTAAGATCAAGGTTAATTAATAAATATAAAGATATACATAAGTACTTAATGTTGGTTTCAACAAAAAGAAAGAAAAAAACATTGGAAATAAGTTTAAGAAAAAATATCTTTTTTTCGCCATCTGCAATAAAAAAGTAACCGATTACGCCCATCCTTGAATTTTTAAAGTTTTTTTTTTTCATACGACCGTCTGCTGTTACTGAAAAAATAATTAAAAATATCCTTTAAAAAAGAACTGAATAACAAAATAATAGCAAAGTCCGATTGAGTATGGCTGTCCTATAAATTGTTGCAATGAAAATTGGACTAAAGGTTAAAAGTTTAATAAAAGGGTTAAATTTTAAATCTCCCTTGCTAGTCGTGTATAAAGTCTTCTCCTTTGCAAAACATCTGAAAATAAAACGATCATCTTCGCTTATATGTTTGTCTTTCGATTCGGCAACATTTTTGGCTGACTAGGCGTTTTTTTGTGTTCGTTTGAAATTTATTACACTCTTAAAAAAACATTAAAAAGCAGCCACTCCATTATGATTTTATTTAAATGTGCTACTAATCTTTTCCATTGTTGAAACAGAAAATGGTTGACTTTCTGAAGCGAGAATACAATGATGATGAAGATTATTTACATTATTTACTATGGGAGTAGTTCCTTATATTAACCCATATGAATTATAGGTATATTTATGGAGATTATTATGACACAGTTTGTTCTTCGTTCCCAATACTTGGCTCTATAAAAATAATGCCGCTATTAATAATTATGTATATTAATATTTTCCTCAGAATATTTATGATTGCTATGTAGAAAGAAGATAAAAAATACGGGAAAGAACCAAAGTATAACAATAATTATTTCCGATAAAATTATGCCCTGGGTAGGAGCAAGAATCTAACCCAAACAGCACGATAGAATTTAATAATGTTTCAACTAACGAGACAGACAGAGGACTATCCATCCGAGTGAAGTGGAGTCAGCTAAATGTCATTCATATTCCAACACTTTCTCTTGACATTAAAAACTAACATTCTGTTGAAGGGGGAAATTTGTACTTTATCCTTTGAATTCATAAATCACAACGAAAGCAGAAGACAAAAAAGTATAAAAATGTGAAATAATCAGAGCGCGTGAGGAGAAGAGAGAGGCAGAGGAAAGGGAGAGAAGAGAGGTACGGGCGAGCTTTACAGGACAAAAAAGGGACGGATAAAAATAGTTTTATCGTTTTCAGAAGATGCTTTTCAATATAGAAACAAAAAGAAGAAAGAAGGAAAAGCTGTTACGGAACGCTAACATCGGGAGAGCGAGAGAGAGAGAGAGGGGACAAGGGTCGAGAGCAAAATAGATACTTGAGATAAATTTCCAGTCAAATTGTTTTCACGCTAACGACCAGAGTTAAGGATAAAGTTACTTAAGAAAACAAAAGCAAAGAGATAATGATGTTTGGATTCTGTAAAATATTATTTCTCTATTGCAATCTATTCGGGAAAGCGATATTGAAATCTCAACTTATTATTGAGGATATTTCATGTAGCTACCCTGAGTATGTATTAAATACTTCAATATTGTACATGTACAATTGTACACAGTAAATACTATATTTATAAGTAGAAATGCAGGTAGTAGGTGGGTATACTACCTATACCTACATATATTTATTATGTGCTGAAAAAGCCACATTATATATCTCATGACATATGAAGATAATTTAACATAATTCAAGTGGAAACATGGACGAGAAAAAAGTGAGTACGACATTTAACAGAACTTTTTCCATAATACAATACGCAATTTAAAATATTATGAAACACAGAAAAATACAGAACATTTCGCCCATACTTGATATTAGATTTTATAATATTTGAAAAACGTCTGCTTGTTAATACATTAACACATTATACCTTAGTAGATTACTAGAACTTAGGGTACCCTGATTCGCAGAATGGAATCTTCCTAACCCTACATACCTAATTATTTAGAATCAAGTCGCTTTAGTTTATTATTATTAATCTAGTAATAATGATAAGAATAAAATAAAAATATTGTTTTCTTCTGTACTACAAATGTAATATAAGTCAGTTGACTTTTGGTTTTTTATTAAACTTTAATAATCATTTTCCGGAAATCTACTACTAATATCTACAAAAAAGGAGACGAAATCTAATTTTATTTAAAAAAGCAAGAAAAGTTTTTTAAAGTAAAACGTAAATCTGAAAATATAAAGTTTAATCAGAAGAGGTGATAAACTGAGCAAAATACATAGGTACATATTGTAAAAGTGAAACAACTAAGCAGCAAAATATAACATTCTTGAAGATGATAAATGTAAAAATAATGAGCTTTCGAAAAATTTAATAAATCAAGGTATAAAAATTAAAGATATTTAAAACTATAGATATAAAAAATAGATTAAAAATAGATTTAAAGTATAAAAATAAGGACACTTAAGTATTAAAATGGACGAGTCACTGGTAGGGTTCACAGGACGAAACGCTTAAACTAAACATGAACAAGTATACACGTTAACACCTACAACCTACTTATCATAACAAACATAGATAAAAGATAACAATTCGATAGATTTCATATTACGTGAAGAAACAGGTGTGGATAAACAAGGATAAGTTTGATAACAGAATGGACGGACATTAGGGTATGATAAATATTAAAAATAAAATTTGAGAAAAATAAATAGTTGTTCACAAACTTTGTGGATGTATCTTATCGATGATATTATGATCATGAAACAAAACTAAATAAAAAGGTCAAGAGAGTATTCTTTTACGACTTATTTTCCAATCTAGATTCTATCAGAATCGCGCAAGTTTAGGTAATAAATTAGTGTTATGTACCTCATCGCATAAAAGAGCCGAAGATTAATTCGTCGTTTTCTTGTGTATAAGTGGTTAAGTCAATTGTCTGGTCACCGTTAGCGTGGAGATCCATTCGTTCAAAGCCCACTTAATGCATGAATTTTTCCTCTTTGAGAATTTAACACGTATAGCTAATAATGACACCAAAAGATCTGCTGGAATAAATTGACTCTGTAGACTTAATCGCGCAGTATAATTGTCTATCATTATTAATTTTTTTAAAAATATTTTTGAATCAAAAACTAGAGAAACTTCCAACTAAAATGCCTATTCCAAATATACCTCTATATTGAACTTTTATAAAATTATCACATATTTATAGCTATCTCTACAGCCTACGAGTACAGGAAGAAAATTTTATTCTAAATATTTAAAGTCAAATTAAAGATAAATGTATACATAATACTAGTTCCATAATATTAGTTAAATGTATAAACTATAAAAAATACTACATTCATTATAACTTTTCAAATCAAATTTATAACACTACCTATACCTAACTAAGGTCTACTTCATTTTATATGTACATGTTATATTGCTTCATAATACTCATCATCTTTTAAACTTTTAAATAGTAAATTATTGAAAAAGAACACATTAAAATAATATTGCCTATTTACATTGGGTAGGTACTTACTAATTAAAATGATAATTTTACTGTACACGAATTTTTTACAACATAATTTTACAGTTTTAGTGATAGGGTCTACACTGCAGTACAGTGCGCTGAACTTAGTAATGAAAATGATGTACGCTGAAATTAACCTACATGCATATATCTGTGGGAGTGCAGCACATATAACTAAACTTCCGCTGCAGCGAAGTTTTCTAATAAACTTTACTTAAGCTACGTTACCTTCACTCTTTGTTTAGAAATCAAATTTTTAACCAACATTTACTGGTAAAAAAGCTGGAAATGAATGTTTCCTAAAGGGCTAACTTAAGTTAATTTTCTCTTCTGATACAAAATTGCGAAAACGGTTAGATCGTTGAGAGTGGAATCTAGCATGAATAAAAGTGATTGCTGTCTACCAACATGGCAGGAGCCGTGTCTACATTGCAGTCTCTAGAGGTTGGCTCTTGCTCCGTGGAGCCGGTTGGAATGTAGTGGTCAGGTTTCGCTTGGCAGGCTGATGAGGAGGTGACATAAAGTCGAAGTTTGTCTCGAGAATATCGGCACTCTTTGATCTGGGCGGTATATGTGGACTAGGGTCGTCAATGTTGGTCTCGAGTAGCATGGAGCTCTTGGGCCGCTCATAGTACACTTGGTAGCCGTTCTCTTGGCTGTAGTCTGGCTTGGTGCTTGTGGTAGACTCCGTGGCGACGGTGCCAGTTCCGGTGTAGGTGCTCAGACTGGCGTTCATAGGCAGGGTTGAAGCGTTGTTGAGGTAGTCATCCGTGGACTGCCACGTGCTGTTGTCTCGCGATGTGAAGGTGGAAGTGTCGCGGAATCCTAGCAAGAGAAATTTTTGTCAGTTTGTGTGGAGTTTAAAATGAACAGTATTATTATTATTATCATTATTATTATAGACTGGTTGGAGTTCCACAAAAGAAGCACCAATTATCACACCAACTTCTATTTAGATCTCTAACATGAACAGAATACAATGTACACACCTATAAGTGTAAAAAATACGATCATATCCGGAAATTAATTTAAATTTACATTCCCGATTCATCTGTTGAAGTAACAAGTCGTTTTTATTTTGCTCCGTTATTTTCAATTTCGAAAATTAGTTAAAAGTTGTTTTTCCGCAAGTTTTTCATATTAAAGCGTTCAGCCTTAATTGGCCTTTCACCTAGATGTTCTTGTATTGTGTTATTGTGAACTGATTTCCTATTTTTTGTCGTTTTTTTATCATGTTTTCCAATATTCTCAGTGATAATAAGCTATGGTTACTATAGCAACCACCCCCGTCTTCCCGTCCTGTCTACCTACCCGTTCGTACTCATCACCCGTCCGAGAAATTTTCTGATTTCAGCCACTCACAATAAATATTCCCTGTGAACTTGAAATAATTTTCTCTTCTCTTTCCCAGTCATGAGTTCCCCACTTTCATTCTCTACCTACCAGACTCCTAGACGTAGTTACTCATCTGCCTACAAGAGGTCAGCACCGTCTTCTTTCAGCGCGTGTTTTACTTCCCAGATCCAGTCCAAGCCTATTGATGATACGTTGATGCTTCCCCTTGAATGTGCCATTGTTTTACCCTATGTCGAGTTTATTCCCATGGACAAATATTTCATGGCTGTGGGAAATCTACTGGGTGGAACCCCGGAGGATTTCAAGAAAATCATTTATGGTGGTAAAAATGGTGCAAGAGTTGTGATGCATTTATGTTCCCAAAATGTACTCGAGGATTTTACTTCTCAAAATGAAACAGTCACTATCGATGGAAAAGTTTTACCCGTAAAAAAACTAGTTGACCCGGGTCTCATTCTTTTCCTACAGAATGTTGTGCCTCACTTACCAAATAGTCTCCTAGAACTTGAATTGAAGAAATATGTTTCCCTCCAGTCTGAGATTCACCTGTCTAATTATGGTATGCGAGATTATCGTTTAAGCCATATTCTCGCTTACAAAAGACAAGTGAAGATCAGGTCCGATGACAAAGAAAAAGTACCCGCAGTAATCAATGTAACTTTCATGAATGTCACCTACCCTGTATATTTATCCTTCGATTCCAGCCCTACTACCAGGTGCTTTAACTGTGGAAAGGAGGGGCATATCGCCATAAACTGTACGGAACCTCCAAAAGCTCTCGCACAGGACAGATTGTTGAAAGCCAAGCTGCCACCTCCCCCTGAACCTGAGGATAGTGATGAGCAAGTAGCAGTAGAAAATATCGATCTCCCTGATCTTTCTGATGAGCTCATGGATGAAGACGTGGAGTCTGATTTTGAGTCTCCCTTAATTACTCCCCTGATTTCCAAGAAGTCTGAGTCTGGTGAGTTTCAAGTAAAAAACTTCTATCCGAAATTTAAGGTCTCCCGATCTTCATCCCTTCCCTCATTGGTAGCAGATAAAAAAGCTTTAACTCCCAAACATAAAAATCGCAGAGAAGACTTCCCGCCTCTTAGAAGTCCTTCTTCTAACCTCGATTCAGCAAAGAAACAAAAAAGAGCCTCGAATGACAATGAGTCCCATAGTGAGAAGAAAATTAAAATAAACTCGTCAGACCCCGTACCGTCCGAAGGATTCCAATCCCTGGTGTCCAAGATAATGGATGAGTCCGAGGAAGAGTCGGTGTCAGCAGATGATATTTGTGATCTCCTAGCCAAGCTGAAGAATTCTCAAAAGCAGATAGAAATTGTGAAAGAATCCGAACTTCCTGTCAACATCGTTCGGAACATTCTACAGTCAATCCACGCACATCCCGACATTACACCTAACATGAAGTCCAGAATTAGCCGCCTCTTGAAAAATGTTTTTGTTGAAGCAAAAATGGTACTTCAAAATGTACCTTCTGAATGTTGAATCCCTCCAAAGAATTATTTTACATAATTATTTATCAGTATGTCAAAATTTCCACTATGTCCCATCCTACCTTCTTATAAGTATTATTGTTGTATTTTTTTTTTTTTTATGTTGATTTTTTTTTTTTTTTTCTCTTATTTAAACTGATCATGTCCTTTATTTGTCTTATGATATTTACGATTATTATTATTTTAGTGAATCTTCTAATAGTTACATGAAAAACAAACTTCTCACTCATGGAATGTAAATGGCTGTTTTAGCCGTCTCCCCTAATTACAGAAGATCCCTACAGACCATTGTCCTCTTTTAACATGCCTTCAGGAAACTACCATGCATTAAGAAGTCCAAATGACTTACTGTCTTGCGCCACAGAAAATGAAAGTGTAATCTTGGATTTTATGACTAGAACTCGATTAACTATGTAATATTTTTTTTAGTGTATATAACATTATAATAAAATGTTGACGCACATAAATAAATTTCAAAAAAAAAAAAATTTAAATTTAAAACGAAACTTCCTGAACAATATTCCAGCCATGAAAAAGGCAAAATAATCCAATGCACAACTTTCCCCATATATGTAATACTTAGTACTATAATATGTACCTACATTATATGTATAATATACCTAGATTTTATTCATAAGTGAAGTGTACACTACAACTTAGATATGATGTGGAATTTTTAATAAATTTTCCAGCGCCTATCTCATTCCTTCACGCAAAAAATTCTGCCTGTCTGTATTTTTTTTTATGCAGTCTTTTTTCTAAACGAGAAATATTCTATCATTACTAGGCACCAGAGATAATAATATATCATAGCTGTCATACCATAAAAAAACGGGGATTTCACGATTCGTCTCAAACTACCTGAGGTGGCCTTTTTCACAACACGATTCGTCTCAAGAAAAACAAAACACGATTCGTCTCATAACACGATTCGTCTCAAATACTCAAAAATCGAAAATATATAATATCCCTTTCAAACTATCCCCATAAGAAAAAATTCCCTCTCGCACCAAAAAAAAAAAATCCCTATAAAATGGCGATGTTCACGATGTTATTGTTTTGAACCAGTAACAGTCATCTATGTTATCAGTGTTTATTTGAGTGTTTGACAGTAGGGTTAGGTAAAATACATAGAAGGCCATGCCTCAAGAATGTAGTAGGGTTAGGTAAAATAAATAGAAGGCCATGCCTCAAGAATATAGTAGGGTTAGGTAAAATGCATAGAAGGCCATGCCTCAAGAATATAGTAGGGTTAGGTAAAATACATAGAAGGCCATGCCTCGAGAATATAGTAGGGTTAGGGATAATACATAGAAGGCAATGCCTTAGGTTTAAAGTAGGGTTAGGTAAAATGCATAGAAGGCCATGCCTCAAGAATATAAGAAAAAATTCCTCTAAGATGTTTTAAATAAGATGTAATAAAATATCCCTCAATATGTACCGTATTTTACTGTCGTACTGAGACGAATCGTGTTGTTTACTTTTTCGCCAAAAAAAATGTTTTGAGACGAATCGTGTGGTCATTTTTATACCTGAAATTCCAACCTTTTTAAAAAACCCTTTTTGAGACGAATCGTGATGCGCCCAAAAAAACTTCCTGGAAAAAAAACTAGGTTATGTCGAGGCTGACTTCCGATTTTTTCCGGCTTTGACGAATAATCTCGGGTACATTTATTTAGTGTTAGAAGGAAAAGTTTATTTTTTGGATGTTTACATTGAGATTCCAATAATTATATCGGAAAGCGATCGTGGAATATCTTGTACTGTCGGCACCGACAGTGCATTTTTTTGTCGTCAGAAAAACTCAAGAAAAAAAAAAAAAAAAAAAAAAAACATGTAGGTACTCGTAACTATCACATTCTGCCAAAATAATAAAAGAAATAAGGTCCACTAGCAACTGACAGGTTTGCCTACTCTGCACTCCACAACTTGATCTATGGACAGTCGAGTTTTTCATTCCGGGGGATTTATTGGGGCAAACTTTTATCACCCTTCTCAGAAGAGGATGGTTGACGACACATTCGTCCCGAAATAAACTTTTCCAAACGTAAAAATATAATGATAACTCACTTTATCACTCCATATGAGTTTTCAAAAACTAGCACAGACCAAGTCATATAAAACACTTTACTCTCGTTCTGGGAAATAAATAAAAAAACCATTCTTCAAGAGCTCTAAACAAATAAGGATTGTTTCATGATACGGGTAATGGGACATTTGTCATGAGAATGTATGGTGACATTATGTATGAGATGTTTTACTAGAGGTTCTATTATCATCATCATAGGGTGGCGTCATCGTGAACGATGGTAGCCAGACAGTGGAGGAATGACTCAGCACTTCTACCACTGTCTTTACAAGGAGGCTAATAATTGACAAGGGCCCCCAGAACCAAGCCAGAACCAAGGTTCTATTATACAAAGAGCTTTCTACTGCGAGCAACGCCAACGATGAGCTCACCTTCATTCCTGTAGGAGATACTGTAGGCGCCGGACTTCACAGCCTCTGCTGCAGGTGGGTTGTGAGCCTCGTATATGTCGAAGCTCTGCGTGTCTTCCTCCAGGCTGGAATTGAACTGGGACTTGTCCAGACTCGAGTCCAGACTTCCGTTCATCTTCTTGTAGTCGGACCCTTTGGCCAGGGAGGGACTGGGCTGCTGGCTCTGAGGAAACAGATGTAATGGTAATGCTGGTAATGGTGCTCAAAGGCACTTTAATAAACGGAAAGAATCCAATATAAACATTTAACAAACTATTTAACAAAAAATTGAAGAATAAAAATACAATTTATTATTATTATCTGACCTGGCTGTAGACTGTACAGAAACTGTTACAATGACTGCGACCTTATCGGATGTAATGTGACCAGATGATTCTATTTGGTTTTTAAAGTCCTGATTTGAGATAGCCAGGACGGAGATTTTACCCTCCATTTGCTGGGAATCGTACAAGCTAGCCTCATTAACTTCACCCAGCCTGGTTAGGTCTGAAAATGCCAGCCTCAAGTGTACAGAATATTCCGACAGAAAATTTTACTTTCAACCGGGAATCAAACTCGAGATCTCTGGACTACGTTACGGACAGTAGTCACAACTGTTACTTACACCACGGAGGCTGGCTGACATGACATGTTTAAATTCCTTTAAATGTAAATCAGATGTAAAGGAATTTAAATTTGGAAGATATGTGGTAATAACCAAACCAAACAGTGAATGAATTCCTTGAAATTTCCTACTCCCTTCTTTATATTTCACAAGGACCTTCAGAACTATGTAAATAAAAATCCTATACATACAATATTCATAATAACTATGTAGGTAGGTAGGTATTGTTATAATTTTGCTACATAAAAAGGGAGAAAAATAAAAACTTTGCGCTATCATATCAGCTGGACAAGGGCCACGAGCATACCAGCCTACAAAAAAAGAAGCTTCTGCATATAATAAATACGATAATACACAATAATCCTCGCATTGCAAGCTTATAATTTCCGTATACCATAGCTTGTAAATATGTACACTCCGTAGTACCTGTTTTGTTATTTTAATAAAAATAAATATACCTGATCAGTTAAAATACCTCTATTATTTTATGCAATTAAATTTATTATTTTGAATTTTTATGCGCGCCTGTAAACTATAATTATGCAATGCGCAAAATTAGAACTATTTGCTATTGAGGTGGAATTTATTTTATTATATCTTTCAGTCTCTTACTCGGCAATAAAAACGAAAGGAAATAATGATGGATTAAAAAATAGAGCCTTTAAAATAAATCAGCAGGTAATATAATAGTTAATTGTCAAGAAAGTGCCATGGTCATTAAAATCGAGTATTCAAACCTTGACTCACGCAGAGATTTCAAATTGTTTTATTGCTTTTATCGGAGAAAAAATTAATTACATTACCTATAAAAACAAGTCTTTACCTCGCTAGACGTTGCTCAACCCTGTTTATCTTACAAGAACTGGTGAGTTCAACGTAGAATCGACGATTACTGAATTATAGGTTTGAAGTGAATATTAACTATACTACTCCTATACGACTACCTATATTACTCTCTTTCCGTGTCTATAAGTGAGCGTCATGGCGGTGGAATAATACTCGTAATAATATGGTTATTACCTACTTACTCCCCATGTTGATGTATAATGTCATGGTGATGAAACGACTGATGCGGGTATTGAAATCTTTGGACGCCTAGAACCAGTGTTCTGGGCTCTTAATAAGACACTGAGGGTTAATTGGTAGAACATGCTTTGAGCATTAACCTCGCCTAGTGATTACCTTCCAAGAGTATTATTATTAAGTGTATTGAATCGGCTATGAATTTACTTACGAGAGGCAGTTTCTTTCTCTGGTAGCTCAGATCGCTGAATCCCCCATGGGCCGATGACATGGACCTCAACGTGTGAATAGAGTTCAAGGACTGGCGGATGGAGTTCCTGCGCTCGAGTCTTTGCACCTGGCGCCTCTTGGACTTGGAGCACCAGAGGGTTGTGATGAGCACGAGCAGGATGAAGAGCAGGACACTGCCCGAGAGGGACAGCACGGTGATAGTGTCGCCACGCCAAGACAGAGGGTCGATCAGGACCCGCGGGTCTGCAACACGAGTCAATCACTTACATCAGAGCCATGCCGTAGACAAATTCAGTTTTGAAAAGTTTAGAGCCAGAATATGGATAAATTGGTAATAAAAACTCGAAAGTCGTAAAAAATTCTATTCCTATTATTAAAATAATAAATTATTTATAGTAGTTAATTTTTAAATCCTATCTTAGTAGATGGATCAATAAGGAGGTGGCGGATTCTACACCTGGAGATCAGTATGGCAGTCCCAAGTATAACAAACAATTAGTGGGGCGAGTTTCAGTTGGTAATTATGATATCAGATACATAATAATATAAAGATTGCAACCGGTCACTTTCCTGAATTCAGGTAGCATACTTGTATATTTAATTATTTATGTGGACAACAGATATAAAATTTGAGATAGTATACATTTAAGTCTAAAGCGGTTATTAAACTAATTTCCTGAGATATTTAGAACACGTAGAGCCTCACGTAATGTACTCAATGCCAGTGAAATCCCGCATAGTAATAATAAGTTTCAAGCTGAGTATTGTAATCTTGTAGGCATTGGGAGATTCAAGGAGAAGACGAGACATCAGCGTGTCTTCTGAGAGCAGTTATCATTAGAGAAGAAACACTAGAAGTAATCTGAGAAATAAGTACGTTACAAGTGCCATCTCACATTGCAAGTCGGCATTTATATTCTAAGCTTGTGTCAGAGCTGTTCCAATTTAAAGTTCCATGATATGTATTCTGAGATTAACACAATTAGATGGAAATGATATGGAGGAGGAGTATTATGAATAATGAGAAAGAGGAGAAGGAAGGGGCGCATGAGGAGAAGATGGTGGAAGATAAAGAAGTGTAGATGCGCAGAAATTTCATTAAAAGGTACATTCATAGATAAGGAAGCAAAAAAATAAATTCAAGGAAAATGAAGGGGTAGGAAGACATAGGAGAAGGCGAGATAGAGATCTCATTATTTATTGAGCACGGAAAAAACAAGTGCAATGAGCATATGATGATTAGATTGTTTAAAACAGGATAGGAAAGCAACAAGGAGAAAGAATAGCAAACGAAACATAGAAAAATAGTATACGAAGAGGCGGAAAAATAGAGAGAGAAAGAAAAGAGAGCGAAATAATACGTGTTGAGATTTTTTATTCTGATAAACTTGTTTCAACATGTCATATTCATACTTGTGTCGGGAAGTAAGGAGCACAGGAAGACACAGCACAGAAATGATAAAGAGACAAGGATACAGCTCAAGGTACATTAACAGTGGATAAGGTACGCTTCAGTGCAAGGGTATCTTTAGTGGTTAACGCGTCAAGTTTAGTGGTTAACGCCCTAGTCTAGTAATTCAGGTAGCGCAGGGATCCGTTGGTTCGAATTCCACCCAGTGCATGAATTTTTCTTCATTACTTTGAGTTTGTGAGCACAAAAATACATAATAATAAGACTCTGAGGGTTAAGATGTGTTATTATTATTATTACGCTTGTGACCAACAAAGAGACAGCTCAAGGTATGTCAACATTTTGCGGTCCATTTTATGATTACCATGCAATCATAGGAACGATGCTACACTCTACATAAAATTCGACTAACTTGTCTTTATGGTCGAGTGCATGCTCACTATGCATTTTTCCACCCGCTTTTTATTTTGGTTATTTTTCGCTAATTTACTATAAGTATTATTTCTAATGTTTACAGTGGATAAATTTAAAGTATGCTTGTGACATAATCCTGAATAAAAAGGGTATTAAAGGTAGGTAGGACTATAGAGAAAACTTTGATATTAAGGCATTACAATACGCCTTAATTTTATAATATCAAGGCGTAACAATACCACACTTATAGTAATGGGTGTTTGTATTTTGTAACTACTTGAAAAAACATGTAGCAAATCTGTGTGTATAACAATGAGCAAACCTGTGCAGAGATCTTGATTTACACCAGCCTAAGCTGTTTGCACGGTGAAAATAGCAAAGAAAAATCAATGATAAATATTATAAAAGGTTATATTACTAATATAGCGATATACTGAAGCCTTATTTAATCTCTTACGAGAAGTAGGCTGCATACTCTGCCATTGTTTGTTGATATCAACCTAATAATAGATTATTTACTTCACTTATCTACTCACTTTAAGAAAGAGAAAAAAAGCTTTGAAGACAAAAACAGGTTGTTCAACCTGAAGCATTATTATAAAATAGCAGAAAAAATAAGTCAGATAGGTTTATTACATTATAAAGAATTCAGTCAAAGCGAAAAAGTTTTTCTATGGATATGAAGAAAAAATAATATTAAAAAATGACGGAAAATTTATCTGTTTATGTTCAAAAGGAAAGGAAGACAGTAAATTGAATTAAATATAATGCAATCAGTCGGCAAACAAGAGCTTCTACGATGAATAAAAAATATTTTATTTATCGAATCATATTGATTGTTTTAATCAAGCAATGGGTCTTTCATTATAATTTGAAAAGGTAAAGGTACATTATAAGAATTCTTCTGGTGAAAAATTACATCGGCGAGGAAATATTATTTGCCTCAGATGGGAATTGAAATCACAGTTTAAGAGATAGACGTTTTATCCTTCGGAGAACTAGGCTCTCTTACAACAGAAAATATTTTGACCTAGGAAACATTCAAGGAAAAATAAAATGTCCTTGGTACAGTAATGAGAAGTAAACAGAAGCATAACACAAACAATGACCTCAGGAAACAATGATAGTGCTGAGCTTAAAAAAAAGGATAAGATAGGAACGAAGCCAACATTGGAAGGAAACTCAAAGTTCAACTCAGGCCAAAATACTCAACATAAATATCATCTACTTTCTTAGTTGCGCTAGAATGTTTTCAAAGAAGAAAAAAATGTTGATACGAGATAGAAGACACAGTTCCGTTGAAACAGATAAAGCATTAAACATATTGAAGCTGAAAGAGTGCACTTACACCAGAGCATTCAAACATATCTAACACGACAAAGCAAAGAAATAACGAGAGATAAATTGAAGCCAAAGAGATAATGAAGGGAAGGAGAAAATAAATTAAAAAGATTGTTTTCTCAACACAGGAAAAAGAGAAAACGGGTGAGGCGAACTTGTGAACAAGGAGAGGAAGAATTGCAAGCTCTGATGAACAGGAAAGGAATCTTTTTATCTACTTTAGTCCTTTTTATCGTTATCAACCTTTTGTGAAACGTACCACTTGTCAACAACTATGACAATCTGAAATTCAACTGACTGTGGCATTTTAGAGGAATGAAAAACATCGACTTTAAAACGACCCACATACACTAGGATCACTCAGAGTAACAATGACAAAGGGTATTTCGGTAGATTACTGAAATACATCAAAACATCTCGAGATATGAGTGTGCTTCTACTTCTTTTTAAAAGAATGACTCGTTCATTTATAAATTCACTAATTACCTACTGGATACCTAGTTATAAATCATATAATGATTAGGTATAATGTAGAAAATAAAAAAATGTTTTAGGTAAAAGTTCTATTTCGATCGGAGAAATTCTACGCAGAGAATTTCGTTGGATTTCTGCTAGTTAATGTCAAAATATATTAGGTCACCCACTGTTGACTTTGAATTCATATTCATACTAAACGAGTATCAGGGATTTGTTTTTAGTACAGAGATAACAAAAGCGAAAGAGTTAAAAATATCAAGACATGATAATAATGCGTGGAAGACAAATTGAAGTTTTGGCTGAGTGATCTTGAATATTCTACAAAATTCTGAGTAATTATTCAGCGAGGATGCCATTTGTTTATCCTGTTTATCCTGCTTTCAAAATACTTATGTATGAAAGTTACAGCCACCATAAATGCTGACTGTATTAAAAAAATCAGCTATTGTCCTTCTGACAATAGCCATTGGTAGGATCCGACAGGCAGATTGATCCAGGACTTGCATCGAGCATTGTCGCTGATCGATAATTTAAATTTGCGATCTATTTAATTCACATTTTATTAATTAAGTATTTTATTATTTAATAATTATATTATTTTCTTTTAAACGTTCTAATAATTATCTTTCATTCATTTTGATATGTCAATTGCATATTTAAAAATATAATTAAGTTTCATTTTTTCGATATTAAGTATTTTTAAAGACTTTGTCATTTTCAGTTTTTGGAAAATAAACTTTTTTAAAAACACAAGTGGGAGATCCCCACTTATATCTGGCGCAGTCAAATTTTGGGTGTTTTCACCCCCAAAACAAAAAAATCTACACCCCCAAAAAGCTAAAACCCATATAAAAAAAAAACTTTTCCGAGGAATAGTGAGGAACTCAGTGCAGTGCCTTATTATTGGATTACCCTTTGGATTACATATTGGATTACCCCCGTAGCTGTAAAATCGTCGGATTTTCTCGCATCGAACCACGAACCGCAGACCCCAAGTCAGTCAGCAGAGCAGAAACCAGTCTCAGTCAGCAGGGCAGAGCAGAGCAAGGACCTGGAACAATAGCTTCTCATACCTCACACGGAGCAGTTACCGAGTACCTACCCACCTCAATGTTGTTGATTCTGCTGGCACTGTAAGATAATATTTTTCCTTTCACTTTTACTGTTCAAGGGTTTAATCTTTCTCACTATTGTTTACAATTACACTACACATCCTCACCTTCTTATCTCTTTACTATAATCCTTACTCTAGGTACATAATAATATTACCTACTATCTATTATTTTTACATAGAATTTATCTATTCAAAACGGACTCAGACGTTGAGTCTACCTTGTCTGAATCTACCAGAGAATCAGACACAGAATATTCATACGATCCCTTGTTAGAAGACGATCTTCTAGGTATTTTTAGAAAGCTCACAATGGCTCCTCCGGAACTCAAATCTGAACACCTAAAAATGGTGCCCGTATTTTCGGGCGAGGTCGAGCTGCTATCGGAATTCATTTCGATATGTGAGACCATGGTAAAGCATTTCTATGATGAAGCAAATGCTGACAATTTTCAAAACATCTTTTTGATGTCTTCGCTTCGCTCTAAAATTAAAGGCGAAGCAAAGCTCAATTTAAGTTCTTACAATATTACTAATTGGAGGGACTTAAAAACAGCTCTCCTGAGTACATACGGCGATAAGCGTGACTGCTACACGCTTACAGTCGAAATGTGTGGTTTAACACAAACGAAAAACGAGTCACCCTTTGAATTTCATAGCAAAATTCAAAAATACATTAACCTTCACTCTAGTTTCATGGATACCCATGAAATGTCAACACAAAACGACGTAAGAGATTACGTTTCGAAACTTGGTTTGAGGACTTTCCTCAGAGGTTTAAAGGAGCCCTTAGGTGCTCTCATGAGAACAAAAAATCCGAGAGATCTTGGCGAGGCTCTCAACATACTCACAAACGACTTTCAAATTGTCGCGGTGAAAAAACCGTATGAAAACAACAACAATTATAATTCGAACTATAACAAAAACAAACCATATTCTACAAATACCACAGAAAAATACATACCCCCTCACATGCAAAACAAAAATAATCACAATAACTTTACTTCAGGTAGTGGACTTTTCAATCCATTTCGTAATAACAATTCTCAACAAAATATCAACAAACCGCAGAGTGGGATGAACAAGAATCAAGGAAACAACAATACAAACGTTTGGAACAGATCCACACCCGGGCCTTCTTATAGACCGACACCCATGTCCGCTATGACAACAAATCCCCGATTTAACAATCTGGAAATGACCCAAGAAAATTACGAGTCAATCGAAGACTCAAATCCCATAAATGAATATGGGAATCAACCAAACGACACAGACGAGGTCCAGGATTTTCGAGAAGAAGCCTCGGACCAGTAACTCTTATGAATTTGACAAACAACGACAATTACTTACCATTTTTAATCATACCGGGACTTAATTTGAAAATGCTTATTGACACTGGTAGTACAAAATCTTTTATAAACCCAGAAACAGCCCAAAAATTTTTCAAAAACAAAATAAAATATGATCCATTCGAAATTAATACTGCTCATGGACGTTCGCGAGAAAAATATAGCATCTCGATTCCGTTTCCCAAAATTTTCAAAATGACGGGCACAATGAAGCTACATCTCTTTAAATTTCATGACTTTTTCGATTGCCTCTTGGGAATGGACAATCTTATGGCCCTTAGTATGGTAGTTGACTTGAAAAATAATCTGCTTCGATCACCAACGACCGATATAACTATCCATCACAGAGACACAGTTACCCAGGTAAATCACATCATACTCGAACCACGACAGGAACAGATTGTAACTATAGATGTTATGAATATTCAAAACGGAGATTGTTTGATCCCACACAATATATTTGGTTCGGCTTATATACCTGAAGGTATAATTAGAGTCAAAGACAGTAAGGCAATATGTACACTTGTTAATGACACGGAATTACAAACGAAAGTTTTGTTACACCCTGTAGAAGCTTTATCTCTTCAAAATTTCGAACTAAACATGAACGAAACCAACTCACCCGTACAACCAGTACTAGACGACGACTTACTATCTATGTTACCGGAACCGGACTTAGAACAGGACATATTAGACCTTGATGCGTTCGTTGCAGACGCATATGCTCACTTACTAAGAGAAGATCCTGTCACTCAAGAACTTCCCCCAACTGTTGACGTCGCTGTACCCCCGGTCCCCATCACCTACGAGGCCGCTACATCTTCAGAACACACCACCAGTGTCGCCCCTGCACCTCAAGATATCACCGAACAGGCAGAAGAAGAAGATATAAATACTATCCACTCCAACCTGGAACACCCTCTCATAGGTATACCTATCTTTGACGGTCCAATTAATTTGGGAAAGAATCAATTAATCCTTTCCATTTCACATTTAGCCCACCCTAACCCACTCAAATCACTAAAAATCATTCACAGAGACAAAGAAAGACGAATTTACGAGTTTTCACCTGAAAATCTCTTAGGACAACTAACTGAGTTCTTAAAAACACACATTGCACCAAAAGTCAAATACCACGTATTCTTTAAAACTGAGAGCTTATACGAAGAACTATCGAGAACTTTACAGACTTACTTTAAAAATTCACAAATAAATCTTATCAAATGCACTAAGATGCTAACTGACGTGACTGAAGAAAACAAGAAAACTGACATTATAAAAAAGTTTCATGACGGAAAAACTAACCATAGGGGTATGGACGAAACCACCAGACAAATTAAAGAACACTACTACTGGCCCAACATTGCTAAACATGTACAAGACTATATTAATAACTGTGAAATATGCCAAAAGACCAAGTACGACCGCAACCCCTTGAAACTGACATACAACATCACACCCACTGCATTAAAACCGTTTGATGTCCTACACATAGACACCATTTCTCTTGAAAAATCCAAATTTCTAACGCTTATTGACCCCTTTTCTAAATTTGCACAAGCCTACTTGCTTCGTTCTGCTCAAGCAACTGAAATCGCGAGTAAACTCTTGGAAAGTTTTGCTCACCACGGCGTTCCTAGCCTAATTATATCAGATAATGGAGGCGAATTTAAAAACTCAGTAATAAAAGAACTCCTTTCTCTTCACAAGATTAATATCCATTTCACCTCCTCCCAGCATCCTGAGTCCAATGGAGTAATAGAACGTTTTCACTCGACATTAATAGAGCATATACGATTATTCAACAATCGCGAAGAATTCAAGAACGATTCCTTGTCCTTAAAAGTAAAATACGCGGTCATTGCTTATAACCACACAAGTCATTCTGTCACAAAACACAAACCTATAGAAGTGGTCACAGGGCATTTTGAACCGTCCGACATAACGGATATTGACACAGAACAACTAATAACCTCAAACTACGTGGCACATCATAAAGAGAAAACAAAATTTTTGTTTAAAGAAATAGGAGAAAAAATCTCTCAAAACAAAGAGAAAGTCACTTCACATAAAAATCAGGGAAGAGAAACTCTTCCTGAAATCCCTCAAGAAGTTTGGGTCAGAAACAAGCAAATACAAAGCAAAACGCAAAACAAATACAAACAAGAAAACATTGAAAATATTGATAAAAGTCTGAAAACAGCAAAAATTATACCCACCCACCACAACACTACAGAGAAAATTCATCTGTCAAACATTAAACGTCCACCCAAAAATGTTTCAGGTGCCTCATCTGCACAGCAACAAGTGCAGAATTCAGACTCCGCAATGTAACCGAAAATCTCGGAATCCTACCAATCAACCTTGGCAAAGCAAACTTACAAAGAAGCACTCATACAGTCGTACATTACTATGACCTCATACCAATTATGGAAGAACTAACTAATCTCAACGACCAGTCAGACTACATCAGAGAGAGAACATCAAGACAAACAGAATCTACTGGTATTTTAGAAAAAGAGCTAGGAAATTACTATAAAATGATTACTCACTTACAGAAATTAGCACAGGACAAACTAGATATAATTCACTTTTCTTTTTCACCCAAAAGAAACAAAAGAGCCTTATTTCCACAGATAGGATCTATTATCAAGACTGTTACTGGCAACCTTGACTCTACTGACGGAGAACATTACAATCTAATTATAAATAATCTCTTTAAAAATCAGGACAACTTGCAGAAACAACTCGACTTGCAGTACTCAGTAAATAGTGAAGCAACTAAAAGATTCGAATCTACAATTAGAAATATTGAACACAATGAAGAGCTCTTACGCAAAAAAATTTCCCTACTAGGTACTTATGTTCAAAACGAAGGCTTACCCACACTAGTAATTGCCGAAGACGCATTTCACCAATTAATAATCCTCTATAATAACCTCATAAGCGTGCTTCAGGAGATCGAAATTTCCCTTACCTTTTGTAGAGCTAGACTTTACCACCCTACTATACTACGACCATCTGAACTTAAAACTGAATTAGAGAAATTAAAGAATGTACATAACACTATACCTTTAGAAATAAGTAGTATTTTAGAACTCCAAAAGATCTTAGAAGTAAGCTGCAAAATTGAAAACTCAAAAATTATTTACTTCCTATCTTTTCCTATTAATTATGACCAACAATATGACCTAATTTACCTTAAGTCTATCCCATCTTCAAGTGAATTAGGATTTACTACAGTTATACCGAAAGTTCACTACTTCCTGAAATCAGAAAAATCCCTTAAACCTTTGAACAATATCTGTGAATTGGGAAAACCTTATCAGTGCTTTCAGAGAAATGTCAATAATAATCTGAAAGAGTGTGAAAGGCAAATACTGCAAAATGAAAAGCCTGAGTCATGTACACACATAACGCTAGAAATTCAAGAAAACTATGTTGATTATATTCCCCAAATAAATATGTTTATTATTGTTTTTCCTTTCAGTGAAACCATAAAACTAGAATTAGAAAATGAAATTGAAATAAAAGAATTAAAAGGCATATTTCTAATTGAATCAAACAAAGGAAACCTTATATTTAGGAATGAAATCTTAAACTTTTCATCCAAGACCTCAGGAAAACCTACAATCCTGGAAAATGTTAATGTCAAATTTGGTTCAGAAAAATTATCTGACTTCAAAATAAGGATTCATGATTTAAATTTAGATGACATTAAGCTAAACCAACTGACTCCAACAAATAGAGATGTTCAATCTTTACACAATTCATTGAACCCTTGGAAAATACTAATGTGTATTACCCTCACTGTATCCATTTCATCACTGATACTGATAGTTAGGAAATCTAATCTATATTTACAGATACTACATCTATTTAAGAAACGTGAACCAGAAAATGTTCTTCCACAAATCAATCTAGCATGTAACTCTTCAACAAATCTGGGAATCAATCCCAATCCTTCCCTCCCAGGGGATGCAAAGTTCTAAGGGTGGAGGAGTTACAGCCACCATAAATGCTGACTGTATTAAAAAAATCAGCTATTGTCCTTCTGACAATAGCCATTGGTAGGATCCGACAGGCAGATTGATCCAGGACTTGCATCGAGCATTGTCGCTGATCGATAATTTAAATTTGCGATCTATTTAATTCACATTTTATTAATTAAGTATTTTATTATTTAATAATTATATTATTTTCTTTTAAACGTTCTAATAATTATCTTTCATTCATTTTGATATGTCAATTGCATATTTAAAAATATAATTAAGTTTCATTTTTTCGATATTAAGTATTTTTAAAGACTTTGTCATTTTCAGTTTTTGGAAAATAAACTTTTTTAAAAACACAAGTGGGAGATCCCCACTTATATCTTGAATATGTTTTTATATAAAATTAACATTTTCTATATTTTTCGGTATGGTAAGCAAACGACAGTATCTGTGCTATAACATTTTCCATGTTAAAAGAAATCTTTTAAACAAACCCTTTACAAAAGCAATAAAAAAACTTTCTACAAGATAAAATATTGAAAGACATAAAAATAAAGGTCTTCATGGAGGTACGTACCTTCAACCTACATCACGATTCTAGGCTTCATTTCCACTGCAGTAAGTTCCTTTCCTCACAGCCTTCTTTTCAAAAGAAGTTTGTTGACTGACCTGGTTGCCATAGTACCCTAATTATTTATTCATGGCTTCATACACACCTGCACACTCTGTCTGGTACCTGAGTGAGGTGTGCTCGGAAATATTAATCAGGCACTTGAAGGCAAGTCTTTGAAAAGGGTTTTCTTTTCTGATATAATGGTAAGGCGGAAAATGTAAGGTGCGGGTTAATTCAAGCCAAAACTCTATAGTATGGAGATAAACTACATCAAACTTTCAGGGCAAAGGCATATTAAACCATTACTATATTTTCAAATTTAAGTGACAGTGGTGAGAAATCGAAAAATGCACTGTTGAAAAAATGGTTTCCTTTAAAATGGATACACAATAACTATTACGTATCTCATTTACTACCATTCTTTGTCTCAATTCTACATTGCTTGATTCTCAAAGAAGTTTTTTCAAGTCCTTGTGGAAGATGAATGCATCAGCGTAAAGCGTCATTTTTCTAAAATAAAATTTTTTGACAGATTTCTGCGTCGTATGCAGAGATGAGAAGATTGACTGGGACCTTGACACAAAATATGAGTGGGGATAAACGACTTTATTTGAGTGAAGTTTTCTGACTGTGGTGCAGAGTTGCAGACTGCATTTGACTTGTGCAAATAAACTATTTCAATTTTTAATTCCAAGATGATAGCATTTTTCTGTGCATAATATTGTACTTTTAGTACTGTACACATTCTAGGATAAGGACACAATTTCCTGTTAACGTAATAATGCTGAGTTATAAAATAAAGCGACTCCTGTTGCTTGATTGTTGCAGATGCTCATAACCTAGAGGTCGGCAGTTTGATATTGAAATATGTCTAATGTTGGTTTGATTAATATCATAATCTACTTATTTAGTGCTACGCCTAAGTTGGCCATCACTTACTTTTCTAATATTAAAGTAAAAATAATATTTTCAAGTACCTACCTATAATATAGGCAGTTTAAAATAATAATGAACATTAACTTTTAATATAAATTATAATAACAGACTAATAGGTACCAAGGACGAGCCGATTTCCTGCCTATACTTTCGACTTCCGACGTATGTGTTCACGTACCTACTCAAATAGTAGGTAAACTAAAATGAAGTAATGTCATACGTTTCCGGGGTCCTAAAGGTGAGGTGTAAGAGGAAGGGTTCGAATATCCTTTTGCCATGATATCAATCCAACACGCCCCAAATAAATGATTGCTTTGGGGGTCTTTCCGAAGATTTAGAACCTCTTGGTAAAAAAAAGACATAAAGAACTCACCCATCTCACAGATGAAAGGGTTGAGCTGGAGACAATGATCCACCTCTATCTTCTGGTACACAAACACGAAGATTTAGATCCTCTTGGTAAAAAAAAAATGACATTAAGAACTCACCCATCTCACAGATGAAAGGGTTGAGCTGGAGACAGTGGTCCACCTCTATCTTCTGGTACACAAACACGGTGCACTCATTGATGCGGTCAATGTGCTGCACCCACACCCTGTCGTAGAAGTTGTAGGTCTGCTGCTGTCGCTTCAGGAACTGGTACAGCTTGATGTAGTTGCCCATCACGTAAGGCATAGACGCGTTGTCCGCCTGGGAGTGAACATGTAATAAATTAGATTCCTTTTTGCCTCTCTATGTAAGATATCAAATTGACTCGGACAAATGTCAAATTGACTAGGACAAATTTCCCAAACTATAGGGGTCGCGAGGACCCCTGGAAGTAAACATGAGATATTGTAAATCCACGTGAACATTTCAAAAATTTATTGTAAAAAAAGCAAATATGTATAAGAAGTTTGGGAATCGCTGGATTTTTGGGACAGTCAATCAAACATTTATTGTGATTCAAAAACGTAACAACCCAGTATATTTATGTAAAGCACATCATGCGAACTGCAAAAGATTTAAAATTAAAGAAAGCAAAAGACTGGTACCATGATACTAGCTGAGTCTTAATTGATAATAATCAATATTACCAGGATAAATCTGGTTAAGATATATTCACCATAGAACTGTTACTGTAACACGTGGGGCGCAAAATGAGTAATAATTAGTGGCTTCGACCGTTGGTATAAATAGGCGATCGTAAAATAAAGTTTAGTTCCTGAAATCTCTCCTCAACCCCTAGCCTAGACGACATTTTCAACTCTCATTATCCTTCTAGGTTAATGGAGACATTTTCTTTTAGTGCCTCTTTGGATTATGAAGGCTGCCGGTATTATACTTTGAAGTATGAAGGCTATTACTGTTCGTTAGAGTTTCATTACCACTGAAGTAGCTACTTGTATTTATGACCTACTATACGTCAATTCAATGTCAATGAAATAGAGAAAATGTAGGAACTATAGTAATATGGAAAGCCTTGTTTCCGTTCGCTCGATAAAGTCAACAATCTTTATTCATTTGAAGACTGAATGGTACGAAACGTTTGAAGTCATAGTGAAGAAAAAAAATAAGAAACATGTTCAAGTTATAAAGCTCTAGTATGACAAAATTATCAAACAAATTAAGTTACTACTAATTACAAATAAAAGTACCTACTCCTGGTGTGGTTACACCAGCTTAAATTTTTTTATGATTTCCATGGTTTATGAATAATAATTATTAATAATGTATGAGACCCTATAAAAGATCATTTAAAAAAGTGTTAATAACCATGGAGGCCCGCCAGCGTCGATGGCATGTTGAATACACCGGTTCCCTTCAGAACACCGAAGTTAAGCGACATCCAGCGAGGTTAAGACTTGGATGGGTGAGCATTCAAATTCTAATTCTCGTGACGCTGGCTTTTCCCGGCCCCACTCAGGCTGGGTGAGGTCAATGTGAGTAGCAGGTTTGTGAGTTTCCTGCGAATGGAGGGTAAAACCCCCGTCGTGATATGACCATGGCAGTTGAAAGCGACGTTAAACCCCACTTAAAAAAAAAAAAAAAAAAAAAAAAAAACCATGGAGGAGAAAACTGCCACGCTTCACTTCACTGCTCGTATCTTACCCGGCAGAAGTCCCGAGCCTGCTCGAAAGTCATAGGAGCTCCCACGTAGATGTAGCAAGTGTCCCCTATGAGGTTCCACCCGGGGGGGCACTTGCCGTCCAGGATGGTCCTGTTGTTCATCTGGAACGGCAAGATCTCCACCTCCAGCAAATCCGGCTGATCATTCCGGTCTCGAACCCGGCCCCCGACAGCTAGCGTCTCGTTGTAGCCCCAGTAGTTGTACCGGGCATCAATGGGGGTTTTCCAAATGTCGATCCTGAAAACATTGCACAGGACAATGGTGAGTGAAGGTTGGAATGATATTGAAGATTGATCATGGTTTTTAATCATTATGAATGATTATATCCGTTACTTCTACAATAAACTTATTAATACAGTAATTTTCTCTTCTATTTAACTATTATATACCTTACTTTGTACATATTATGATCACACTTTAACTGGGTACCATAATATTATGATAATACACGCAACAGCTTATCAAATTAATTAATAAGGTTTTACATTATTTTAAAGATTTTTCATCCAAGTCAAGAGTCGAACCCAAGTCTTCTATTATGTAATGTAAAAATAATAATATGATAAAACGAAGGTTTGAAAACTTTCTTGAGCTGGAATAGGTATTATCTAGTAAAACTCCGGGTCGAAGCATTGATATTCCAAAGAAATTTCTGGCTCCTCTAATAATAAAATTATTATTATTAGTTTGAAACAATGTTTCATGATTATTACGGAGTTATTTTCTGTAAAGTGTAAATACTAAGCGCACATTTTCTGAACAATATACAGAAGTATGTATGTATGTACGAATTTCTTTGTGGTGAAGCACAAGGCCTCTTCACAATTTTTGTGGGTAGCGCAGCATTACTAAGAGCCTCCTTTACATTTCGAATTATTCTATTACATTAATTTCTTTTTACTCTGGTAATGCCGCCACAGGTCGTTACTCATACAAGTAACTACTCATTTTTCCTCACGAGGTATGAGTGGACCCCGAACATCCAAGTACAGAGCAGAAAAATTCCTGCCCCGCTGGGGATCGACCCCAGGTCACCGTGCGTGCAATGCCCAGCGCGCTAACTCACTCTGCCACGGTGACTACTCAATATACAGAAGTATATGAGAGAATGACTCGATACAGCTACTACAGTGGCGGTAATTTTAACCAGAAAGAGACGAGCAAATAAAGTAAAAAGGCAGTGCTTCACTTATAAAATAAAAGCTTTGGAAAGCAATACAAACATAACAAAACTGTGCAGACAAAAATATGTACATACTGATGAAGCGGACTGAATAAAACATCAGGACGATACTTTACAATTATTACAAAACTTTTTGTTACAAAACATTACAAATGCGAGACAGAAAGCTTGAAATGAACCAATTTAAATGTTTTCTATACGTTATTTGTGCAGTAGATAGTAAAATGAATTTATAAATACACTTTATAATAAAGTTAATACCTAGATTCGAATTGACTAGGTATAGTCTGTACAGTATAAGTTGACTGTTGCCAAGTTTGTCTTTTTTCTGTGTGAACAAAGAGCCACACTTTTAATGCGTGTCTATTTGCCACCGTTCTGAAGTGTGCATCACAGCAAGTCACCCTTTGTTCATTTCTTATTTCCTAATGACTTGGAATTTGCTATGGTGGTAATGTTCTGCGGAGCAAAGTATAATAGGATGATAAACTAGGTATGGAAAATGATAAACGGAAATGCCTGGAAAATATGTATATGAGTATGTCTGTACCTATAGGAAATTAATAATGTCATTTGTACAAGTTAGCTCTATTGAATTCAAGGTTTCTATCCTACTTGATTTCACATCCTTCCTAATGTAGGTACCATGTGCGAGGACAAAACTTTATCATACATAATATGTTTCAATCCATTTACTTGAGCTATTTATGTTCAACCTTTAGGCATTGTCCGTCGTGATATCTATAATTTATCAAGACTAGGACAATGGACGTCAGAGAATAAAAATGAAAGTACTTTGAATTTTCTCTGCATGCAATGAAGTATGAGTGTGGGAGGAATAGACGGAGAACATTATGTAGCCATTCTTATTGTGGTTTTCCTTATCCGTTTTGAAAATAAATTGAAACTCTCACTCATTGATATTACAAAGACCCTACCTACTCGTTGGTTTGAAAACTTGCATTGAAAAAGATTTAAATCATAATACATATACATTTATATATTACTTTGGTAGGTGCCTTACACCGATATGAACTTTCTGGAAGTAGGTATACAACATTATTGTAATCTTACTTTAATACTACAAATGGAATATAAGGGGCAGCAAAAGAAAATATTTCAGAACTTATTTTATGTACCTTAATGGGTTTTCTTTTTATTTTTTTTATTTTTAATACTCTTTATTTTTTATATAATACAATATACAATTGCAGAAATAAATAAATATAGATAAAAGTAAAATAAATAATTTATACTGAGTTATAGAAGAGTCCATTTGTGCTTAAAGCATGTGTTGGACTCTTCTATTATAATGTGTAATTCAAACTTCTGATATCTAGATCTCAAAATAGCCTGACAGGTACAAAAAAATATATAAAGGTACATAAAATAACATTAATATAAAAAAGTTATATAAATCTGTCCAATCGCAAGGTACATACAGGGCCTCCATAAAGTTTCACCCAGGTCTTGGTTCCTTGAAAACGACTCAAAATATAAAAAGAAAGCAAAATCCCGTATTCCTTTATTTTTAGGGGGTTTAATTTTCATGAACAAAGCCTTGGTAAAATTGAATTACTATTCAAGCAAAATGAAACATAAACTTCAAATTAACTTAGTAAGATGAAGAGAGCAAAACTACTTTTCTTAAACTAAATCTTGGACCTTCAGCAAAGATGAAACTTTAAATAACGGAGAAGAAGTATGGGGTCTGATGGTTTGCAGATTGGACGAGATAAAGTAGGTACCTATCATAGTTAAGAATATCAATATTTATTATTATTACGAGTAAATCTGCTTTCATTATGTTTTTTCCAACGAATGGAGGCTAGAAAGCTTTCCTGTGCCGGAAATGAAGAGAAAACCACTTTTGACTCTGCTTATGCTTATACTCAAGGAGAACAATTCAACCTTACTTCTTAAGGTGAGACATCTAGGTTATACAGATAACGTTTACACAGACATTAACCTATGTATAATAATATGTAATATTTCTTTTCATTACAGATGAATACCAGTCGGGGCATTATTATTATTTTTTAATGAGATTTATTTAGAGACAGGTCTAAAACCATCGAAGTCCTTGTCCCTATGGATATTATTGGAAATCAACGAATTATTATTAATAATAAATGGTGTTGTGTATCTCTGGAACTGAGTTTACTCAAGTAAGAGAGTGGCGACAGCATTCTTTAATTTTTAAACTCGTTATCCTACAATAATTTAGTAGATGTTAAAAACACTTGAAAGCTGAAATAAATTAAAAATTGCAGAAAGCTATGTACATGTGAAAAGATGCGAGGAATAATTTACTGCTTTGCTGAAATCGTAATGTTTTTTCAAAACACAAAACAGAAAAAATACACTGCCAATTATGGACACAATACTTCCTCGTGATTGTTTCACATTGTTAACACGTGCCAATTTTGAGATTTTATACTAAATTACTTGTATCTCCAAAACGACTGAACCGATTTTCTTCAAATTTGTTTTATATAGTAGAAAACCGTTTTTTTCTACATTATAGATTCCACAAAAAATTCTGTATCGGCAAGTCGTGGTCCTTATTTTTTGACTTTTTTGTCCAAAACTTTGGATTTTCTTAAATATTAGAGTCTAATTATAATTAATTAAAAAATAAATATAAATATCCTATGTAAAACAATAATATGCATATACATACAAAATTTCATTAAAATCGGGTGTACCGTTCACGAGATATAAGCATTTAAGTAAAAAGTTAGTGGTAAGGCGCATGGTCTCTTTCACCCAGAACGGCTAGTACGAATTCGATGAATTTAAAATGGGACCATCTACAGAATGTCTCCTAGATGTGTGCAACATTTCATCAAAATCCGTCGAGTAGTTTCCGAGATTTGCGCGTTACAAGGAATCGTTTTAACAGACCGACGGATCGACGGATCGACGGATCGACGGACCGACAGACCGACAGACCGACAGACCGACAGACGGACACAAAACCAAATTTACTCAGTAGGTTATGAAACGTCCAGAAATATGAAAAAAATTGAAATCCAACGAATGGAGGCTAGAAAGCTTTCCTGTGCCGGAAATGAAGAGAAAACCACTTTTGACTCTGCTTATGCTTATACTCAAGGAGAACAATTCAACCTTACTTCTTAAGGTGAGACATCTAGGTTATACAGATAACGTTTACACAGACATTAACCTATGTATAATAATATGTAATATTTCTTTTCATTACAGATGAATACCAGTCGGGGCATTATTATTATTTTTTAATGAGATTTATTTAGAGACAGGTCTAAAACCATCGAAGTCCTTGTCCCTATGGATATTATTGGAAATCAACGAATTATTATTAATAATAAATGGTGTTGTGTATCTCTGGAACTGAGTTTACTCAAGTAAGAGAGTGGCGACAGCATTCTTTAATTTTTAAACTCGTTATCCTACAATAATTTAGTAGATGTTAAAAACACTTGAAAGCTGAAATAAATTAAAAATTGCAGAAAGCTATGTACATGTGAAAAGATGCGAGGAATAATTTACTGCTTTGCTGAAATCGTAATGTTTTTTCAAAACACAAAACAGAAAAAATACACTGCCAATTATGGACACAATACTTCCTCGTGATTGTTTCACATTGTTAACACGTGCCAATTTTGAGATTTTATACTAAATTACTTGTATCTCCAAAACGACTGAACCGATTTTCTTCAAATTTGTTTTATATAGTAGAAAACCGTTTTTTATACATTATAGATTCCACAAAAAATTCTGTATCGGCAAGTCGTGGTCCTTATTTTTTGACTTTTTTGTCCAAAACTTTGGATTTTCTTAAATATTAGAGTCTAATTATAATTAATTAAAAAATAAATATAAATATCCTATGTAAAACAATAATATGCATATACATACAAAATTTCATTAAAATCGGGTGTACCGTTCACGAGATATAAGCATTTAAGTAAAAAGTTAGTGGTAAGGCGCATGGTCTCTTTCACCCAGAACGGCTAGTACGAATTCGATGAATTTAAAATGGGACCATCTACAGAATGTCTCCTAGATGTGTGCAACATTTCATCAAAATCCGTCGAGTAGTTTCCGAGATTTGCGCGTTACAAGGAATCGTTTTAACAGACCGACGGATCGACGGATCGACGGATCGACGGACCGACAGACCGACAGACCGACAGACCGACAGACGGACACAAAACCAAATTTACTCAGTAGGTTATGAAACGTCCAGAAATATGAAAAAAATTGAAATCGGAGCAAAAAAATATTTTTTTTTACAAAAACGAACACAATACTTCCGATTTCTAATCTTAGAAATTTCTCGGAAGTAAAATCTCATTACTATTATAGTATAATTGGGTATGTATAAGGAAATAATGACAGAGAATAATGTTCTATGTTTTCTCTACTAATGATTTTAAACAAGGTCGTAATAATCATAACTGTTATTTAGCAGCAAATACCTACTTGGAGATCATTCAATATTTTATTTTAGCATTATCATAAAAAAACTCAGTTAACACCAGCTTGGTTGGATTAGAACTTGGCGCATCTGCCCCGAAATTTTATGTCTTGAGTTCGAATTCCACCCACTGAATATATCTTTCTAATTTTCTAACAGAACATATTTTGTTTCCGTTTCAGCTGTTTTTTTTTTTATAGTTACCTATGATGTTTATGCTATCTTAAATTTAGATATAAATATATTCAGCTTTCTGTGTAAAAAGATAAATTTCTAATCTGTAAGCTTGCTTCGACTTCTTGCAGTGTGAGTAGCCTCCTGAGACCTGGGCATGTTTTCCCGAAAGTACTGATTTAGACCTGGATATACTGTTAAAAGTACATAAGACAGATACTGCTTGAGTCCTCGGCATGTATTCCAGAAAGTACTGATTAAGACCTGGCGTACTTTTAAAAGTAGATGGAATTTTCAAAAATTCCCGACGGTTTTTGAGAGAAGATAGTAGTGTGAAGTGAAGTTGTCTTATGTACTTTTAAAAACACATTCAGGTCTCAGGAAGGTAGTGATCTACTCCAGCCCAAGCACACTCCAGTTTAAATACATATTCACAGTGGACTTAAGCCATCACCAAAAAGTTGCAAACATTTTCACATTAGAATTTAATGAAAAGCTGTCAAATCTCAAGCGGTCGAGAACCCATGGTTGGAAAGGTGCTATTTCTTGGACACTTACCTATCCAACCCAACGCTGATGAGTTGAATGAGAAGACCACAATCACGATGCACCGAACAAGAAAGAAAAAAGAAAATAATTATGTAATTAATATCCCCGGGCCAGAAAACAACTTATCTGCAAGTTGCTACCAAACTTATGCGGCTATTTTTTTTAGTATTTTTCTGAGACAACAAATATATTTACTTATTGACGGGAAAAAATGGTTTGATGTGAGATTTGGCCAAAATTTAAAGTAAAATGAATCAATTTTTTGCATTAGGATAATAATTTTCTTCGGAGGTTATTCTTTTACAGCAGAGACATTTAAATTGAGTAGAAAGAAATGGATGGAACAGTCGGAAATGAGAACCAAATAGTAAAGATAATTTTTAAAGCAATAAAATTTGTTGTACAATAAATTCAGAGAGCCATTATTTAGCTGGTCCCCTATCGCGAGACAAGAAAAACTTCCTGAACAAATAAAAACAACCAGAACAAGAATTTATTCATCTGAGGACATAGGATCCCCATTTTGGTAACAATGGAAAATACATATTAATGTAGATGTTTATTATTGCATTGAGAGAGAGAGAGAGAGAGAGAGAGAGAGAGAGAGAGAGAGAGAGAGAGAGAGAGAGAGAGAGAGAGAAACGAACAAACAATTCGTAAAAAAATTCAAATATGCAAGATGGGAAAAGTGACTATTATTGCTCTCCAAACTTTTTTAAACTTTATTTCTCTCGATTGTTTATTATATTTTTCTAGTTTCCATTGGAGACTATTTATCTTATTTCCTGTGAAAGTTTTAGAGGACGAAAACTTGTCACAACTGTGGTGAGCTCACTCGTAAGAAAAAGGGTCAGATTTGTTAAGTTATAAGTCTCGTTATCTCAGTGAATCTTCTGTGTTTGAAAAAAAACGATAATCAGGGGACCGATTTACAATATCTAGAAAAAGTTAATGGTCGAAATGGTGATAAAAGAAAATAGAGAAAACAATCTCAATTGAAGTGCATATGAGTCAAGAAACTGTTATTTTTAACTGTTGATATAATAGCACAATGAACCTACTTTGATAGGTTCAATAAAACACAAGAAATAAATGAAATATTTTCAAGTGTAATTTTTATGAACGCCTTGTTATTGATGACTTATGCAATGTGCAATTTTGTTTATTTTCATTCAAAAGTATTTTATCACCTAGGTATTTGTCACATCATGATATACCAGTACAGAAATAGTCTAGCAGTCCTAAAGGGGTTGGGGGGCATAAGTCGTCAGAAAAAATCGCAAAACGCAATTGAAAACTACAATATCATGATTGCAAAAAAGTAATGTATTTCTTTCTTGAAGCTCTTTCCTGCACTGACATAGATAATATTATTATTTTTTCAACTCCCGTCACAAATGAAATTCAACCCCAAATGACGGGAACATTAGGATGGTTGAAACATCTGGGGGTACAATAAAATCCAAACTAAACCCCAAGGGGCATTGAAATTGGAGAGGAATACACGACACATTTTTTTGGCAGAGTTGCAATATTTTAAAAGACCATTTCCATATCGATACCTTTTTGCCAAAATGTGAATTGCGCCAAAATCAAATTTTTCAGGAGAGAGGTTTGAAAAAATAAAAAGTTGTTTTTTTCAAAAAAAGTTTCGTTACTCAGTTGTCCTACGTACGATTTATACCAAATTTGGATATAATACTTGAATTTGTTTGCTTTAAATATTTCTGATAATTTTAACTGCGAAATGCCTTTAGTTATTGAGATAGTGTCGCTTTTCACAATTGAGAGGTTGAAAAAGAATTCGCCAAAAAGTGAAAAGTCCACTCTTGTTCTTCAGCCTACTAACCAGAATGTGAAAAACGCCCGATTTTTCGGGTTTTAAGTAAAGATGGTTTAGCCAAAATGTGAAAAGTCCACTCCTTTCCTCAGGCTGATAAACCAGAATGTGAAAAACGCTCGATTTTTTGGTTTTAAGTAAAAGTGGTTTACGTAAAATGTAAAAAGTGCCATATGGAATACAATAATTTTGTGAAAAGCGACATATAAGAAGAATAAATAGTGCATAATTTGTGCGTATAGTAACTGTAATAATGATTATTATTAAAGAACGCGATGGCGTTCCGCAACGCCAAGTCAAAAATTAAGAAGAGCGCACCTAGAGATATTAACGTCACAGCACAAAGTGCCAATTTCACTCCTCTGTATCGGAATAACAACAAAGGATGAATGAAAACTGAAACACTACATAGAGGATGAATTATTTACTGAAAAGAAGCAAGCTTTCGAATGAAGATTAATAAGAGTATCATCAAAAACGCTTGATTTAAACCGGAGATAATCAATGGTGAAAAAACCCATTTTTAACTTTCTGCTGCTTGATGTTCTTATTCGATCTTGACTGGGCTACAGCCTAAACCACTGAGCCAATTTTGATGTATGAATTTGATCTTGTTTTTCTCGTCTTTGGTGGCAGGTGTGGCTTTGAGTATTTATATAGCCCCAAAATGGGCACTTCAGCCCCATAATTCCAAAAAAAACCCGCTAATTGATGTACAAATATTAATAGAAATCTTATATTTTCCAGAGAACTTTACCGATATAGACGATTGAGGTGTAATTTCAATTGTAATACAGACCGATAGACATAATTCTTTGATGTACCTATGTAAATTTATGAGTCGCCCTTTTATTCGTAGTCAAGCACATTCATCATTAAGTACAAAAAAACATATAAACAGACAGACAGACCTACGGATATACAAAAGACGGACATACAGGCAGACATAATTATTTGATAGATATAAACTTATTCAACACTTATTTAGCACAGATTCTAAATAAGTGTTGTTGCTTAATCTAAATTTAATATAAGATACCCTTGAAAACAGGGCCAAACACTAGGACTGTACGTAGGTTTCAGATTTTTCACATTCATTTGAAGTGAATCCGGCCCTGTTTTATTTTAAATTTAACATTATACTCGGAAAAGGATGGTTTTTACATTACTGAAAAAAAGTTGACCCTTGACACATACCCTGGTAGCTAACTAACGGTATCAAAAAGATATGAAAATTTCTTTATTTCAAATCAAAAAATTCATATCTATTTATTTTTTTTTCAAATATACAGTTAACTTCTTTAAAAAAATTACTGAAACTTGTGAAATAAAATATACATACGTTATTTCCGGCCCTGTTTTGATTAGAAATCTAAAACTTGTCTTAAAATACTTTTAATGTCAACTACTTTTTGGAAATGTCTTACAAATATGGTGGTTCCTTTTAAGATTCCAAAGTTGACACCCCTGGGGCCGCCTTTGGTAATGATAAAAAAACCAATACCCCTGCTATAGAATGGTACACGTGTTTTAGCATTTTTTAAAATTTTAATCCGTTCTCTAGATATTTTGAGTGGCTCCTTTTTTTGGCGGGCCCTATTATATTAATGAATACACAAAATTCATCATTTATTATTGCGGCGGAAATTGAATCTGGACATAGATAGTTTGAAACCCTGAATCGAATGGAAGGTATTTTAGCCGCACTAACGTATACAGTATGTTTCAGAAAAGGTGGCCACCCCCTCGTAACTTTTGAACGCGACGGAATTTTTCAATTCTGTAAAGTCCTAGGTATAGGAAGTGCCCTATGGCCCATCCTGTGGTCATATTTATTTTTGGCCCCGGTCGGCCCTTCCGGCTTTTAGGCCATATTTTTTCATTTTTCTCGCGAATTTTAAATGGAATGCTATATTTTTTATTCCTGTTAATTAAAGTCCAAGTTAGGTTGAGTATAATGAGCTTTTAAAATTTTCAAAAACCTTATCAGGGCGGAGCTAGTAGGGTGCAAGTTTCAAAATTGTTACACCCTGTATTTCAGCGTTAGTTAGATTTTTTAGTACTTTTTTTATGTTCATAGGTTCAAAATATTGTATTACACCATATGAAATCAAACAAATATTCTTGTTTACTTCTAATCAGGGTCATAGTAAGGTTTTTGTAAAAGTACTTTTTTTCTCACGTCAATTTTTCCGTAAATTAATGGTGTTCTCGAAATTGGCATTTTTAGAGATGAAAGTCTGCAGTGACATATGTTTTTTATGCTTGAAATCGAAAGAAAACTTAACGGAGAAGCGATTAAAATCATAAAAAAAGCTATTTAACCTGCTAGTTTTTTCACGACAGTGTCCGGTAAAGTGGGTGAATTTCGTATTGGATTTTTTTTTTTGTTGTTGAGGTAACACAATTGGCATAGAAAATAAATAATATCTAATAAGGGAATATTACTTCAATAAACATAACTAAATGCGAAATTAAATGAAAATTATTTCTTCTAAATCAGTGCCGGATATTTTTTTTTTTTCTCTCTCTCTTTTTTTCACTTTTCAAAGTTCAAGTTGTATCAAAAATAATTATCGGATAATGCTGCTTCTAAAGTCAGCCTAGGGGTCCCCTCTTGAGACAATTTTAGTTGGTAAGTTGGTAAAATCTGTAGAAAACACATCGTCAATAATTCTGGAGTCAGTCCGATGGCGCTTTGAATGCAACGATTCTTGTAGTGTCACCGAAGTTAAGCATTGTCCAGCGAGGAGAAGACTTCGTGATGCTGGCATTCCGGCCTAACCCAGGCTGGGTGAGATAAATGTGTTTAGGAGGTTGGTGAGTTTCTTGCGAATGGAATGTAACACCCCCGTTATGATATGACCATGCAGTTGAAACGCGATATTAAACCCAAATTTAAAAAAAAAAAAATCATACTGGTGTTGCTAGTAATGAATACCAGGTCTCTAAATAAAAATCTAATTATCTCGAAATTTAAGAGAAAAAAATACCAGGTCAAGTACCAAACTTTTGAGGGTAAAAATTAAACCAATTCAATTATTTTAAAGAGGCGAAGAGAGAGACAGAGAGAGAAAGAGAGAGAGAAAAAAAAATTATCCGGCACTGATTTAGAAGAAATAATCTTCATTTAATTTCGCATTTAGTTATGTTATAATTGAAGTTTTATTCCCTTATTAGGTATTATTTATTTTCTATGCCAATTGTGTTTCCTCAACAACAAAAAAATCCAATACGAAATTTGAAATTCACCCACTTTATCGGACGCTGTCGTGAAAAAACTAGCAGGTTAAATGGTTTTTTTTATGATTTTAATCGCTTCTCCGTTAAGTTTTCTTTCGATTTCAAGCATAAAAAACATATGTCACTGCAGACTTTCACCTCTAAAAATGCCAATTTCGAGAACACCATTAATTTACGGAAAAATTGACGTGAGAAAAAAAGTACTTTTACAAAAACCTTACTATGACCCTGATTAGAAGTAAACAAGAATATTTGTTTGATTTCATATGGTGTAATACAATATTTTGAACCTATGAACATAAAAAAAGTACTAAAAAATCTACCTAACGCTGAAATACAGGGTGTAACAATTTTGAAACTTGCACCCTACTAGCTCCGCCCCTGATAAGGTTTTTGAAAATTTTAAAAGCTCATTATACTCAACCTAACTTGGACTTTAATTAACAGGAATAAAAAATATAGCATTCCATTTAAAATTCGCGAGAAAAATGAAAAAATATGGCCTAAAAGCCGGAAGGGCCGACCGGGGCCAAAAATAAATATGACCACAGGATGGGCCATAGGGCACTTCCTATACCTAGGACTTTACAGAATTAAAAAATTCCGTCGCGTTCAAGAGTTACAAGGGGGTGGCCACCTTTTCTGAAACATACTGTATAGCACTTTGAAAATCCTGTTGTTTTGTTTTTTAATAACAATCCTTTAATATTTATATAGTAATAAGAACATCTGAAAAGAAAAACTAGGAAGAAAGGCTAATACTTAGATAAAGAAAGATGGAGTTTTTCACTTTTTGGCGAATTCTTTTTCAACTTCTCAATTGTGAAAAGCGACACTGCAATAAAACGAAAATTGAAATTTTGGATATTTCACATTTTGGCAAAAAGGTATCGATATATTATCGGATTTTTCACATTCTCGTGTAATGTAAAAGAAAAAAACGAAAACATTTCACGTTTTGGCTGGATAAATCTCAAATTTTGATTAAAAAAATGAAAACTTAAAATTAAAACTATACTAGATAGAAACTTGACCGTAAGTTCATTCGAAAGAGCTTTTAAAACTGATTAAGAATCTAAAATAAAACGAAAATTGAAATTTTGGATATTTCACATTTTGGCAAAAAGGTATCGATATGTTATCTTACAAGATCTTGAAACAACTGTAGAAAATGAGTATGGATAACAAAAAGGCATGAGGTAAAAGAAAAAATAAACATTGAATTGTGAATTCTTCTTTTGTATGATCAAAACATCCAAATAGCTACACTATGTCCTTAATTCAGGGATATCAACATACTTTATGGATTGTGTTACCAAAAACTGATTTCAAGTGTTTATGAAAATCTGTATGGGTATCTACAAGCCCTTCGAACTGAAATTATTAATGGACTTTTAACTATTTCTACCAGATGTGCACTTCTCATTTCTCAAACTTATCTATTAACTTAAAGATAGTTAGAAGAATACTGTAATTAATAAAGACGAGAGCTACAAAGCTAAAGAGGAGAGCTTTAAGTTTTTGAGTAATGAAACTTCTTGTCCCAAGGGCACAAAATAAATAAGCACTATTGAAACAACTTGTAACTTATTTAATCCATTCGATGAAAATCTATTAGTGCTCCTTAGTAAACATAACCAACAAAAAGAACAAATAACCAAAAACAAGAACAACGAGCATTCCAATATTAGAAAATGATTAATCTTTCTATGGAACAATGTAGAGAATGAAAACAGTATTTATGGTAACATATTGCCAGCTTCTTAATCACTGTCGCAGAAACAACTTCCAAGGACAGTTAAACTAAATGAGCTTTCGCTAAGACAAAGTGTGCTTTCTATTAATAGACGAGCTCTCAAGGACGAGACTGGTGTTTACATTGAAAAAAAGCTTTTCAAAGAAACTTTGCTCTAGGATGATATGAGTAAAGAGGAAACGGGTTGTTTCATGGCCTTTCATGTACACGTAAGATTATTTGAACTCAACATAGAAACTTAAGCTGTAGCGTTTATATGGCTTGAAAGACTCTTTTGAGAAACTTTTTTGCTTAAAGAAAGGTAGATATAGGTATTATTGTATTTAACAGAAAATTAACTGGATCTTTGAATGTGTGAATATGAGGTGTATGTATTCTCATGACTCTTAAAAGAAATAGGAAGAAAAAATGAAAGAAAGAAGAAAAAAAAAAAAAAAAACAAATGATAAACGTATCAATGAATATTGAATAGGTATCATAAATAAAATAATTTTCTTGTGCATTGTTTTTTGCTATTTTAACAAAGAACGTGTTAAAGTATCTATTAGAATAATAAATCCAATGAAAGGTGATTTCGGAGAAGAGAGAAAATTAAGAATTATTGTTAGGGTATATCTTAATGAAAAAAAGACGGTAAAACTAAAGAATAAGGGCGAAATTAAAAGACAATATCAATAACTTAAGTCATTGCTTAACGTCAATTTTCCCTATCTTACACTGTATGCAATCCGTGATTTAGCGCCACAGAGGTATTACAAAAACGACTATTAATTTCGCCCAAGTATCCCCAGGTAAATCTATGCAGTCTACATATTATAAAGTATAAAACATGAATAAATTGATGAATACAGGAATGTACCTTTGTCTATAGAGCAAACATATTTTTTTTTTTTTAACTCCGTTGCTTAGACGTATACATGATGGAAAAGGGTTCAAATCAAGGCGGGGTCAGAAATTGTCGTTTTCGCAATTTGTATGCTGTTCAGGGCACAACTACAGTTAAATTTAAGAAGCTGCTTTGATGTGAACGGTGAATAGTGGTGACAACAAAATAATAAGTATCTTATAAAAGTTTTAAAGAATAAGACAAATTTATTCGTATGCGAAATATCTAACTCAAAAATTAAATACCATCTTTATGAAGATTTTGACATCTGGGTTCTATGATATAAAATATAGAGAGAGAACGTAAAAATATTTATTAAATACTTCTTAGACGTATACATAATAATTATGTAGAACGTAAAAATATTTCTTCTCTTCGTAGCATCATAAAATTTGCATGTTTCTCTTTTAAAGAAGATCACTATCAAGCTGTTACATTAGATAAGAACAAAATCAACTAATTGCTATTTGATGCAATACGAATACAGAATTTCTAGTGCACACTCATGAAATACAACGGAATCTTGATTTTGGAGAGATACAAAAAGTTACTTTTTTATTTTATCTATTTTAGATGGATAACTTATCATACAAATAATGTTTGTTATATTTTTTTCAAAAGAATATGATTCTTGTTTCAAGACATAATACGTAGATTTTATATCTATAAAATATTAAGATCCCAATAGCAACAAAAGCTAATATGGGATAAAGTCAAGGGAGATTAAAGAAAAAATTATCTCATAAGAGGGTATTGTTGTAGGTATCTCTCATAAATTAACATGGCACTGATAGCCCTGTGACTATTTGAAAATCCTACGCCGACAATCAAATCAAGATCCCATTGCGATTATTCGATAACTACTAAAGTACAAGAAGAGTAATAATAGTTCCATAACTACTGGATATGAATGAGAAATAAATTGATACTTACACAGATTTGTTGACAGTGACGATTTCATAATCGTTGTCAGGGTTGAACAGAATGTTGTCGATGTAATGCTGCCCTGCAGTGCCCGCTATGATAGTGCCCTTGGTGTCCCTCTCCAACGCCACATTCCTGCAGGAGGAGAAGTACAGCTAAAGGTTATCAGTTATCATAATTATTTAAATCAGTAAAGGTTTCGAGACTTTTGAGCTCTTTTACATCAAGTACCTACAGCAGGAACATATAATCTACGCCGCCGCCGATGTGAGGGGTTCAGAACCGATAGAGATCTAACCAATATGTACTTGATAGTTCTATTCCTAAAAAGACAAAAAAAAAACCCCAAGATACATACGTTCAATAAAGGCTGCGTTAGAAAACAGGATTTAATTGCAAATAAGCTAGGCGGGCTATAGTGAGCTGTGATTGATTGAAACTGAAACTTGAGATAGGTTCTAGCTTATTAAATGGAATCCTGTTTTAATCATTCGACCCTAAGAAGCCTGGAATATTTCCATGTTTTTCTTTTCTTTAAAACTCGTGATACCAATTTCAATTGGATTTAATGAAGCTCCTGTATGCACTACATTAAACTCCCAAGTACTGTTAAAGGCCTAGAACGTATGTGTATAATATTGTACCTATATACCTATTTGTATTATTTTCGAATTGTAAAATTGGAACTAAATGGGGTCATCAACTCCCATTAAAAGCTAATGAGTTTTGTGAGCAAATATAGGGCGATAAACATAAATGGTCCGTTTATTGAGTTTGTTCAGTGCTGGTTAATCAAGTAGAAGGTCCTGATTTTTGATATTTAAGTAGGGATTACTTACCAGTAAAATCCATTGTGGGAAGTCGTCTGGTAGATCGGGAGGCGGACCCTATTGAACCCGGACACTTCCAAGTTGTGGTAGCCAATGTTCTTGTGAACGTAGTTGAACGTGAAGTTTGATACGACCTGGAAATAACACCATACTATTAGCATAGAATAATAGCGGTCCCTCTCAATGAACAAAAGAGAGGTCTGATCTGATATATCACCATTTTCAAGATATCGGGATTTTCTGGTTCAATAATGAATCATTCAAATAGGACGTCAGCGACGGGCAATAACCTCAACGGCGACAAAGTACCGGGATTTAGCTAGTATTATTATGAAAATAATGAATTCACGTTTCTTCAACAACACATCACGTTTGCTATCTTCTATCAAATATTTCATAAGAGAATTAAATTAACAGAAAAGTAGGTATCGAATAGATTTAAGTGTATGACATTCTAGACCAGTCTCTATGAGATGAGTCTTTATTAGATAAACAAATTTGGTTAGATGAGTATTTAATGCAATTTACTTTTATAATTTGATATTTTTTTAGTTTTTTAATCATACCAGGGTAGGTTACGAAACCTAAGTAGATCTAACTACTTTCTCCCTCTCTCTCACCTGGAAAAGCACGATGGTATTCTTGAAGGGCGACACGTTGCTGGTGAAGTAGTTCCGGTATATCGTGACCTCCTGGTAAGGGCTGCTCTGTCGCCCCTCGACATACAGGGTGGGGTTGTTCTGGTTCAGGACGAATAGGTTGTTATGAATCCAGCCCTTGAGAGAGGTTGCGGAGCCCCGGGAATCAGCGCGAATATTGAGACCACCCTGGTTACGCTCGACGAGGTTATTCTGGAAGAGAAGTGAATAAAACAGGATTGTAATGTTATATTGAAAGTAAATTTTAAAAACCCTTCTACACAGGGCGACAGAATACCATCAAAGCTGTGGATTGTGGAAGCTGATTTTGAATTTACATTATTTGTAAAATCACTTATCTTATTATTATTATAGTATAGTATAGTCCCAGACAGCACGGCAGGTGACTTCCAGTCTGGATTTAAGGTGGAAATATCCAGGTGTATAAAGTCAACTGGACCTCCAGCTGTCCCGACAGCTGGATTTTTCCATTATGGATTAAATCAGTTGACCAGCCACCTGGATATTTCCAACAAAAATCCATCTCGACTCAGTCACCTGGGCAGTCAGCTGGAAGTATAACGAATCTCTCCAGCTAGGACATAAATAGAATTTAGTCAGTTGACCAGTCAGCTGGAGATGCTCCACATTTCTCCAGTTTACATAAAACGCGTCCTTTGTTGAAGACGCCATCTTTGATCTTTCGTAATTTCAGAATCATTGTGATATTGGTGATATGGTGATTGTAAATTGTTTTAAATAATTAATAATTCTTTTAAATATGTATTTCATTTAGTTTTGAACATTTTTAAATACAATTTAAAAATTTAAAATTTTAAATTTTAAAATATCATTTTAATTAGTTTTGATCTTTTTTATATAACTACTGGAATAGTGTTTAGATAAAACTCGTCCTTTGTTGAAGGAAATTCAGAAATTGTGATATTTTTGTGACAAATTGTGAATTGTTTTAAATAATTAATAATTCTCTTAAATAATAGATATTTCATTTATTTGAACATATTTTAAATACAAATAATATTTTAATTAGTTTTGAACATCTTTTTTATAACTATGAAAGTGTTTACTTTGTCATTTCTGAACTCCAAATTTGCTTTCGAGATGTTTCAAAAAAATAGTTCTTAAGTTTGTCTAAATCGTGACAGAAGGAAAGGAGAGGACAAGAAGCAGTTAATACTGGATCACCTTTTTCATCTGACAATAACCATCCATTTCTAGAGACATCCACTTGGACCCTAATGAACTTTCTGCACTCTGCTGTTCCTGGACCTTCAGTGGGATTAACACCTTCAGTTCACTTGGAATCATACCAGCTACCCATATTAATCTCACCTAGCCTAGCCAAGCCAAAGCAGGACCATGAATGCTAGTCTCATGTGTTAAGGGAAACAGAATTTTTTATGCTCAAGATCTCTTGACCATAGGTTGGCTAAAAAAAGGTTCTGGTTCAAGCAAAGAAACAGCTGAATGCAAGGTGCTAGATAGTGAAATTTTTCACTCTGTGGATTTTATTTAGATGTACAATACTTTATAAAATATAAATATTCATTATAAAATGAATATTTCACTGATAGGTGGTTCTGCCACACTAAAAAATGATGTTTACTTTGTGACATGCTTCCTGATTTCTTGATTTAAAATTATTTGGCCAATTTACTGTGCACTGTTCATAATAACAATAATAACTATTGTGCTCTCTCTACCACCTTATTACTATGAAGGCCCTTAAATTTTGAGTTAATTTTATATCTATTTAAAAAAAGTGTTCCACACTATTGTGTTTTATAATTTCACTAGTCTTAACAAGTCAATTTTGTTTTAATTTAGGTAAGTATAACAATGTTTTTTGGTAATAATTCTCAAAGCAAACAACCCAGCAATTCTAATTAGCCACAGCAGTATATAAATTGTCATGAAGGATTACAAATACATAATAACATTCACTAATCCATGTTCAACCCCGTTAGACATTGCTTAACTTTTGCAATTTCATGAAAACTGGTGTATTCCATGCCCCATCTTCATTTTCTGCTGGCTATTAGTTTATTTCTTTGTTATTTTTGGTTTCTCAAAAGAAATATATTTTAATTTACATAGTATTATTATTTTATTGTGATTATGTACATGTTATGAGCATATTTTATAATTGGATATCATTATTTTATTTCTATACTAGCTAAAACCTGGCATTTTGTCACCATTAAGGTTTTTTCTCATGGCCGGTGTCCCAATAAAAAATAATAATAACACTTTTAACTGGAAGGTAACCACCAGGTAAGGTTAAAGGTTATGCTCAAAGCATTTTCTACCACCTAACCCTCAGAGTCTTATTATTATGTGGTCACAACCATAATGAGGAAAAAATTGAAACAACGGAACCCTATGCTAGGTTGATTATCTGACTAGCGCATTAACCACTTGATTACCAGTGCACTTGAAAATTGTATTAGATATTTTAATTTTGATAATTTTCTAGTATGTTGAAGGTGGCTTAGGGGGGGGGGAACTCTCAGTGAGAGTACCGTTTGGTATTGTAACCCCAAGAGGACATAGTCAGCCAGACATGCATAACTTTGAGTTTTATATATAGAGATTATACCTACTTAGAAATACTTGTGATACATTGGTACAAGGTCTTGTGACATGGTGGAAATTTGATAGTGCATTTTACACTTTTGGGACAATTTTTTTAATAATAAACACTCTTATTGTAAAAATATAATAATGTTAAAGACCCAGACGGCACAGAAAGTGTTTAAAAAGATTTTAAAAACACTTATTTTGACAAGATTCAAACATTTTATAAAGCTTATTTTGACAAGGCTTAACATTTTAGAAACACTTCTGTAAGCTTACTACTTCCTCCCCCTGAGCATTTTATTAAGCTTATTTTTACAAGGTTTTGGAAATTGCATACCTACTTAATAATTAAGGGGCTCCATATTGAATTTCATACCGCCGCCATTGCCCGGGAAAATTTGAAAATTGTGATTTCACAGGTAGGGCCAGGAAATTTTTAAAATTAATTTGGATTTAATGAAAAATATACTTTTTCAAGGCAATTTGGTCTACAATGATGAAAAGCTGTTGATGAAATGCTAACATTAATAAATAAGAAGACAATTTGTGTGTTTTTCAGTTTTTATATTTTTCCATTTACATGGTAAAAGAATTGAAAGCAAAAATATGTAACAAACAAAAACATGAAACAAACAGAATATAATACATAGAATCAGCAGATAAATTAAGCCTAGTGGACTTAATTAATCTAAATCTATTATACATATAGGTAATTAAGAGAGAGATATGCTGAAATGCCATCTTCCTGCCCAGCAGCAGGCTGCCCAAAGACAAAGAATACCAGAACAGAAGTTGAGATTATTGAAGATGAAATTAGGAAATAGAACCCAGAGAGAATTTTGACTATAACATGGCATTCGTAAAAAAAGAACAGTCTTCCAGAATTTTTTTTTTGTTCAAGTGGGTTTAACCTCAATTGCATAGTCATATCATGACCGAGGTTTTACCCTCATTTGCAGGAAACTCACAAACCTGTTACCCACATTAAGCTCACCGAGCCTGGGTTGGGCCATTTTATTCTGAATTTACTGGGAATAGTACCAGGTAGCCACATTGACCTCACCCAACCTGATAAATGCTGTGTATACCCATGCCAGCTTCATATTTTCAAAAGAAGGAGAATTATCTGTTTCACAACAATAAAAATGAACCAAAATCTTTGTATTACGGGCAGTAGTCAAATCCTTAATAATGCAAGCTACTGTTTTAAAAGTTAAAATTAATGAACACATTATAGTAAAAAATGTACTTATTACAAGTAAAAAACTGTCTAAATTTGCAACACTTAATACTTCTTCTTAACTTACAATATTTTTTTTATGTCATAGCTGGTTGAAGATCCATAAAAAACCCCTGTCCTGATTTGAGATAGTGAGGATGGGAATTTCATTCTGAATTTAATGGGAACAGTACCAGCTACCCACATTCACCTCACTCAGCCTGAGTAGGGCTAGATATACCAGCCTCACATTTTCAGAGAACAGATTTATTTATTTAAAAAAAATGGGGGTTGTATACTGAATTTACTGGAATAGTACCAGCTACCCACATTAACCTCACTTAGCCTGATAAGGGCTAGAAATGCCTTATTTTCAAAGGGAACAGAATTTGCTGTTTGAAAGAAGAAAAAAACTGTAAATTGAACACAGGATCTTTTGATTATGGAACAGTGTAGTCAAATCTTCAAGAATGTGAACCTATTAAAAAGCCTTTAGCTAGTCAGTTCTCTGTTTATAGTTGTTTAGCAAAACACTGGTCTTCTCCCTGTTTAAAATCCCCCAGTCAGACACCTGTTAAGAGTGTGATTCTGATTAAGTGGAATATCTGGAACAGGTTAATCTCCAGCATTTCCACATACATATCCTGGTTTGACTATAAAACAATGTAAGATATTGTTTAGCTATTGCTTACCCCACTAATTGGAGTGTAAAACTCCCTTATGATTAATGCATGGAAATTGGTACACTTTAGAACAGTAAACTTTTTAAAGTAGAGAAAAATTTCTTTTTAGTTACACCCTAAAACTGTGATGAAGGAACTTTAGAAGAGTCAACTTGTTGGACTTTTATCAGAAATTGTTAGATATAATTACATATTGTTAAATCATCAATAAAAGGTGTAGTCACTTTCACTTATCCGGTGTTGGGTTCAATATGTTTGAGGAGGGAGGCTGCTTGAATAGGTTTCTTCAGATTGAAGCTTGTTGGATTGGATGCACAATACATGTAAACAGGTGGAAAATATCATGTGGATTTCCTCCATAGATCATATTTTAAATGCTAGGATCCAGTTTAAAAAGATATTATGTTTGCAGACATATTGACCATCCTGACCTCAGTTGGTCAAAAATTGTTCATGCTCTCTAAGGTAAAAGTTTGTAAAGAGCTCCAGAATTCAGTCAGAGCATTGGATCACTAAAAACAGAACTATTTTAAGTTACAATACTATATATAACTAATAACTTAAAAGTGTTTGCGACTTGATAAACTTTTCAGTTATTTAATTTCAAAAATTCAATATGGAGTCCACAGACCATTGATGAAGAGAGACATATTTGCATACACAGTCACACATTTATTTTTAAGGCGTTTTCTCTATTCCGATGTCTTGCGAAAAAAAATATTTAAAAAACTTATAAAAGATTGCGGAAACCTTCCAAAGTGTTTATAAACCTTGCCTAAGTAAGTTTTCCGCAAACTTATTATTTCATACTTTTTATACTTTTTTAAATCTTTTGAAGTAAAGTTATTTTACAAGGAAAAATCCATACTTTTTTTATACTTTTAACTTGTGAAGTAAAGCTTATTTTTCACAAGAAAATTCAGAGTCTATAAGCTTGTAACCTTTGTGCCGTCTGGGAGTCCCTATTTGAATTGTGTTGTTTAAAACAGAGTGTTATTTCTTTTCTTTCCAAATTTATATATGAAAAAAATATACTCAAAATTGTGTGTTACGTGTTAAAAAAACCTATTTAAAATTTATTACTTTATTTTTATACAAAAAAAATATTCTTCATGAGTATTGATGTATGGCCTCTAAATTAAATAACTGAAATTGAATTTTAGCCTAATATACATTTGTTTCTAGTATTTTTATTAATTATTATTTGAAAAAAAAAAAAAAAAAATGCATATAATCGAATTCGAACCCACAACCTCAAAACAAGAGCGTAGCATTTGATTATATGTAGTATAATGTACAGATAGGTAAATAGGTATGTCAACTGTGGTAGTGAGTTACTACCCATCCACTAGAGAGCGCTAAAGTAGCTGGAAATAAGTGAACAAATCCAGTTGACTTTGGGCAACTGACTTCCAGTTAAAAGTTGGGTTACTTTCCAGTTCATTCCAGTTGATTTTTCCAGGTGGAGTCAGGTGGAAGGTGGAAATCTCCAGTTGATTTCCAGGTGGGCAAGTAATTTTTCCACCTACAGTATGGTATACATCCAGTTGACTGTGCTGTCTGGGGTAGTGCTTTATTTAGACTGTCGCTCGAACAGGAAGTCCATTACGCTAACAGTTTTGTGTACCTATTAGGTATCTTTTAATATTAGTTTTCAAATATTGTATGAGTACAGGACTTTTTTGTTTATGTGATTCCATACAAGGAGCTACGTTAGAATAATCGGAAGTACACTTGCAAAACCCTGGCCAGTTAGGCTTAGTTATAGTTCTACTATAGTGTAGATAATTAGGTCTACATAAATATGTAGATACGTGTTCAGAGTAATGATTTGGTATCACAAAGTGCAGTAGATTTGCCAGGCCGAGCAAGAAACCCGCGGACTAAGTACCGGATGAGCAGTACTTGACTCACTCTGAAGTTAGTACTTCATCACTCTGAAGTTAGTACTTCACTCACTCTGAAGTTAGTACTTCACTCACTCTGAAGTTAGTACTTCACTCACTCTGAAGTTAGTACTTCACTCACTCTGAAGTTAGTACTCTTTACTCACTCTGAAGTTAGTACTTCACTCACTCTGAGTTAGTACTTCACTCACTCTGAAGTTAGTACTCATCACTCTGAAGTTAGTACTTTCACTCACTCTGAATTAGTACTTCACTCACTCTGAAGTTATACTTGACTCACTCTGAAGTTAGTAACTTCACTCACTCTGAAGTTAGTACTTCACTCACTCTGAAGTTAGTACTTCACTCACTCTGAAGTTAGTACTTCACTCACTCTGAAGTAGTACTTGACTCACTCTGAAGTTAGTACTTCACTCACTCTGAAGTTAGTACTTCACTCACTCTGAAGTTAGTACTTCACTCACTCTGAAGTTAGTACTTCACTCACTCTGAAGTTAGTACTTCACTCACTCTGAAGTTAGTACTTACTCATCTGAAGTTAGTCTTCACTCCTCTAAGTTAGTACTTCACTCACTCTTAAGCTATACTTCATCACTCTGAAGTTAGTACTTTACTCACTCTGAGTTAGTACTTCACTCACTCTGAAGTTAGTACTTCACTCACTCTGAATTAGTACTTGACTCACTCTGAAGTTAGTACTTCACTCACTCTGAAGTATAAAGTATATTGACTCACTCTGAAGTTAGTATTACTCACTTGAAGTTAGTATTATACTCTATTAGTACTCACTCACTCTGAAGTTAGTACTTCACTCACTCTGAAGTTAGTACTTTCACTCACTCTGAAGTTAGTACTTCACTCACTCTGAAGTTATGAGTCTTCACTCACTCTGAAGTAGTACATTCTGAAGAGACATCACTATGCAGTCCGAGTGCACCCATTTCTGCACGTGGTAAGTTAGCGTAAGCTTGGCGCAGTTGTGCTGATCTGGTTAAATTAACAGAAAGTAGGTATCGAATGGATTTAAGTGTATGACTTAGAGGCCATTCTAGACCAGTCTCTAGGAGATGCGTCTTTATTAGATAAACAAATTTGGTTAAATAAGTATTTAATGCAATTTACTTTTATAATTTGATATTTTTTTAGTTTTTTAATCATACCAGGTAGGTTACGAAACCTAAGTAGATCTAACTACTTTCTCCCTCTCTCTCACCTGGAAAAGCACGATGGTATTCTTGAAGGGCGACACGTTCCTGGTGAAGTAGTTCCGGTATATCGTGACCTCCTGGTAAGGGCTGCTCTGTCGCCCCTCGACATACAGGGTGGGGTTGTTCTGGTTCAGGACGAATAGGTTGTTATGTATCCAGCCCTTGAGAGAGGTTGCGGAGCCCGGAATCAGCGCGAATATTGAGACCACCCTGGTTACGCTCGACGAGGTTATTCTGGAAGAGAAGTGAATAAAACAGGATAAATATTGAAAGTAAATCTTTCCCTTCTACACAGGGCGACATAATCCCATCAAAGCTGTGGAAGCTGATTTGAATTTGCATTATTTTTAAAATCACTTAACTTATTATTATGTACCTATTAGGTATCTCTTAATATTAGTTTTCAAATATTGTATGAGTACAGGGACTTTTTTTGTTTATGTGATTCCATACAAGGAGGCTACATTAGGAATAATCGGAAGTACACTTGCAAAACCCTGGCCAGTTAGGCTTAATTATAGTTCTACTATAAGTTAGATAATAGTTCTACTATATGTAGATAAGTGTTCAGAGTAATTGATTTGGTATCACAAAGTGCAAGTAGGATTTGCCAGGCTCGAGCAAGAAACCCGCCGGGCAAAGCACCCGGTTGAGTTAGTACTTGACTCACTCTGAAGTGCAGGTTCTGTGTGTTCTGCACGTCCATGGTGAAGGCTCCTCGGCACGTGGTGAAGTTAGCGTAGAGCTTGGCGCAGTTGTGGGTGATCTGGTTCCACTCCACGGTGACCGTAGGGTTAACTTCCCCGGCACTCACGTAGTGCACCGCCCCCTGCCAGTTGTCCTTGAAGTACGAGTAGGTGATGTTGTGCTGCACGTCGCGGTCTGGAACAAGGGAGTGAAAGGGTTAAGTTAGACTGCTATATTTTATGTTGTTCTCAAGAGGGGTATACCTCCGTTTAAATCTCCGTGGCTCAGTGGTTAAGAGCATTAGTTACTGACCCGAAGGTTGCTGGTTCGAATCCCGGCCGGAGCGGAAATTTATGATCGTAATTTTCCGTTTCCGGAATGGCATGGATGTAAAGGTAAAGTGCCCTGAAGTAATGTGAAAGCGGTTCCAGGGCACACTTACCTTTATATAAAAAAAAACATAGGGTATACCTCCGTTAATTTATGAAAATTAAAAGACACTTGGGACTCAAACCACCGACCTTCTGGTTACGAGTACGCGGTTGAACTACTGATTACTTAACAACTGAGGTACAAAATGATTATTTAATGCCCTGGTAAAAGAGCGGTGCACCTCTAACACTATAATTATATGAACAGCGAGGAGTAATATAATAAACTCTTTGAGAGACGTTCTTCTTCTACCTATCTTCCTGTGTGAGGGCCATGTCCACGCTCAACGGAGACAAGATGACAAAAATATTAATGATCTTGCCTACAAATTTGTAAGCGATATAATTATCTCAGAATCCATCGAAACGATTTTGAGTCGACTTTGAATTATGATTTTTTTTTTTAATTATAAGTCGAACAGGTCTCCGTGCGTGCAAGCTTAGTGCATTACAACACTCGGACAATGTGACACAAATAAAATTCAAAAGATTGTCACAGTCCCCAGGCTACTATTATAATTGTTACAGTTCCCAGGCTACTTTACTCCCGTGGTGAATCACACGGCACTAGCACTCACTAAATCCGATGGCTGAGATGGGCAGGGTGACTATCTCAGCGATGAACCCATGCATGTGACTAGCGCCCGTGGCCAACAGCTTGATACTGAGGGTGGGGCTCTGAGTGGTGATGAATTTCTTCTCCAGCCCAGAGTCTTTGGTGATGGATACCAGAGGCATGGCCGAAACATTGTAGAGACTGCCATCGTACAGAGAGATGGAGTCAGAGGTGTTGTACAGATTGAACTGGAGGAGTCTGCAAGTTACGGGAGGATATGATGGATCAAATAGTGTTTCATAAACTCATTTCTAAACTAATCTAGCGTGAAATTTCGTCTTGAAAATTAAAATATCTACGTAGGTAAAATTCAAAACAAATAATTACCTCCCTGAAAATAGGAATTTGAACTGTGCTCTACCCAAGTCTGAATTATGACGTTTGTTTTATATCTTTACGATTTTTTTTAATAACGTGACTTACACTCTCCTCTGCAATATGGTTGGTGGGCTATAAACCAAAATGATATAAAACTATGCCTGCTCAAAGTTTATTACAACCTGCTGCAGAGTTTACCTCATAATAAGTGATGGGCAGCAAACTTTGTTACGTATGCTTGTATTTTCAAAACACACCGACCTCGGTAGCTTGATCGATAAGGCTTGATTGACTTGTAACCTGGAGGTTCAAGTCCGGGTTTCAGCGTAGATTAGTAAAGCAAGTTTGATTGGTTGTGATATAGCAAAAGTGATTAGCACAAATATGATAATTTATGATAACTATTTCCAAAACACCAAGCATGCCAGGAGGTAAGCGCTCGTCAAGAGATAACGCGCCTGCTGGCCTCTATTAACACGAAACAGAGTTTGTTTGATACCAAATTACAGCAATCTTAATACTCATCACTCACCTGAATCCGAACGGCTTGATCTTGTAAGCACTGTGGAAGATCTTGACGCAGGTTAATACTCATCACTCACCTGAATCCGAACGGCTTGATCTTGTAGGCACTGTGGAAGATCTTGACGCAGGTGCTCGGGTTGTTGTCGTACTTGTAGTAGAGCACCATCCTCTCCTGCACCACCAGCTCCTTGGTGGGGTCGCACATGTCCACCATGCCGAAGGCCCCATAGGGATGTGTACGTCGTGCAGGGGGGTGAATGAACTCTCCGCGCTCTCCCTGCCCTCCCCCGTGAGGGACGCCACTGTGATGCCCACGCCCAGCACGTTCTCGATCCTGGGGGCGAGGGAGATGATTGAAGGGGCGAGGGAATGGATTGAAGGGGCGAGGGAGTGGATTGAAGGGGCGAGGGAGTGGATTGAAGGGGCGAGGGAGTGGATTGAAGGGCGAGGGAGTGGATTGAAGGGGCGAGGGAGTGGATTGAAGGGGCGAGGGAGTGGATTGAAGGGGCGAGGGAGTGGATTGAAGGGGCGAGGGAGTGGATTGAAGGGCGAGGGAGTGGATTGAAGGGGCGAGGGAGTGGATTGAAGGGGCGAGGGAGTGGATTGAAGGGGCGAGGGAGTGGATTGAAGGGGCGAGGGAATGGATTGAAGGGGCGAGGGAGTGGATTGAAGGGGCGAGGGAGTGGATTGAAGGGGCGAGGGAGTGGATTGAAGGGGCGAGGGAGTGGATTGAAGGGGCGAGGGAGTGGATTGAAGGGGCGAGGGAGTGGATTGAAGGGGCGAGGGAGTGGATTGAAGGGGCGAGGGAGTGGATTGAAGGGGCGAGGGAGTGGATTGAAGGGGCGAGGGAGTGGATTGAAGGGGCGAGGGAGTGGATTGAAGGGGCGAGGGAGTGGATTGAAGGGGCGAGGGAATGGATTGAAGGGGAGAGGGAATGGATTGAAAGGACGAGGTGTTTTTGGAATTAAAAGGACTAACAGTTCATTATGGTAATTACTAAAATTAAATAGGAATTTTCTTTTCTTTTCCTAATTTTCTTTTCAGTCCTTAATTCAGTTAAAATATAAATAAGATGGTTTTCAGCAACAGAAATATGTACCACAGGACGGGGACTAAAACCAAAATAGAATCATTCGAAAGCAGGAGCCCGGACACTAGATCTGGGTGTGCAACTGCAGGAACATTATAGTACCATGAGATAATTATAGTTGTGCCTATTTCACGGTCACCAAATTATCTTTACACGAATACTTACCAGTTAAACAGAAGTCTTATGTTCTCGCTGGGAGATATGAGCGAGATCCCGTGGGACAGGCACTGCGTGATGTTCACATTTGTAATGGACGGCGACTTGGCCACTGATAGCACCGCGGGGGACTTCTCGTGGTGCAGCATGCCTGCCCCTGTGATGTGCACATGCTCCAGCACTGACTCTCGGGTCCGGGCAGTGTCGTGGGTCACGGAATCGTGAATTCGATGCTCGTAGCCGCTCGACTCGAAATCACCAGACGAGAATCTGGAATAAATTTGACGGGATGAAAATAGACCCTTGTAGCATTCCATCAAGCGAAAAGGTCGTTTCACGGAGAACGCATCGCAGAAACGTCAGATTTTACAAAAAAGTAGATAACAGAATATTGTGACACTCAACTCTTCAGTTGAAACCAACACTTATCAACTATATCACAATCATTTGATTTATCCACAAATTCTTGACATGAATAACATCGTGTGTTATTTTTATCTAGCTGAACAGAGAGAAAAAGAATCATCCCATTAGAGTGATTAGAGAACTATTATAAGTTAAAAACTTAAAATTATTACGTTTGATTAAAAAGTTAAAATCAGCTTCTGAGGAACTATACGTACATACCTACAACCTACATAGATAAGTACCTAGTAAAAATTGTCTAACTCTCTCCTCTGGTAGAAAACTCACCTAATGCCTCCCCAATAGTCGGTGCTGAGGGGCACATTCCTTTCTTTGCAATGTATGAAAATGAACTGGCTGTTCCAGTAGCACATGGGTCGTCGGCCATACATCTGTCCGTTCAGTCGAATAGGACACTCGTCTAGAGAAGCCTCCTCTCCTGTGGGAACAAATGAGAGACAAATGAGAGCCTTGGAAGCAAAATTTAACAAAAAAAGTATATAACTAACATTATAAACAGTATTCATAATTTTATTTTAATTGATGAGTGTAAAAAAGTCTTAAAGGTAAAAAGGATACTCAGATAAATTGTACATCATACTAATACTATGTTATGTTTTGAAGTTTAATCTCCCTTTCAACTGCTAATATCATATCGAGACGGGACACCTTCCATATCACGAGAGTTCGAATTTGAATGGTCATCAATTCAAGTCCTAATCTCGCCTGACGTTGCTTGAATTGTGAAAAAACGGACAAGTAATATGATGCTGCAAAAAAGTCAATGAAATAATTTAAAAGACTTCATTATTTTCTAATGTTGATGCTAATTGTTTTTACTCACCTGAGCACTGCAGAGGCTCGGGGTAGGTCCAGATACGTGAGAGCGAGTTCCTGTCAAACTCCACGCGTGGCCCGTGGTCCACCCACGCGCTGTAGTGCTCGTAGCCCAGCTGGCGACACACGACCTGGGCGTTCCTCTCACTAAACCTGGAGTCACACAGGGGGACCCACTGCAGGGTGGTGGCGTTCCAGAACTCCAGGAATCCCTCGTGGGAGGCACTGGCCGTGCAGTTGAGGCCTGAGCAGAGCCGAAGGGACCTGGAAGAGATAATCCATGTTTATTATTTCTGAGCCAGATTTCCGTACTTAAACTTATTGACTCTGTGGTTCAAAGAATAAGGCGGCGGGCTTTTAACTGGGGGTTATTTGTTAGAGTCTTAAGAATGAATTAAGTAGAGCGAATTTGAGTAGTAAAATTATGATAACTATCTTTCATTACTGACCTCTTGTACATGTTAGGCACGACCTCAATGCCGGCGGGAATATCGTTTGCCAGAGGCCTCATCACAATCTCCTCGTGGCGACGCCCCTTCGCTACCAGTGTCCCCAGCACCAGGATGCCCACCCGCGGGGCAAACTCCAGCACTGTGCCCGGGGCAATGGTCAGGGTGACGTGAGGCATGATGGTCAGGTCAGACTTGATGAGGTAGGGCCTGTCCCGGCGGTGCAGCGTGAGTGACGTCATCAGGCGTCCTCCTAGGTTCTCCACATTCACTAGGTTTGGCTGCTCCCAAGACACCTGAGATGAATTTAAAAAAAGAAGGGTGAGCTGATCTATCTCATCAAGCTTTTCCGTAATCATCAGAATCACAATTCATCAGAGTACTTTTAATAAGGAAAAGGTGGGTAAATAGTGTAAATACTTACAAAGTATGATTCTTCTCTCTACAAGAATTCTTGGAGCATTAATTGTTGGCAACATTGTAGGTTCTCGTTAAAAAGTTTAAATTTTCCTTATACTGTGTTTAATCAACATTAAAAGGAGAAACTTTTACATTTATTTAGTGGATGACAAGTCTTCATCAAAAACAACGCCGACCCCAAGTAAGTTTGGTAAAAGTTAGAATGAAAGATGAATACCATTATTAATGTACATTTATTCCGTTACGACTAGTGAGATACAGCCTAGAGTTACTTACTCTTACAATATACTCACCGACAGAGATCCTTTGAATGAGTCTTCTACGAGGAAAGGAGCGAAGTTCACCAGAGCGTGATCATTCCAGTCGTCGAAGTCGAATATGAGATGCTGAATGTGCAGCGGGTCAGTAGTGCCCCACCAGTTCTCAGTGGCGTCCAGTGTGGACTCCAGGCGGGCAGTTCGCATCCCGGCCACCAGGGCGTAGGCCAGAGAGTTGTCAGAGAGCAGGTTACGACGCACGCGCACCTTCTGAAGACCATCGAACACAACCAGACTGGAAGGCGTCTGGAATAGAAATTGAAAAGTGAGATGATGCCGCCGGATGCACACAATAGTTCTGGCCGGGTCATGATGAGCCTTAAATTTAACTCTCACTATAATAATATTAATAAAAAAGCATTTAAAATGTTGGGATTCCTTTTTAGACAAACAAAAGACTTTACTAATCCAAATACACTCAAAAATTTATATTATGCTTATCTCCGATCACATTTAGAATATTGCTCAAGTGTGTAGTCTCCTCAGTATTCTATACACATTTTATCTTTAGAAGCTGTTCAGCGAACTTTCCTGAGAATGCTTGCATATAAATTAAAAACTCCCATCATCAACCACAACTATGATGAAATCATGCATTCTCAGGATTTTGTCACTCTGGAATACCGTAGAAGGATGTCACATCTCACTTTACTATACAAAATAATAAATGGTCAAATATATTCCCATGAACTACTTAGTAACCTAAACTTCAGAGTGAGAAGTGCTAACACCAGGTTAACGACCATGTTCAAGCTCCATAAAAGAAACACCAACACCGGTGAATTTTCCCCGCTCCAGAGAATGCAGAACATTGGAAATAGTGTTAGTGATGTTGACATATTTTTCTGCACACTCAATGATGTGGTGAGCGTGGCCCATGTAGAGCTGATGCGTTGATGATGGTTAAGCACCATATCATTGCTCTAGGGTCCGTGCTCTCGATATAATTGGGGTTGCGATGAAGGTTTTCCTTTCATCACGTTTTTTTCTTTAATTTTAAATTTAACTATGTTAGTTTTTTTGGTAACAAAAATGGGCTTAACCCCGTAAGTTTGTATGTAAAAAAAAAATCCCTGCTCCCGTATATTAGAATACTCGCTTTACTAAATCTTTGCTGAAATTGGGACTCGAACCACCGACTTCCAATTACGATTCCGCCGCCTTATCGACCGAGCTATCGCAGTACCGCTATTGATAAGAGTCTGGAACTCTGGACCTACCTCAATAGACGGCGCCTTGTTGAACTTGATCGTGTTCTCTTGGGCCAGAGCCACCAGCTCCCCCCACAGGTCACACTGGCTGTCGGCCTTGAACTCTATCATGAAGGTTCCAGTGTTCTGCAGCATCGTGTTCCTCAGGATCCGCAGGGACTTCTCCATGCCCCGCACTGATATGAGACCCACTGGAATGGTGGAATAATGAGTCAGTACTTCTTTTCTTTCCTTTTTATTAACTCCTTTTTATTAGAAGAAATGTTTACTACCAGACAATTTAATTAGAATAACACATTGAACTATAATTAGTATACTCAGTTGGTATTTAAAGGAACTAGATTTTTTTATGTAAGAATATTATTCGATAAGAAGTAAATAAATTTATTTCTTATCTCTGAAAAACGCCTACTACTTATTTTCATTATGCAATGTGCTCTGCAATTTCAGTCATTCATGATATAATTATATTTCCACTCTTGAGTTCCACAAAAGGTGGTTCATATTTTTCGCTGCAAGCTTTGCTCTCCTCAAAAAATATTTTGAGGTTATCACTAATCTTAATAAATAATAATACAAGAGGAGAACAAATAGGGACGCATCACGCTTTCTGTCGGCGCGCCGCCGGGGGCGCCGATTGTTATTAGCTGAGTAAGAGGTAGTAGGGACGCCGCTTGTTATTAGCTGAGTAAGAGGTAGTAGGGGCGCCGCTTGTTATTAGCTGAGTAAGAGGTAGTAGGGGCGCCGCTTGTTATTAGCTGAGTAAGAGGTAGTAGGGGCGCCGCTTGTTATTAGCTGAGTGAGAGGTAGTAGGGGCGCCGCTTGTTATTAGCTGAGTAAGAGGTAGTAGGGACGCCGCTTGTTATTAGCTGAGTAAGAGGTAGTAGGGGCGCCGCTTGTTATTGGCGAATCAGCTAACCCCCCCCCCCCCCCCCCCCAGATTCGTCTCTGGGTGAAAAACAGCAAAGCTTAATGGAGAGTCCTCACTGTAAACAAAATATTTGTGTAAGATAGAACTACCTTTACACTTTTAAATAACGGACGCAGCACATAGAAATTTCGCAATTTCTTTTAGAAAAGACATCCAGAAATAATGATGTACCTTTACACCGGTTGTCGTCGAAGACATTGCCGCTAATGTTGACCTGCGCGTAGTGGCCGTCAATCACGACGCCAAAGTTCCTGTTGTTCCGCCACGTGGTGTTGTGCAGCACTACCGAGTGCGTGAAGTTCACGTTGTACTGCCACACGTACGGGAGGGACACGTCGAAGCCTCCGTGACTGTTCCTCTCCACAGTGTTGTCAGACAGGTGCCAGTGGAACAGGTTGTTGGAGTTGCGCAGGTCCCTGGAGGGGACAGGAAGGGATTACATTTTTTTTAAGCTTTATTAGGAGGACAAAAAACAGGGTAACAGTATAAAATTAAGAAAAAAAAACAAACAAATGACAAAATAAATAAGTAAAAAAAAGAAAATAACAATAATGTCCTACCTAATGGGCGGGGTCATTGATTGTGTACAACCAGTACAACACAAATCTCTATATATAAAACAGAAAAAGGGACTACCTACCTATGTTTGTTTGTTTGTTTGTTTGTTTGTTTGTCCGGAGTTGTTTAGCCAAAACGGTAAGAGATAGCGAAAAATGTCTCAGAATTGACCCCCCCAAAACCATTATCGCTTTGTCTAGAAAAATTATAAAAAGTTCAAAAAGGCATTGCTGTCCAGCAGTACGGCCATGCCTTAGTAAATTTGAGATTTAGTCCCGTTGCAAAGCACGGGCAAACGGCTAGTATTATTATACTTGTGTTACCTATACACAATCGTGATATCACAATTACAAATAGATATTACTCAATATTACTCAACTTAGTTATCATGGCTAAGTGCGTTCGATACCAAGTGGAGCAGGACTTTTTCTGCTCTGTCTTGAATGTTTGGGGTTTACTCTTACCTCGTGAGAAAAAATGAGTAGTTACATGTATGAGTAACGACCAGTTGCGGCATTACCAGAGTATAAAGAAATTAATGAAATAAAATTCGAAAAGAGAAGGAGGCTCTAGTAATACTGAGCTACCCACAAAAAAAAATGTGGCCGAGTGGACAAATTGTTCACTCTCAAAATAATCATATTATATAATAAAAAAAATATTTAAAAAACTTATAAAAGATTGCGGAAACCTTTCCAAAGTGCTTATAAACCTTGCCTAAGTAAGTTTTCCGCAAACTTATTATTTCATACTTTTTTATACTTTTTTAAATCTTGTGAAGTAAAGGTTATTTTTACAAGGAAAAATCCATACTTTTTTATACTTTTTAAACCTTGTGAAGTAAAGCTTATTTTTACAAGGAAAATTCAGAGTCTATAAACCTTTTGTAACCTTTTGTGCCGTCTGGGATAATTTATTTGAAAAAAAGTTTCTACTAACCTGCTGAACTGATGAATGCCCCGCCCATTGTCCGAAATGATGGTGCTGTTGATGGTGATGGTGATCTCAGAGATATTGGACGCCTCGGTGTTCCACACGGGGGCGTGGATGAACATTGCTTCCTCCAGATTGAACGAGATCTCCGAGTTAACGATGTTAATGCTCTCGTTACTCTTGCGGAGGTAGTGCTCCCCTATCTCTGTCAAGTACCTGAGGAAGCAAGGAAAACAAAGGTTTTGTCATGTAGGAATAAGCAGTGGAGAACTTGTAATTCCTTAAACCTGTCACATAAGAAACTATCCAATATGGCTTCCATTATTACCTTCAAAAGTATCTATAGAAGAAGAATTAATTTGTTATTTTTGTGATTCTCTCTGTGTTCTAACTATTTAAAATGGCCGATTTCATGAAACAGGTTCATTTTCAGAGTTATATCCATATAGGCACTGGTTATCTTCTACTTCCTCCATAGATACTGTACAGCCCACGTCCCACAGGCCTAGGGTAAGCTCATTGATTCGTAACGGTTACTCAAAGATGTTTCAACACCTAGAGGATTGAAAATTAGAAACTAGATTCATCTACTTTCGGTAGCGTAGGCTGCACAGGGATCCGTTTGTTCGAATCCCACCCAATACATGAATTTTTCCTCATTCATTTGAGAATTTGACCACATAATAATGACACCATCCAACTGCTGGAATAAGTGGACTCTTTAGTTCTAATCGGGCAGTATAAATAACTGTCTCTTATTATTATTATTATGCTGACATCATCATTAGCCTACTCAATCTTCACCCGGAACGTATCTAGTTTCTTCCATTATATTCTACTCTGAGCAACATGTGTCCTTTTGTCTTCAAGATTAATTTTTCTAGCAAGATTCTTTTCAAATGAGGTCCTGAAAAAAAATCCCAAATTCAACGGGAGACATTTTGTTTCGACAGTTTTACGACAATTCCTGATAATCTGAAATGATAATCTGACTTGTAAAAAAATATGTCTGCATTATTTTATATAGTTATGTAGGTATAGTAATGTATATTCCGAGCATGATAAAACTAATATAGGTACGTTACTCATTAATCATTGATATGGGCATTCCTACTACTAATAGTAGCTACAGTACTGAGTAGTAAATAGCTATAATACAGTACTATGCCCTGATAAAAATACATCACCTCATATTCTGTTCTAATCTCTCTTGTGTGATATACATTCGTAATATGCAAATTAGTTAATCATTTATTGATTTTTCTTTGCGTGAGGTAAGTAATTGACTTTTGCCATAGACCAACGCGAAGGCACAATCAAAACATTATTGTGCGAATGACATGGTTCTATGATTGCATTTTCTATCAATAGTCAATATTAGTTTTTTGTTTATAAGAGGTAGATTCTATGTTATGAACACCATAAGAGAGCGATACATAATTAAAAAGAGTTTAAGGGCGAAATAATAGACGTTTTTGTAATACCTCTGTGGCGCTAAGTCACGAATTGCCTACTGTGTGAGATAGCGAAAACCGACGCTTAGCAATGACTTGAGTTATAGAATTTGTCTATTAATTTCGCCCTAAGAATTTCACCGGTAAAACATGTAATTGATACTCTGTTATCTCTACCTGTTATAATACAACGCCGTAAATCCTCGGAGATTATTTTTCACTTTGGTGTTCTGAACATGCAATGTGGGTACAGGTCCTCTGACGATACGATTGGGTATTGTTTGTTGAGGAGCTGAAATACAAATAAACAGGTACATAAAAAAACAAAGATATCGGAGACTTTTTTTATGTCTAGCTGGGGGACGTTAAACATGGAGAAGACCAGGGTCTCGCTAGAGCACTATAAACAGAAAACTGACAAGCCAACCCCTACAAGATAGACTAGCTTGCAGTTTCCTAAGGATTTAATGGCTTATAAAGAAAAAGTCTACATCCTGACGATGGTTGATCGCACATAGAAATATGTGGTTCAGGACGAGCCAACATTGAAATAAAGTTGGCTGGAGACCATCTCATTCCCCCTCCAGCTGTAGGCTAGCTGGCTACAACAACAACAACAGACTTTTTACACGAATATTAAACAGGTATAGTTGGTAGTTGGTCCTTGAGATGTATGAGTCATCTACCTACGCAGCTTAGAATGACTTAAATTCTCAACCATCAAAACTTTGTACGGTGACTAAACCTCCATGGCATTAATCAAACACTTCGGCCGAGGTGTGAAGAATTACGATTACAAAAGATCCAAACCTGGACAGCTGTTTCAGACCAGTGAGTCTTGACAAATGTCCAAAATTTTATATTGCCGAGCAACAAAGCTTCTTCGCTATGTCCGCACTTGTGCGCTTTCCTTTTCCCTTTCACTCTCGCCTTCATTTTTAACACGCAATAACCCATGCCATACGCGCATGCCTCTCAAAAAACATGTTCTTGAAACTCATAAGAGGCATGCAATAGCGCATGCCTTACGTTCCTCTTTCAATGCGTCATGTTGAATGTGAAAGGGAAGACGAAAGCACACGAGTAAGGATAGCTTTAGAGAATTCTAGCCCAACCTTCTTCTACTCGTCAAGACCACCTCTCCTCATCATACTGTTCTTGGTATTCTCATCCCCTGCAAATACTCACCGGGTATAGAGGATACCACCAGCACGACATCCCCCAGTGCGTTCTCTCCACTACCATACTCCAGCACCACCCCATACGTCGAGCTAGTTGTTGGAAACACCACCAGGTCGCGCTTCAAATCGAATCGGGCGATTCCGGGAGACATCGTGATGCCATCGTGAATCACAATGTGCTCTGTGCTGCGGTTCTGGATAGGGTTCAGGAGCTGTAGACCGAGGACGTAACCAGTCTGACACTGAAACAAGATGGGGGACGTGAGTATTGCTTTGATAAGTGATGTCTGATGTCAATAATAGTACATAAATATAATATAATTGAACCACTCATATGGCCGAAGAAATGATGGAGGGCCACAAGCTGTAGGTACATGTGCGACTGTAGCACCTTGATATTGGTAAATTCACCTGGTGCATTTCCTAATAACAAGGTGCTATCCCCTCTATTGCGTCTCTCAGCCACGCCATGTTGTTAAAGTATTCTCACGCGGCCAGCCGCTGTCACTTCATCAATGTATAGTCGATGGGGTGAATTTTCCCGATACGTTGCGACGCTTTGCCTCCTGGGTGCTCATTCGCAGCATCAGGCGCGGCCATAGACGTCATCACATAGGGGGAATAGCAATTCAAGGGTATCATTAAAAAAAAAAAAAAAAAAAAAAAACATCCTTCACAACGAGGGAACTCTCTCACTCACATAAAGTTTATGAAATCCTCCTGAAGTGCCTTGTTCCTGCAAACATACATCCACTCACCCGGATAGTGTAAGTACTCACCCGGATAGTGTAAGTACTCACCCGGATAGTGTAAGTCTTGTTGATGGTGTCTCCGGTGACGCGCTGGGTTATAAGGTACTTGGTCTGTCCGAACTCCAGCTCTATGCTATCTCGCTCGAAGGGAATCTTGAAGGGCGTGTAGGGGGCGTACTGAGAGGTCACGTCGGGCAAAGGCTTGAACCAGCCGGCCAGCTCCCGCTGGGCTTGGCTGGTGATGCAAGGGTCATGGTGGATGCCGGAGCCTTTGTTGTTCTCAATGTGGGCTCCTGAAGAGAAAATGTCATCAATATTATTTAGGGTCAAACTGGTGGTGCACATTTTGAAAACACGCCATTCTAGCACCATAACATTCATAACAGAAATTCAACAGCTTAATATTATCGAACTTTGGAATGTTTATCGTACGATGTGGATCACACCACGTTGGTCTGCAGCCTTTGTTATCACACAAGCCAGAACTGGGTATATAAGCTTCTCTCTGCGATGTCTGAGGTACCAGTATTCTCCCGTCTCTCATATCGGTAAGTACAATAGAAACTACCTACCTACCTACTAAACTTTATTATCTGTTTCAATTTTAATTCGAATATCTCTTTTACGCGAAAAAACTTCGCGTTTTTTTAATTTGAAATTCATTTGATTTGCTCACCTTTGTTAAATTAGGGCTGTTATCCTGTCAAGCAGTAGAAAAAATATCTCTTTACCGACGTAATTGGTTTCAATTAATTAATTATCAGTTATTATCCTAAATATTGTATATATTTTGGAAACTGTATGTTGATCAAGTACAAGTATTATATTATTTTTCATTTTATTTAACATAAATAATAAAAGAATGGAGGCCTCAGATATTAATCTGATTTTGTACAAGATGCCCATATACTATGTATTTATGTTGTGTGTAAATTTAATTGTACAAATAAAGGCTTTTTACATTTACAATAAAAGAATTTATACAATGCAAAAAGTTCTCAAGATAGGTACCTAACTACATAACTTGTATTGAAAGACAAGTGAGACCAGTGTTTAATTCTCAATCATACTTTGCCAAAATTACAAATCCTAAATGAATACCAATAATTATATCTGTTTCAGTTTACAATTCGTCTTCACTCTTCAATTAACAAAATCCACTCTTAAAATGGGTCAAGAAAGAATCGTTATGGATGTCATCGCCCTCGGCAAAGAAAAAACCAGCATGGACATTGTCGCTCTCGGTAAGGAAAAGACCTCCATGGACATCGTTGCCCTAGGAAAGGAAAAGACCTCCATGAACATCGTGGCTCTTGGCAAGGAAAAGACCTCCATGAACATCGTTGCCCTAGGAAAAGAAAAGACCTCCATGAACATTGTTGTTGTTTGAAGTCTTTAAACGTAAGTCCTCTTATGCGTACTTAGAACGTTATGTAATCTACTTTAAGTAAAATAAGTTACCCCCATAAAATGGGATCTTTACAATATTTACCTAATACCACTTGTTTCACAGAACGTCTAAAGACAATAATTCTTGTGCCCCAAGGTATCTGTCATTACCTTAAAATATATTGGAATAAGTTGCCAATACATAGGTATTCAATATTCATGCTTGAATTTTTGATTTCAAAATAGCATCTTTAAATATTTTGGAGCTTCAGACAACTGTAAGAGTATCTATATTATGTAGAATAAACTAACCAACCTCAGTGGTTGGGTCAATAAGTTGGCGGACTCGTAATTATAATATTTTCCACCACTTAAATTCTTAAAGTGGCATTATGTTGTGAGCAATTTCTCAGAATAAAGGAGAGAACTAGTCTAAAGTACATAATTACATTGCGACTTTGTTCCGTTCATAACCATGAACAAGGAAATATAAATAAATACCTAATTTAATTTTGCTCAAGCCAAAAACTTCCTTTCATAAGTCAAAACATTTCTACTGAGTCCTATTTACAAAATGTCTCATTTCTTATGTGTTTCAGATGACAGATTCTTCTGAGGCGGACAGAAACCTCAGCTATATCTTCCAGACGTTTCTCCGAACCTCCCACCAAAATTCAACAGATTCCAAGATCTTTTTGTTTCAAACTAGCAAAGTTTAATTCTACCATGTAAATAAAAACTTATATTAAGCATTTTAAATGTATGTATAACATATTTGTATAAAAAAATTAAACCCCCTTTATACTGCTGAAATAAGAGGGATTGGCCGTATTAACAAGGTAATTTCTACTCTTATCCATCCATGAAGGCCCTCTTCTATATTCAATGTTAATCTCATTATTAAACGGTTGATGCTGCTTTTTTTAATAGCACATCACTCGTGAAATAAAACTTACCATACCTCAACACAAAAATCTGCTGTTATCTGTTAATTTTCTAAAAAGATAGGTGAACAGGTCAATATATGCTAACAACAGATTGAAGGAACTTTCCAGCAAATAATTTTAGTCGCCAAAACCACTCAACTGTTGCATGGGGCTTGCGGTGTTGTAACTGAATAGAATAGTTATACACAGTACAAAAGTTATTCTAAATTCGGGCCTTCCGCTTTGCATTTAGCTCTCCGGTTTGGGTTTTACCTCGAAACGTTCTGAATTTAAAAAAATGGAGCTACCTTGGAGGACGAGGTTTTCAAGCCGCTGCGCTAGTCTGGTAAACCAGGTGGTGGTAGCGAGGGTCTCTGGGTCTTCCTGTGTAATTCGCACAGTAAGGATGCTATATAATTAATACTCACCGCTAATTTTAAGTCCCAGCTGTTTGAACGTGATGCCATGCTGTCTGTTGTTGCTGACCTCAGAGTTCTTGAGCAAGTTGGGGGCTCCGGAGTACAGGTCCGAGTAGAGAACTCCTATGCCATCCTGGGCGTTGTCCACCACTCGGATACTCTCCAGAGAGTGGTGACTGAAATCTATCTGGATAGCTGGCAAACAAGAAGAATATTTATGTTATTGGTTGTTGCTCAAGCTACAAACTGGTTCATTTGACGTTTAGCTCAGTGGTCAAGACTGTGCGTCGGTCTAGTAATCCAGAGGTCGCGGGTTCGAAACCCAGCTGGGACATGATAGTTTATTCTACCGTTTGGGATTTTGACCACATAATAATACATCTTGATTATATATTTCTACTGAAATAATGAGACATATTAATCCTAATCGGGTAGTACAAATAAGGCGACATAATTATATAACGAAGCATCTCTTTATTTATTACAACAAAATAAAATAACAATGAAGGTACGTAAATCCCACTCACCAGGTTTGAACTCATTCGTGGCGTAGTCCAGTAGACCCGCCCGCTCCACAGTAATAAACTGCAGGTCACACCTCTCCGCCAAAGCCCCAGCCTCACCCCAGCCCAGGTGGGGCCATAGCACCTTAGTCCCACGTCACTGTGGTGCTCACAGGAGTTCTCAAAGTGCGGGGCTCTCTCCCCCCTGCAGGCTGTCAGGTCCAGGTCATCCTCTGTGCACTGCACGTTGCTGGGAAAGTGGAAGGTACGTTAAAATAATATTTAAGAGCAAAAGAGTAAATACCTACAAATGAATGAGTACCAAACAGTTGAGACTTCACAAGTCGGCACCATATTACGACTGGATGCCCTTCCTAACGCCAACGATTCTATTTGATTGTAGTGTTCTCAATAGGACGGGGGTTTTACCCTCCATTCGCTGAGAATTGTACCAGCTACCCACTTTAAATGCTTGGGTAGGGTCGGAAATGCCAGCCTCACCTGTTCGGAGAGAACATAATTTTCTGTTTGAAAAGTCTGCCACAACCGTGAATCAAACTCAGGATATCTGGACTACGGGCAGTATCCACAACCGTCACGCCACGAAGGCTGGCGTAACGCCGTAACAGTTTATGAAGTTGGAATATTAGATAGGTGTATTTATCAAATTTATTACAAAAGAAAATGCCATTAGCACTTCAACTTAGATTAGGGCTCCGTTCCAGAAACCACTCTCATTCTCAAAATCCCAGAATCTCTCGCCTTTCAATCGTCAAATTTCATTATAATAAATTAATTAGAGTGTTCTCTGGAAGTAGGCCTAGGTCTCCTACCTCATGATAACCTCCTCGGCAGTGCCACCCTGAGGCATGTCCGCAGGTTCCAGGTACCAATCAGAAGGGTTCAGCACTAGGCCTAGCTGGTGGCAGGCAAGGGCTGCCGACCTGATGTTCCACCCATAGTTACACACCGTGCCCCACCTGTCTCCTATCCGGACCTGGAATAAGAAAAACAGGATAATAGTTATTTTCTTTGCTAATTAGATGTCCCAGGCAATCAGGAAGCTATCCCAACCTGACTAGGATTAGGCTACAATTAGAATTCAGGTTTCATAAGGCCATAAAGGGTGCCAGTTCTTCAAACACTGTTCAGTGCTCAGCTTCTGTGTCGTGAACTTAATTGTTTATGAACGAGTAAATGAGTAATCTTCATCAGCTTTTTATAAATCCATAATAATAGAACCTCGAGTAGAAGGTAACCACTGGAAGAGGTTGATGCTTAATGGTTGATAGACATACATACACCATCTGGTTTTGTAGGTTAGGACAAAATTTTGGAATTAGTGAATTTGCGAGAAAGTACCATCTTCGTCGTAATGAACGCTGCAAGCTGCAATTATTACAGCAACAACTATCTCTCCTTTTGAACGAATCAATGTAAGACGTGTGTAATGGGACACTAACCTGTAATCTTCCCTCGTTGCTGTTCCTGCCTCCCACCAGCCTGACGGGAGGACTATAGTCAGATGACGTCACAGGGATGTCAGTCGCACTTTCTGCCCCCAGCCCTGTGGAGCCGTCGAAAATATCGGCCCTGTTCTCCTTGAGAGTGAGGCGAATATCGTTTGGTCCCCTTCCCCGCGCTTCTAACTTTCCTGCCACCATCATGCCTACTCCAGGAGCGAATCTGGAAGATATAGATTATTATCATCATTATTATCATACTTATCAAAGTGACACCATTTTACACTGTCGTGACCGTACAGTGAAGGGATTCCTTTCATAGAGGAAAGATTCCATAAAAATATATTTTCAATATATTTGAAGAACTTTAGGTACTATTTACTTAATTTACTACTTTTTTTTTCGTACATTTTGCAATAAAATATTTGGACTGTCCGGCCTACGACGCGACAAAATGGTTCATTAATCTCATTCAGAGTTATTGATGGTGCATTAAACTGATCTTAAACGAATGAAAATCAACTACAGTTAAACTTGTATATACTAGAACCTTGGATGAATCGGAAGAAACTCGTGGTCCCCTCAGTTTGAAAAATACCTACCAAAGACTCCAGAGGTCGTGGGTTCGAAACCCATCTGGGACATGACATGTTATCCTCCCAATTGGGATTTTTACCACATAATAATATGTCTTGGGCTTACTGCTGGAATAATGGGAGATTAATAGTCCAAATCGGGCAGTATAAATAAGGCGATATTATTATTATTACCTCAGAGTGACGGCGGGCTCCAGGGACAGCCGCCCCCCGGGCCTCACATTGATGTCCCTCACCACCACGTACTCCCCTGCCCGCAGGGTCTCTATCCCGTCCACCTCGCCCCCCACCACACTCGAGCCTGGGACGTGGAACTGGGGCACGAACGTGGCGAACGCCATCACTGTGGTGGCCCCTGGGTTGCTGTTGTGCAGCAGGTATGGCAGATAGGAGATCTTGGCCAGGTTGTAGCGGTCCTTCCTGCGATAGTAAAAAAAAACACTGCCAATATGGACACAATACTTCCTCGTGATTGCTTCACATTGTAAACACGTGCCAATTTTGAGATTTTATAGAAAATTACTTGTATCTCCAAAACGGCTCAACCGATTTTCTTCAAATTTATTTTATATGGTAGAATATCGTTTTTTCTACATTCTAAATTCCACAAAAAATTCGGTATCGGCAAGTCGTGGTCCTTATTACTTCCGAGAAATTTCTAATATTAGAAATCGGAAGTATTGTGTTCGTTTTTGTAAAAAAAAATATTTTTTTGCTCCGATTTAATTTTCATATTTCTGGACGTTTCATAACCTCCTGAGCAACTTTGGTTTTGTGTCTGTCTGTCGATCTGTCTGTCTATCTGTTAAAAATATTCCTTGTAACGCGCAAATCTCAGAAACTACTGAACGGATTTTGATGAAATTTTGCACACATATAGAAGACGTTCTGTAGATGGTCCCATTTTAAATTCATCAAATTCGTACAAGCGGTTCTGGGTGAAAGAGACCATGCGCCTGACCACTAACTTTTTACTTAAACGCTTATATCTCGTGAACGGTACATCCGATTTTGATGAAATTTTGTATGTTTATGCATATTATTGTTTTACACTGGCTTTTTATATTTTCTTTTTGATTAATTATAATTTGACTCTGATATTTAAGAAAATCCGAAATTTTGGACAAAAAAGTCAAAAAATAAGAACCACGACTTGCCGATACAGAATTTTTTGTACAATCTATAATGTAGAAAAAACAATATTCTACTATATAAAACAAATTTGAAGAAAATCGGTTCAGCCGTATCGGAGATACAAGTAATTTAGTATAAAAACTCAAAATTCGCAGGTGTACACAATGTGAAACAATCACGAGGAAGTATTGTGTCCATAATTGGCAGTGTTTTTTTTTTTTTTACTTTTTTGTCCAAAATTTCGGATTTTCTTAAATATCAGAGTCAAATTATAATTAATTTAAAAATAAATATAAATAACCTATGTAAAACAATAATATACATATTCTTACAAAATTTCATCGAAAGGACTTAAGCAGGCCACAAACATACATGCCCATGAAGCTCCTCTCTTAGTCAGAAATAAAGAAATTGTCAATAATAATTCAATGTGCTCAACGCTACTTTGACTTCAAAAAAGAGTATGACTATTTTATGAAATGAAACTTAAAAAAACATTTTGTATCCATTATGTATTGTTCTCTTTTCTTTGAATATTTTGTAGTTATCTTTAATATCTTTCCTTTAATACATCTTATAATTTTTAATATAAAGTCTTGACAAAATTACCTATCAAACAGTCTATGAAATATCTTCTCCTCCGTGTTGTAGCCCAGCCAGTTGTAAGTGCAGTTGATCACTTGACTCTGGTCCTCCAGGTGAGATCCGATCTCGTATTCGGACTCGTGATTGTGGATGATGTTCCGGAACACCTGAGTAGAGGAAGATACAACAGTAAGGATATCAGGAAACCAAGTACCTACCTCTCAGAACCATAGGAGTGCAAAAGTAAAAGCAGCTAGCTCAGCCCGTCAGGGAGACACACTACGGAATCGGCAAGCTTTATCTCAGCACACAAACGTGTAGCCTTGTGTCATGGGTACCACAATATAACAAAGGCCAAGAATATTTATCGTTTTGGTCTACTAACCTAATAAAATTAAATCTAAAGATACATTATAATAACTACGCAGGTTCAAGCACTACCATCAATGGTCTTGTAAATACACCAGTTCTTGTACGATCAATGAAGTTAAGCAACGTCCTAACAACGAACTCATGGTGGTGGCTATTCTGACCCGAAACATACTGAGTAAGGTTCATGTGAGAAGCTGGTTTATGACCTTTGAGCAAATGGACGGTAAAACCCCTGTCTCGATTGACAATCAATGTTAGTAATGAGTTTCGTTTAGTTTTTCACCTCTAAACAGGAATTACTTGAGTTTCTATTGGATTCCATCATTGAATTTCCATTCATAGGTTTTGTTTTAGACTATGATCAATCTCATATCTCATTCCTTCACAAATTTGTATCCATGTTGAATTCATGTGTGGTGGCTACGCGTCACTCTTTATTAATTGCTGACGCGTTGGGAGACCATCAGAACCATTCGGCGTAGCTCACGTCGGCGTCGCGTCGCTCCATCAATATGTTTGTACCCTTTGGCATAATTAATGGGACTACCTGTCTTGCACTCACAGTCTAAATAAAGCACTACTTATACCTATCAGTTTACCTGTACTAAAAAAATAATTCACCTGAACATTGGCGGATGCTATGACCACAGCGGCGGCCACTCTGCTGCGAGGAATCAGCTTCCTGGTGTCCACACTGCCGCCCGAGTCGAAGGGCGCCAGAATCCGGTTGTCCCGGATGAAGTTCCAGGTGAAGATGATGCGCTGGGATTCGCTGTACGGGGAGAGCCCAAGGCTGACGACGTAGACGCCTGGAGAAGAAGTGATGTTTAAGAGGGAAACTATGACAATACGGGTAGGTAGGTACTAGGGCTGATGAAAAAAATTAAGGTCAACCTGTAAATTCTTAAAGTTCATACATAATATACGACAGTAGAAACACAATATTAAATTTTAAACGAATATTATCGTGTCTTGCTGTACACTTTCATCGAGCATAATGTTTGATTCATTTCATCCATGAATCGAACTTACTTCAAACGTGATGCTTGCGAAAGCAAGCACTCCGATAGTTCGTGTTTTTAAATGATACACGCACCAGCAAACATGAAACGAACATGATGCAAACGTTTTGTGCGTTCTGAGTACCTACCCTTGTTTTCGTAGAACTCGTTGTTTCGTATAATGATGTTGACCGGTAGCAGATCATAAAAGTCGACGCCAGGGTTCTTGATGAGAATGCAGCCGTACAAGTGTTTGGTGAACCTGTTGTGTTCGATCACGCTGTTCATGTTGAAGGCAGGCTTGATGAGGACACCTAGCTTCTTGTTGCCTACGAACACATTGTGTCCAATGACCAGCTTCAGGAGGTTACTCTTGTCCAGGTGTCTGTGAAAAATGAGTCATAAGGTCAAAAAAGTAAAGCAGAATAACAAACATTATGAATCCTACAAATTAATCATTACGTCACAATAATATTGATAAAATCTATTTACATACTATTCATAAATTATTAAAACTTCCAAGATGTCAGCGATTTTACTCGTACCTACATAATATTATGTATAATACCTAAGATCTTTCCGTAGTTTTGGTAAAATTGAATGCGAAATCAATGTGTCGAACTTACCGGTAACAGGTTTTTATCTCGATAGCATTGTCGAACGACAAATTGAAATAATTGCTCGAGATATTGACGATGGCGTTTTCTCTGCAATAATTTCCGATCAGGACTCCGGTTTCAATGTTCTTGAATATTTCCGAATAGGACACGATGGTTTCCTGGTGGTAGCTCTTGTACTCCGGGTCCAAAGTATCATTCAGCCACACGGACAGACCGAAACCAGCGTTGGAGGAGAGGGAGGATCGGGTGACGTTGGTGATGCCGCCTGGAATAAAGAGTGAGGAGTGAGGAGAGAGTGATGGAATATTCTCGACAGGTCACTGAAGATGTGATAATCGAGGTTTCCCACCCGAGTGAGCCAAGTCTAGTCTTTAGCTTGCCCAGTATCAAGGTATTCTATTAAACGACATAGCGGTTTCCCAGCTTGGATCGAGGTCTGCCCCTGCTAGATAGGAGCCTGCACTGCAGTCGAGTGGTCCCGCCTAGCGCTACGAGTACACAGTCACCGTGATTCGAGATATTCTGACCGACGGGATGGACGTTTCGGGCGAGAGTCGAAAGTTCTATCGGAAACTGCTCCCACAACCGAAACGGTAACAGAACGGTAACGGCCAAAATCTGACTCGATTCCCTACCCCCCTCGTAACCCTACCCAGGATCGATCACACTACTTGTGTATCGTACGGAACTGTGGACCAATTAGATCCAATTAGAGAAATAACTAGATTCACAAATTAAATCAGAAGTTCCTAGGAACAACTAGAAATTACTAGTTTTGCTAAGAACAACTAGTTCTTCCTGAACAGTTAAAAAATAAATAAAAAAATACTTCCGGTTTCTCATATTAGAAATATCAACAACAAAAAAAATCAATAACTTTTTCCTGAAAACGGAAAGTTCCTGTATTATTGGCACCCTTTCTCAAAGATAATAAAATACTGTTTTGAGAAAAGTGTAAAAGTGATATTGGAGAAAAGTAAATATTTACCGGTAAAGCTGATATTAACTCCATCTCCCTTGTTGAAGGAGATGCGAGAATTGGAGATGTTGACGTGTCCACTTCCCCACAGGACATGCACCCCTGCTACGTGCTGGTTGTTGGATATGGAGCTGCCTGTGATGTCCAGTTGGGAGCGCATGTGTTCTATGGCCACCCCTCGGCCACTGTTGTCGGCTATGGTGGAGTCTGTGATGTTCAGCTCGTACCAGCGCCCTGGAAATAAGTAGGATTTGGTTTTCTAGTGAGCTTTCCTTTAACAAATCCCTTGGTGTAGTATGAGGCTAATAGGTATATCCAAAAATTAGTAAATAACATTCGGCAAACTACAGAATTTTTGTATTCCAGTTGTTTTTTATTTCTGGCAATAATTTAATAACAATGTATTGGAGAGCAGATGGCTTTTCCAATAGTTAATGGAAAATGAGCTTACGGTTGTCGTTCGTCAATCTTCTTCTGCTCTACGCTGGGGCCGCTGATCAAGATGGTAAGTCGCCAGGCCTGGCGAAAGCGGCTAGCGGAGCAAGATGATACGGTGGATAGTTGCGATGTGTGCTGGTCAAGAGTCGATTAAGGTAAGAAAGAACTTTCCTCACGAAGAGTCCGACGTGAGATTTTCCATCGAGTTGGAGACAACCAATTGCGCACGCAATCGCTCATGGAGGTAGATATAAGTGGTCATTCATAGCAAAAAAAGTGAAGCCCTAACATTTCCCCCCCATAGAATCCAACAGGATTATCTAATGGTCAATGTTCTTCCTGCAGCAAGAAATGAACGGTGAATATGGTATGGGCATGGAGGTGATGAATGATAAAAGGGGTGATAAAATTATGATAACCAACTTATTTTGAAGATATTGCAAATTGAAATTTCTCCCCTGAGAATCTATATAAAAATTAAATGAAAATTAATTGCTCAACCTGAAGCTAGGATTAAAATTAAAGTACCTCAGACAGCAACCACAAAGTTAAATGATCAGTAATACTTTTACAAATTATTATGGAAGAAAAGGGTTAATTGGTTAATTGATAATAAAAAAAAAAAAATAGTGAAAAAATTCCAATAGGAAAAAATGAAAATAAATAAGTTTTAGCTTCCTATTTACAAATTTAAGCTTGGCTGCTTAAAGGTTAGTCGCGGGGATCGCCCACGGGTAGAAGGGCAAGTTTGGAGGCTGGTCGTGTCAGCACACCATGAGATGTTCGAACCGTTGCAACACGGACAACATTATCCTTGCCGGGCATCACATTGATTACAATTCCAATGGGCCACTGTTGAGGTGGACAATTTGGAGTATGAAGAATCACAACATCGTTGATCTTGACATTATCATTAGAGGAGGTCCATTTGTTCCTTTGGATCAATGTGTTAAGGTAATCAGATTTCCATCGCTTCCAGAAACACTGTGTTACCTGTGTGACAAGAAGCCAGCGCTTCAAAGGTGGGATATAATCTGTTGAGGTATCTTTCTCAGCACGAGCTAACAAAGGCGCTCCTGTCAAGAAGTGTCCAGGAGTCAAGACATCCACTCCGTCGTTGGGATCTACACTGATGGCGCACAAGGGTCTGGAATTGCAGATAGCCTCACATGATACCAAGATGGTTGAAAACTCTTCAAAGTTGAAGGTTTGATTATTCAACACATGTTTGAGATGTTTCTTGACAGATTTCACACCCGCTTCCCAGAGTCCACCAAAGTTGGGAGCAGATGGAGGATTAAAGTTCCATTGAATTTCACGTGATAGAAGATGAGATGCAATCTGACCTTGTGATGAGGAAAGAAACTGTTGAGTTTCAGAGATGTGACGGGATGCTCCTTGAAAGTTAGTTCCATTGTCTGAAAAGATATTAGAAGGAAGTCCGCGTCTTCCGATGAACCGATCTAATGCAGCCAGAAAACAAGGGGTAGATAATGAGGATAATAACTCAAGATGAATTGCTTTGACTGACATGCAGATAAAGATAGCAAAATATGATTTTACAATTGGAGAATTGCGACGTGGTCCAGATTTCAAGGAGAAAGGACCTGCTAGATCCACTCCTACATTTAGAAATGCACGACCTTGGGCAAAACGAGATACTGGTAGGTCAGCCATCATGGGTTGATGGAAGAGTGGTTTCATCCTAATGCACTTGATACATTTTGATAGATGATTCCGGATGAGGTTACGAGCTCCAATGATCCAATAGAACCTTTGTAGTAGGGATTGAACTACTTTAGGTCCTCCATGGAGAGTCAGTTGGTGATAATGATCAATAAGAAGTTTGGTTAGATGTGCTGTCTTTGGAAGGAGAACTGGATGCTTTGAACTCTCAGGCAGAGGAGATTGGGAGAGTCTCCCCCCCACAGCCAAAAGTCCGACAGAGTTTAAGATGGGAGATAGAGAGCGTAAGTTGTTTCCAACCAGTTGTCCACTCTTGACAGCTTTTACCTCATCCTTCAGGTAGCATTGTTGAGTGATACGAATGATAACTTCAAGAGCTTGGTCATTTTCAGTCACCGATAACTCAGGTTTGAAGTTTGATTTTTGCTTGCGACAACAGTTAATAAACCGAAGCACAAATCCAAAGATTCTCTTTAGCTTCCTTAAGGAAGAAAATTTCTCCACTATCTGGAGTAAAGGATTGATATCAATGTTAGTGAGTAAAGCTGTGACAGGCTTTGTCTCAGGACATGGTTTATCCATGTCAATTACTTTGAGTGGCCAGCTCTCAACGGGTAATTTTAGAAAAGATGGTCCCCTCAACCAAAGTCCATTTTTCAAAAATTGAGACGGGGTTAAACCCCGACTTGCTGAGTCTGCACTATTTAATTCAGAAGTGACATATTGCCACTGAGTGGGTTTAGTAGTTTCCAAGATTTGAGATACACGATTTGCTACATATATTTTAAGTTGATAAGGTGGGGTTTTTAGCCAAGATAGAACAACACAACTATCAGAAAAGAGATAAACATTATCAAATGATAAAAAATCGAGTGATTTGACTATTTTTGTCAATAATAAAGCTGCGCACAGTTCTAATCGATTAATGGTTTGCACTTTGAGTGGTGCAACTTTGGTTTTTGCACGAAGAAGGTAATTTTTAACTTTGCCTTCCAAATTACACACTCGGAGATACACCACTGCAGCATAAGCAGACTTGGATGCATCTGCAAATCCCACAAGATCCATGGATTGACACTTTTCTCTATTGATGTAACGGGGTATTTTAAAGGTAGATAACAAGGTAAGTTCAGTTGTGAATGCTTGCCACATTTCACGTAAGTTATCTGAGAGCGGTGTGTCCCAAGATAAACTATTATCAAGCCACAATTTTTGGAGAAAAATCTTCATCCAAATGATTACTGGACTTAGATAGCCATTACAGTCATATAATTTAGCGACAAATGCCAAAACTTGTCTTTTAGAAAGAGTGGGTGGAAAGGATTGATTATTCACTACATAAAAAAATGCATCAGATTTAGGGCACCATTGCATGCCTAGTACTTTTATAGACTCCTCTCCCCCCTCTGAAAAACATTTAGGTTTTTCACAAAGATCTTCAGCTATACCTTCAAGGACAGTGGAGTTAGATGAGGCCCATTTTCTCACAGAAAAGCCACCCTTTGCTAAGAGAGAAATAATGTCATTTCTCAATGCAATAGCATCTTTTACGGTTGATGATCCCGTAATCAAATCATCCACATAGGCTTCATTTTGCAGGGCATTTGCTGCTTTCGGGAACTTTTCACCCTCATCTAGGGCCAACTGTTTTAAGACACGTTGAGCCTGATAGGGACTCCCTGGTAATCCAAAGGTGCAGGTGGTGAGTTCAAATTCTGTGACCTCCATAGAACCCTTCTCGTGCCACAGGATATGCTGAAACTGACGGTCGTCAGGATGGATTAATATGTTTCTGTACATGGCTTGTATATCACAAAGAAGAACAACAGGATGAAGTCTCCACTGAGTAAGTAAGTCGCTAATGTCCTTCTGGAGCTTAGGACCAACTAAAAGATTTTTTGCAAGATTGTTTCCATTATTACTGGAAATGTTCGGATCAAAGACAACACGTAGGGGTGTAGAAGATGATGTTGGTTTATAGATGCCAAAATGCAGTAAAAGATAGTCTGAACGGTGTTGAGCAATAGTCATATGTCCAGGTTCAAGATAAGATTCCAAGTTGTCATAATACAGCTTCTTTTGTTCTGGATCACGGGACAGCTTATTGTCGAGAGATTCCAGCCGTTTTAGTGCTATTTTTCTATTTGATCCAAGATCAGGTCGTATGAGGTCCTTGAAGGGAAGACGCAGCACATATCTTCCATTTGAGTCTCTCTGATGGGTGTCAATGAAGTGTTGTTCACAGGCAACTTCTTCTGGATTTGGAGAATGGATGTATGGCAGTTCTTCGCTCTCCCAGAATTTTTGTAATTCCATGGCAATTGGATCCTCTTTGACAAAGAAGGTATGGTAGGACTGAGGTTTTAGTTGGTTAGGACACTTGCCCAGCAACAGCCAACCCAAAATAGATGGTACAGCTGATGGATTACCTAAAATTGTCTTTGATGAATGATCAAGAAGTTGACAGTAATACTCTGCTCCAATTAGAAGTTCAATGGTAGAATCTAGTTTTGGATCCACATAAGTTAAATCAGCTAAAGGTAAGTGGGAATACATTTTAATAACATCATTGTTAATAGTGTTTGATAGATTACTGGTAATCTTCGGTAAGATGACGGCTTGAATATTCAAAGGTCTACTATCTGATTTTATAATATGTTTATGAGGTAAAAGTTGAACACACAACTCCCCTTTGGCTTTTACTGGATTGGACGTATCAATACCCGAGATGTGAAGGTTCGATGCTTTCCATCCAAGCTTGAGTTGTTGAGCTAAGCGATGCGAGATTATAGAGATTTGACTACCTGAATCAAGGAGACAACGAACAGAATACCACATCCCAAATCTGTCTTGGAGTTGCACCACTGCAGTTCCCAGAAGTACCGTTGAGTTTGAAGTGGTTGAGGTTTCAACAGCATGATTTCCTGAAAATAGATTGGTTGAGGAAGATTGTCCTTGAGCAGGAAACCTATCCTTGTGTGAACTGGAGGTTGAGGGATGAGTTTGTTCCTTAGTGTGTCCTTGATATTGGTAACCTGACTTCTGTTGACTTCCACCTGGTTCAGATTGATGTAGCAAGGAATGGTGATTTTTGCTCTGACAATATTTGCATTGATACATAGATTGACACTCTGGACGGGAGTGTTTGGAACTCAAACAAGCAAAGCATAATTTTAATTCTTTGACTTGAGCATAGCGCTTGGTAACATCCATCTTTAAAAATTTGGTACATGATGCAATCCTATGATCACCAGAATTACATACTGAACATGTGAACTTTGATTTTTGAAACTGCTTAACTTGATAAGGTTGTTGAGGTTGAAATGAAGAAAATTGATTATCTCCTGGTTGAGCAGTAACTTGATAGGTTTTGCGATTAGATTGGCTAATAGGTAATTGAGATTTGTGGTTATTCACTGAGTTGTCATGGGTAAGATCCAGAATAGAACATTTGTGACGCACAAATTTAACTAGATCCTCAAATTTGGGAAAATTATTCTGAATCTGCTCGGTTTCAAAGTCTTGACGGGTTTTTTCATCAAGGGCTTTTAATCCCAACTGAAGAAGGATAAATTCTCCTAGGTTTTCAATGTTTAGACCTCTCAAAGATTCTACATTGATATGGAAAATATCCAAGAAATTCCTCAATCCTTTTATGTGATCACTTTGTAAAGGTGAAAATTTTAAGATTTTTGAGAGATAGTTATTGGCTAAAACCCGCTTTTTTCCATAGCGATCAACCAAGCTTTGATAAGCTAATGGATAATTTTGAGCCAAAAAAGATATATGATCAATGCAACTAGCTGCATGGCTGCTTAGGTAAGATTTAAGATAACTGAATTTTTGAATATCAGAAAGGTCGGTATTGGTATGGATTAACTGGTCATACAAAGATTTGAAAGCAGGAAAAGCAGAAATTTCACCACTAAATATTGGTACATTTATGGTTGGAAGGTGAATTTTGGGTGCTTGAGGGGCAGGAGAAACCGGTGAAGCCATTTCAGCCTTCAAAACGGCTTCTTTAGCCTTGACCTTGAAGTACATGGCCTCAAAACTAGATAAAGTTTGATCACAGTCAATGCGGTCAGCCTCATCCAACTTTACATTCAAAGTATCCATTGTACCTAAGATTTTCTCAAATTTGTCCAACGTTTCATCAGCCTTTGCAACTCTCACTTTAAAATCACTGACCTTATTTGCATCTAAGCTAGCATTATAACACTCTTGCATTCGCCGATACAGCCTATTTCTGTAGTCTGATGCAATTTTCATTTGGTCAGCTGGAGAAGTCATGTTTATTATTGAATGTAGAAAGCACTAGGTAACTAAAAACCGGTAAGTATTCTGTAGAAACCAATATTTCTTCTTTTTGTTAGATTATTGACTAGTTATTAGTTAAATATAGGTGAAATTTTCACAAAAAAAATGTGATAACTTTAGAAAGTGGGCAAATTATTTAATAGATGCAAAAAAACACACTTGAAAATTTTTAAATGGAAAATTTTAATCCAAAAAATATCACTTGGATTATATAACCACTAGAAAATAACTCTCGTGTAAAAAAAAAATCACTGCCAATATTTAAATGGGTTTAGCTGATAATTGTGACAAAATTTAATTATTAAAAATCACTTGGTAAGATTAGTTAGGTGGGTAATTCCTTATGCAGATAATAGCACAGAACAAGATCATTAAATTTTGGATAATACAAAAATATCCCCTTGAGCACACTTTACTCGGTAAACTCAGATATAATAACTCTTTAAACTGAGGTTTGTTATAGAAATAACTACAGGTAAGTGTTATAGGTTAGCAAATATAAGGAGATGAGATAATTAGTTGCTTTAACTGCAACAAAATCTCGGTGGGTGAGAATTATTAATTATGCAACTTTATAAGATTAGATTGTAATGAAATGAATGCAGGTAAATAGCAATATCAAGGTTTCATTAAAATAAGATAATATGCAGAAAATGCAAGATCAAAAACCCATGAGGTCAACAAATGTAGCTAAATTTTCCAATAACCAAATAAGATCAAAATACAGAACTAAAAATTACTCTAGGTTGCTGAAATCGGTAAATTAATGTAGAAAAATGAGGTTTTTGTGGAGATATGAACAATTAGAAACCAGACTTATTCACAGAATGCAAAAAAAATCTTGGAAACTGAGCTTTGGCTAGTAAACTTTAGAAGATAATGATACTTTAGTATTATGCACAAATGTAAGGTAAATTGACAGTTGTGACACAGGATCAGATAACAAGATTATTACAAAGGGTACTAGATTGAGTATTAATAAGATAAAAATAAGGTAAAAGCAATTCTTTTTCACTTGATTATGATTTTAAACACTGATTAAACCCCAACTTTACTCAATTTTCAATGCCAGTAATCCAGATAGGAAGAAGGCAATCAAGAGTAATATTTCACTTAGATTGAAATTTTAAGATTTTAAGATGAAATGATTGTGAAATAAGTAATGAAGATGACAAACGCTACAGATAGAACATTGACTCACGCTAACTACTGTCTACTGCTTTGAGAAAGACTTAATGGTGCGAACGCGAGACACGAGGCCAGAAGCAAGTACAAAGATTAAGTTAAACTATAGACCCATAAAACTGGCAAATTACGAATCCGGCTCGAAGGACCAACTTATGTATTGGAGAGCAGATGGCTTTTCCAATAGTTAATGGAAAATGAGCTTACGGTTGTCGTTCGTCAATCTTCTTCTGCTCTACGCTGGGGCCGCTGATCAAGATGGTAAGTCGCCAGGCCTGGCGAAAGCGGCTAGCGGAGCAAGATGATACGGTGGATAGTTGCGATGTGTGCTGGTCAAGAGTCGATTAAGGTAAGAAAGAACTTTCCTCACGAAGAGTCCGACGTGAGATTTTCCATCGAGTTGGAGACAACCAATTGCGCACGCAATCGCTCATGGAGGTAGATATAAGTGGTCATTCATAGCAAAAAAAGTGAAGCCCTAACAAACAAGTTGTTGCATAACAAATCAACTACACTTTAAACCTCAAAAAGTATAAGTAGACCCCGGAGCTGCCAAAGTACACGGTCAAAATAATCTGACCCAGCCGAAATTTTAATCCAGCTTACTTTCTTGCTACCCACTCAAACATGGTGACTGCTTTGCTGCGGTGATTCTTTTAGCAGTGAGACAAAATTAATTCTATGAAGGTCTATGACCGGTTCTATCAATCTCGGTTTTGTGCACATCTCGGATGGCCCACGCTAGTTCTAAAAGCATACGTAAAAGTAGCGCTAGTGTGCCTATGAAAAGTGTAAAAGAGATTGAGCCGATCCGCAGTCTCACGAAACCCCGGTTTTGCTCTTTGTTATATAGAACCGGCCACTAAAAAGTTCAGATAAAATCGTTAAAACTTACTCGGTCCGGTGACGAGTTTCAGCAGTGCCAGGGTTTGAACCCGGGGCTCTGAGCTGTAGACCACATAGACATTGGACCGCAGGGTGGTGATACTCTGAGGCCGGGTGTTGTTGGCTATGGGGATCACCGCCAGGAGTGGTTCGTTGCTGCTGGAACCATCGTAGACGGAGATTGTGCCGCTGTGGTTTTTGCTGGTGATCATGAGACCGAAGTGAAGCGTGATCTTGAACCCGGGCCGCGTGAAGAAGTACTGGAGAGCAGAGAGGGGCCGTTAGAAAATAGGCGGACATTGTTCGACAGTAGGAACGAACACACATAAAATTTGGTAAAGCGCAGTACTACAAGTTTCTACCTGCGATGTAAAATTTACTCGAACAAGGTAAGTGAGTAATTGCCATTTTGCATTAGCATTTTGCACAGTTTCCTTTAAGTTCGGTCAAAATATCAGACTCTATCTGTTGGAGAACTATCACTTGTGACAGACGGCACGGCGGCAAGTGCCGGAACAAAACCAAAGTTGAGGGTTAAATGATTGACCACTCACCTTGTGGCAATCTTTCTTCAACGGAGAGAACAGGCTCTGCTCCAGGGTGACGTGTATGGGGAAGGTCTGGCTAGCAGTGCGGGTGGTGGTGGGGAAAGTGCAGAAGTCGAATATGTCGCTCCGGTCCGACAGGTGGTCTCTGTCGTGATGCACGTAGCGGACACCGTCCCCTGCGTTATCCTGCACTGTGCAGCCGCTCAGGAGAGACATACCATTGCTGCTGTTCACGTACACGCCGTAGCCTGGGACACAACATAGGAGTGGTTTAAGTAAGATCGGAGTGGTTTAAGTAAGATCGGAGTGGTTTAAGTAAGATCGGAGTGGTTTAAGTAAGAACGGAGTGGTTTAAGTAAGATCGGAGTGGTTTAAGTAAGATCGGAGTGGTTTAAGTAAGATAGGGGTGGTTTAAGTAAGATCGGAGTGGTTTAAGTAAGATCGGGGTGTTTTAAGTAAGATAGGGGTGGTTTCAGTAAGATCGGAGTGGTTTAAGTAAGATGGGGGTGGTTTAGGTAAGATCGGAGTGGTTTAAGTAAGATCGGGGTGGTTTAAGTAAGATCGGAGTGGTTTAAGTAAGATCGGGGTGGTTTAAGTAAGATCGGGGTGGTTTAATTAAGGTCGGGGTGGTTAAAGTTACGGTTGTCAGTCGAAATTAATAGACAAAATCGAAAACTTAAAGAATTGCTTAGCATCGGCTTTCTCCATATAAAGCAATACGCAATCCGCGACTTGGCGCCATTAGAAAAACAGTTATCTATTAATTCCGCCCTAAGACTTCATGTGAGACTTTGAACCTTTTTTCTCACAACTTCGATCAGGTTAATCCAGTCTTACCTCTATTGTTCTGGAAGTTACAGTTCTTGCCTCTATGGTTCCGGAAGGTACAGTTCTTACCTCTATGGTTCCGGAAGGTACAGTTCTTACCTCTATGGTTCCGGAAGGTACAGTTCTTACCTCTATGGTTCCGGAAGGTACAGTTCTTACCTCTATGGTTCCGGAAGGTACAGTTCTTACCTCTATTGTTCCGGAAGGTACAGTTGTGCAGCAGCACAGGTCCGTGGGCTGTGGTTACGTTCTTACCTCTATGGTTCCGGAAGGTACAGTTCTTACCTCTATGGTTCCGGAAGGTACAGTTCTTACCTCAATAATTCCGGAAGGTACAGTTCTTACCTCTATGGTTCCGGAAGGTACAGTTCTTACCTCTATGGTTCCGGAAGGTACAGTTCTTACCTCTATGGTTCCGGAAGGTACAGTTCTTACCTCTATAATTCCGGAAGGTACAGTTTTTACCTCTATGGTTCCGGAAGGTACAGTTCTTACCTCCATGGTTCCGGAAGGTACAGTTCTTACCTCTATGGTTCCGGAAGGTACAGTTCTTACTTCTATGGTTCCAGAAAGTACAGTTCTTACCTTTATTGTTCCGGAAGGTACAGTTCTTACCTCTATGGTTCTGGAAGGTACAGTTCTTACCTCTATTGTTCCGGAAGGTACAGTTCTTACCTTTATTGTTCCGGAAGGTACAGTTCTTACCTCTATGTTTCGGAAGGTACAGTTCTTACCTCTATTGTTCCGGAAGGTACAGTTGTGCAGCAGCACAGGTCCGTGGGCTGTGGTTACATTGAGACCATTGTACGCGGAGTTCATAACAGACACTGCGAGCATGTTGGGAGCTACCCCGATAACCTCCACGGCTGAACTTGCGTTGAAGTCTCTGCCAGAACCTGCGAACCTGAGGGTAGAAAATTTGAAGAAGGAAAAAAAATTAATTACCTACTATGTAGGACTACTGTATCTAAAAATCTTCTTCACGAGGGGCGGTTCTTCACACCGAGACAAGTTGGGGGGGGGTCTTTTAGATGGGGTTTGTGACTCATTTTGAGTTTCTGATTACTAATTTGACAGTATTTTTTTGGAGTTGAACTAACTGTCACCAGTGGCGGAGTTTGACTTATTTTCGAGAAATAGGTAAAGTTGTATGGTATCACACCAGTTAATTTTAGGAACAATATTTAGTATTGTTAGTATCAATCACATTTTACATTTGTCTGTTATTTAATAACAATCTAGAAATTAAATAGAACAGCTGATACGTACAGCTTCAACAGCCCTAATTTGTATATATGTACAGCACAAGGATCTATGTATGTAGCTTGAAAATGCAGGAAACACAGTGCCGGATTACCCATATGGCGGATTTGGCAGATGCCAAGGGCCCCGCGCTTGAGCAGCTTACACTAGATATTATGAGTTTTTTTAAAAATCTTACACTAGGTATTATGGGTTTTTTAAAAGCATACACTAGTAGATACTTTTAGATAATGCGTAAGAAGAAGAAATAAAAGTAAAAAAAACACACACTCTCAGCAAAGTACACAAATTGAAAGAAAAGCGCGGGGCTCCCTATTATTATCTATTCCTCGAATAAACAATGATCAACCACATACACATTAGCGGATTTCCTACCAATATGTCGGATTTGGTAGATGCCAAGTGCCAAGTTCCCCGCGATTTTGGGGGCCCCGCATTTCGGGCAGCTTACATAAATTATAAGTGTTTTTGAATGACCTTTAACTCGGTGTTTCTGGATTTTAATATTAAATAAAATCACAGCCATTTGAGCAAAATATTAAAAGAAAAACCACGGGGCCCCCCTTAAAATCAACCACATATATGAAAATAGGTAGATCTCTATACCTATTGCCTGCAGCTGTTTATAAATATAATTACTCGTATTTGAAAAGAATTATATTGACAAAGGACGTGATTATAGCCTTAGGTAATCTCTGCCATCAAACCCAGTGCCATCTGAGAGCTCAGTAATAGGCTTTATCGACATCTTAACCAATGATCTTCATTGTAGTCGCCTGTGGCACTTTTAATGAATTTTTCAAGATATCTTTTTGTATCTATTTTTCAAGTACTTTACCCCATAACTTTTCAAAAATTGCGCCTGCGGCGCAGTCAAATTTACTTATCTTGATGATTTGGATTATTTTTCAAGACATAAAATTCTAGTACCATTAAAAGAAAAAAAATCTTTGGGCATTTTCGAAGTGCCTTTTGATTGTTTGGAATTCATTTGGAAAGTTACCTTTAAAAAGAGTAGCATTCAATACTAGCAATAAAATCTTCATAGTAATCGATTATCTACTTTCTACACATTTTACCTAATAACATCTTTCTACACATATTCTTTTCATATTACATATTTCTACTGTTATTTGGAAAAAATGATGCCTTCGGTGTTATAAACGACGTTTTGCATACTATTATGGATTGGTGCTCAGGACACTTGGCTTTGATTCCAAGGTTCTAAAAATAGTATTTTAGAATAAACTCAGTACAATTTTGGGGCCCCGCGCTTTGAAATTGCCAAGGGCCCCGCGCAGCCTTAATCCGGCACTGAGGAAACATGTTCGTCACTCACTTGATCTGCACATGGGCCAGTTCAGACTGGGACGTCCTCACATACAGGGTGTCCTGCTGACTCAGCACCTTCTCTTCCTTGGCGTACTGAAAGAATATACCCCGCCAATGTAGTCCAGTGTTCGGTGCCGCCGTGTGGTAGGGAAGACATTGGATCGCCAGGTCCGGGTGATATTCTGAGGGAGAGGAAACATTATTTCTTGAATTATTAATCTGGACCAAGTTATCTGCCAACCTACGTGTCCTACCTACTTGGTGAAGAGGTTGACACCTCAGACTCTTAACTGTAGGTTGCGGGTTCAAATCACGGCCGTGGTGCAAATTATTGATGAAAAATTTCCGCTACACACTGCAAAGGCATGGTTATAACTTTTCTTGCAATGAGGTACTGAATTACTGATTATGGGTTTGATGAGATTGCCTCAGGCAATAATCACGCCCTTTGTCATTATTATTCTTGTCAATAAAGAGTTATTATTATATTACTTCTTCAGGGTAGGTAAATCTTATGTTACCTATTACCTCGATATCCACCCTCACCGACTCACCACAGACCCCGGAGCCCAGCTGCTTGCTGCCCCAGCTAGCACACTGGTCCAGCCCCCTCTCAGCTCCGGAGCACCGCGGCTGCTCCAGCAGTAGCCTCGGTTGTGGAGGACCCGGGATCTTGTCCAGCCACGCCCACCAGCCTCCTCCCTGGTAACCCATCTGCCGGCACGCTGTCTCCATGTCGGCCTGCGTCCAGCTGAAGATGAGAAGGAATCATAACACCTAAGCATTAGGACTGTAAGTTTTTCAACCGACTGAGTACCTTGATCCGTAAGGGAGTGAGTGGACTTATAAAATTTAATTAGTCGAGTAAGAGTAATTGTGACAGTACGATTGTGATGAACACAAATAAGATAAAAGTTACTATTGCTTTAAAGATAAGGAACTAGTTATCTGTGTTATTGGGCCGTATACTCATAAAAAAGAAGCAATTGCTCGTGAAGCAAAGCTCGAAGTAAAAGCAAAAGATCTGAAGGAAAAGGTAGAGGAAAAAGCGAATGCTCTCTTTTGCTTTCATAACCATTTGCTTTTGCTCGTAAGCATTTGCTTTTGCTCACAAGTAATTGCTCCATACATAAGTTAGAAGAGCTGTTAATTGAAGAAAATGTTCAAATTTATGAAAATCCAAGCACCATTTAATTCCAAAGAAGAAAAAGCTTTTCTTTGAAGAAAAAGCTCTTACTCTCAAAACTTTATGAATACCAACTGAAGCAATACCATTAAATTTCGCAAGGAAAAGCTTTTGCTTCTTCTTATTCATAAAAAGAAGCAAAAGTATTACTGTCTACAGAAGACATACTGTCTACAGAAGATATACCAGGCCGTATGAATACGGCCTGGTATATCTTCTGTAGACAAGAGCTCACATTTCCATCAAACGCACGCACGTCCAGTAAGACAGATGGGATCACCTGAAACCAGCCCTGAATCCACCTGTATTCCACCTGAATACCTTGCGTCGATAACAGAGGCTTATCATGCTCAGGAGAGGAGGGGGACGAGTACACTACTCTCATTAGATTCATTCATGTAAAAAACAATGACACTACTACATAAATGATATGTATTGTGTACGAGTATATTACGTAGGTACATCATTCATTGTACAGGACAATAAGGACATCACTCAACACAACTAGTGATTTTTTTTTCAGTCGAGTATCTTTTCCTATCGTGAGGTCGACCATCCCACACCAAGAGAGATTTTAATACATTTTCTATTTACTTACCTATACCTAAGAGATCATAGATATATAAATATGTATGTCATAGAAAAATAGAAAGCATTGTTTTATCAAAAGGTCTTTCAACTGAATTGAGGTAAACCAGGATCTGTAATACCCCTAGGGATATACGTAATAGGGTAATCATTGCTGTTAAATAATTATGTAATGTGCACTGAGTATCTGAGTAATTCGTGGATGGTACTTGTATCATTTTTGTGCTAGAACCTCAATGGTCAATGCGTCTGACTGAATGGTAATCTAGAAGTCACGGGATCGACACCTAGTCGAGACATGACAAGTTATCCTTCCATTTGCCATTTTCACCACATAATGCTTGTGCTGAAAATGGCAAATGGAAGTCTTAACTTTTAGTCTTGGGCATAATGCTGAAATAATATGACTCATTAGTGATAATCGGGCAGTTATAAGGCGATATCGTTTTTATTGTTATTATACTTATTATGTAGCTCAGAGAAACTCTACCTAACTCCCAGAATTTATTTAGGTAATAATCTAAATTAATAATTAAAATCTAAATTTCTGATGTTTCTCTATGAGACTTGTTGGACCTGCTAGATAATCACTTCTTCCCAATATAATTATTATTCATATAGAAAGCCTGGAAGAGTTGTGGGAATCCCGAAGAATGTTTTGAAGGATGTGAAAATATTATGATGGCACTAAAGTAGGTAGTGTAGGTAATGTTGTGCAATTACTGCATAGAATAGATAGGTAATCTTGTGAGATCCATAGTTTTTGCATTGTGTTCGCTGTGATCTCGCGCATAATCTTGTGATTATTTAGCCAATTACCAGCAAGTAGCCTATAACGTGTTTCTCTCTTAGTAAGATAATAATAAGCGACGTTCAGCATGGTGAAGAAACGGATTGTTGACCAAATGATTAGTGAAATTTCCGTTACGAGTTGGTATGACGCATAGCAGTTGTAAGCTATGCGTCATCAAACACCAAAAAAAATACTACGTTGAAATATTCATAACATTGAGTGGGTAATATCCCCGAACAGTGATATTAATATCAATGTACTAACACTGTATACATAGATAGGTAACTGATTGGTACTAAATTATAGTTTGTGGCACAAATTTGAACCCCGATTTTATGAACTGATTGGGACCAAAGGTCAAAGGGATAGTTCATAAAATTTGGGGTTGCTTTTCATGCTGCTTTGATTCCCTTAACTTTTTGATCAAAGCAAATTCTCCCACTTTTTTAATATGCAATAGCAGCTGTAGCACGTCTACTTCTGGTTGTTCGAAGAAAAACGTGAATTTAAATAAACAAAATAATAATGATAATAATAATGATATCGCCTTTTTTTTACTGCCCGATTAAGACTAATAAAGTCCCATTATTCCAGCAGTAATCCTACGACATATTATTATGTGATAAAAATCCCAAAATGGGAGGATAACTTGTCATGTCCCGACTGGGTTTCGAACCGACGACCTCTGGAATATCCGGATTCACAGAGTACCGCTTTTACCACTGAGCTACCGGGTAAATAAATAATAAATTGTTTCTGTTCATGTGTTCGTCAGTATAACCGAGACTCATGAAATCCGGGTTGTACTGTATAAAAACAATGCCCCACTTACTTCCTGGAGTTGGAGCACACAGACCGCCACTGCCCATTGTAGTAGAGCTGCACTCGCCCAGTCAGGATGTTCGGTCCATCGACCAGACGAATCAAGGGCGAGTCTAGAGTCACGGGTTCGGACCCCGCCGTCAGCACAATGTTCTCCTCGCTTGTCCCCTGTGAACATGAGAGGATATTCAGGTTGAGTTGGCGGAAGGGATTGCAATGTGAATAATTGAGCGATGGTAGTTTGTTAGCAACGGTTAAAAATGTTAAAATTGCTGTTCAAAATTAACGCTTAGGTATAACTTTTTTTGGTTTCCATTAGGAAATAATAATAATACCAAGAATAAATAAATGTTCTAGAGAGGAAAAATTACCTCTCACTATTCAGGGCACAACCAAGGCAGTGTGTAGTTAATGTGAGCAGATGGAGTGTGCATTTGTGCTACCTCTGTCTCAAATAACCCTCATGAGGTGAAGCAAAAAAATGTTTCTAACTAATTTAGATCTCGGAAGTAAAACAACATAGTAAGCAAACAGATCAAAAATGGAACCATAGCGTGTAGTAATTCCACACGGTATGATAGAATGTGTTGTTATAGCAACCGGTTGTTGGAAATTCAATAAAAATGTTTATGCATCGCTTCCCCTAACATGGTATGCACTAAAGTTGTATCTTTTACAGGTTTTCACACTTCACGTTTCAATTAAAGTAAAATTTAAATTAAGTGTTCTACATGAATTGTTTAAAAAAAACCTAAGAATCTAGAAAATATATTTTTAGAAACTGGTAAGTAGTGGGTGAGTGAGCTTTCTTTTCCCTAGTTAAAATTACTAGCGAAGGCATGACCCCGACAGTTCAGAGCAAGGATCAGTCAACAATAATTGTTGACAATTATTGTTGTTAGAGTTCTGCCTTTTCCAAAAATATTTCTGATCGGTTTCCATTTTAGTGAATTTTTATTTGTCAGGAAAAAAGACAAATTAAATGCCGAATCCAGTTTTTGAACGAATCAGTCGGAATTCAATTTCAATTTCTGTGTTTTGTACTGGAGACTAAATTAGAAAATCTCTATTGAGCCACGTACACTCGGTATCCTTCTCAGTTAAAATAAGTTACTTTAGGTTTTGTTGAATAGTTTTGACTTGAAGACGAGAGCTGTTTCCAAAAACGATGTAAAATGAATCTATCTTGAAAGGTTTCAAATGATTTTAAAACCTTTAAAGAGGGGTCCTTTTGCCAGGCTTTAGCTTATAGTTTAACTCTTCTAGAGTAACTTTTGTAGTAAAAAGACTTATGTACAAAACTGTAATCGACTTTTCAGTTTCTCTAAACCCTCCACCTAGAGAGCCCAAATGTCTCTCAACTTCAGCGCTCAGCAGTACGATGCGGCCTTCAAGCCCAAACGTTTAGGAAACTGGGAAGTACCAAAAACTTTCCCACAACTCCCTCGCTATCGGAGCCGTCTTTCTGACACCCAGTTTGTTGCTAACGAGCTCGGCCATTTGAGACCAGAACTGAAATGTAAGAGAAGAAATCCTTTCTGCAACTATATCGGTAAGTCCAGGGTCCTGAACGTATACATCTCCTATAACTCTTATAAGTATACAATAAACACTTATTTTATATTAAAAGGTAGGTACCTACTTCCTACCCAATTGGGTACTTTAACTTACTAGGTATTCATATTATTTTTAAAACAACGAAGGAATAAAATTTTTTTTTGCTTCTTTTTCTGGCATTGGTAGGCAAGGCCATTCCATACAGCTAAGAAGGAATAAATAAATACAAAAGTAATAAATGTAACATCTACCATAGCTGAAGTCATAATAAGAGAGTTATTTTTCAACTGACATCTCAATGACCATGAAGTTTGCGATGTCCGTTGATTGATCAAATTTCTTTCTGAAATCTTCATATGAAATTGAGATGGTTCCTCTAGCTCCCAACAGCAATCCAATTACTTTGATGTTCAGGTTTTCTTGAGAATAGGGGTATATGGTTAGTAGATTAATTTCTTTTCCAGATCAATTTCGCATACTTGTTTGTGTAATATCTCCATTTTCGCAGTTGAATATTATGTATAATATTTCGAGATTATTTTAAATAAATTGCAACGGACTGTGAGAAGACTTATGAGAGATTTAAATAATGTTGAATCATGAGATTTTAAAGAAGAAAAAAAAAGTAATACTAATTTAATCTATTTAAATTTTTTTTTTCAGGAACCTACCAATTACCTCGTAGAATAACTAAGGAATTTGCCCAGAAGTTGAGCCGATTTCCTCATGATTACAGTGTACTTAATGATATCAATGACTCTCAGTACACACATTGTCGAATAAGGAAGAAATGTATCAGCCACAGAGATGAAATAGAACAAGAACAAAGGTTCAGAAATGTTGTAAGAGATTGTGTCAGGGAAAATGCTGATGAGAATATACTAGAAAGAGATGCTCAGCAATATGATATAAAAAATTCTAGGGAAGATGCAAATTTTATAGATATGAAAAATCAGTACTTGGAATCCTGTGATCTGAAACAGCAAGAAAGTGAAGATCACACGAAAACATTGAAAGGAAAAATATATGAAGAAATTGAGAATGCAAATAAAAACACTAAGGTACATGACGTGAAAGACTATATCAAACAAAAAGAGGATTTGGAGAAAGAAGCTCTTGGTGAACATATGAAGGATGAAATAATGAGATCTCTCAAAGAAAAGGATACTATTGATAATGTAAATGATGATAAAGTGCATAAAAATAAACAAAACAAAGAATCAGATAGAACTGAGAGGAATTCAGATCTAAGAAAAACTGTTCAGAAGTGTATCGAAGAAAATAAAAGAGATGCGAAGGATGTTGTGAATTCCAAAGATTTTAAGGATAAAGTCAAAGATTGCGTAAAGATGTCATTAAAAGACAAAGAGACAAATAAAGAACACATCTTGCGAGAACAAGTGCAGAGATGCCTAGATGAAATGAAAAGAGACGAGCAGCAGGATCTAACAGAAAAGACCATGAAACAAAACTTCAAAGAAAGAGTGAAGACATGTGTAGACAGAGAAAACGAAGATTGTATTAAAAATGGTAAAGATGCAATGCGCGAAGGTGTCAAAGAATGTATACAGAAACACAAATCAGATAAAGAAGCATTAAATAAAGATGGATTCAAAGACAAAATAAAGAGATGTGTCAAAGAAAAAGAGAGACGAGATGAAAATGTCAGAAATGCAATGCGAGACACAGTTAAAGAATGTATGAATGAACACAAACCAGACAAAAATACGCTTAATAAAAATGACTTCAGAGACAAAATAAAGAGATGTGTCAAAGAAACAGAGAGACGAGATGAAAATATTAAAGATACGATGCGAGACACAGTCAAAGAATGTATGAAAGAACATAAATCTGAAACAAAGTGTTTAAATAAAGATGAATTTAAAGACAAAATAAAGAGATGTGTAGAAGAAAACTATAGGAAAGAAAATTTATTTAGACAGGCTGTGAGGGAGAGCATACCTAAAAATTCCAACAACAGAGGAAAAGGAGACAGTGAAAATAAATGTGCGGTGAAAAACATGCAAGAAAAGGGCAGCAAAAATGATCCTGAAACACTAAGAAAAGCTGTTCGAGAATGTATCAAGGACAAAGCGGAGAGCAAAGCTGATAAACCAGCTGCCGATTTCAAAAAAGTGGTGAAGGATTGTGCTCATCAAAAACTTAAAGATTAATGATTCTAATGAAAATTCAGTTTGTACAAGAAGCTTAAAAAATTGCTATATTACTATTTCGCCACTGTAAAAAAAAAACAAGAAAATAATACATATTCATAATGAAATTTTAAAGTAATAAAATTCTTTTCTATTCTTTTTGTTAACATTAATTGTTTCTTTGTAATTGGAGTACTTACTTTCTAATACACATCTCACTAGTGATAAAAATAATATTAAAAGAATTCTGTTTATATTTCACGACACCCTGTAACTTCGTGTTACGTGTTTCCGAGATCTCTAGAGCATTCTTAAGGGAAATTTTTTCTCATATGAGTCTTGTCTAGGAAGGTGTTCTCAAACCATTAGTCTTGTTTCTACTCATGGCCCGTCACGAAACAAATATCGGGGGAAATTACCAGAGAGTTTGTCATCAGTCATCACACTACACTAGGCTAGTAGAATCGTGAAAATCTCTATAGGTAGTAAATAAGTATTCATAGGAATTGTATGGAAAGAAATAAATAAACCCCTTGGAAGACTTAAATTTTTAAAATGTAGATTTTAATTTCAAATTTCAAAGATGACAACTAGGTGTGTAATTGTGTATTTTGAATAAAAAAATAAGTATGATGATGATTTAGGTATTTTATGTTTGATGTTTGATATGCAAGAGATATTTGTTACGTTTGATTAATAGTTACCTATTTATTTCACTAAGAAGTTTGGGAACACCTGGTCTTGTGTATAGGTCTTTGCCATCATGTAAAATACGTGATGTGAGAAGTGATGCAGGATCAGGCCACTCAATAGACACCGGATAACAATAAAACTCCTGCCAGAAAACAGAATCAGCCGAAAATTCCTCGACAAGAAATAGCTGAGTAAACTAGAAATGCAATAACACTCGGAACGAGACAATGCGAGTTCATTAGATGTAAAGCGCCATGAAAAATGCACAGGTGCAATATATTCACAAAGGTTTGACGTGGAGTTCACTAACCAAGTTTTAACCTTTACAGACGTTGCTTAATTTCAACAATCTTAAAAGTAGGTACTAGCGTATTCAACGTGCCTGTGTATACATGTTAAATTAACAAAATCAAATCAAAAGAACCATTAGTTGGTCATTACAACAATGAAAGGGTAACCACAACTCACTAGCCCTGAACTCTAGTAAATACACGATATGCATGTAAGCATCTATCAGTGCAACTGCATCATGGCATGAATGTGTTCACCATAAGAAGGAGAGGAACAGTCATCGCATGACCTTGCTAGGTGACGACCACAATAAACTGCATATTGCATTCACACCAAGGCCAGAACTCGAACCCTAAAAGTCATAGCAACACAAAGAGAAAGAGAACGGCATGCTATGATCCACAATCTACATAGTGAAGCCAATAAACTGATATGGATGAACGTGACAATATAAGGAACCAGTTTAAAGTAGATACGGATTGACAACCAGACAAAAAACAGAAACAATCTTAATATATAAATGTCAAAGTCACTCACTGACCACTGACTGATCATCGCTCTACAGCCCAAACCGTAAGTCCTAGGAATCTGAAATTTGGTAGGTAGCTTTGTCTTATAGTCTAGATGTGCAATAAGACGGGATTTTTCGAAACTCCCACTACAACACCTGCCATTGGCGAAAAAGGATTTTTTGCTTTCACGGCCATGCCTCGGCCCGCAAAGCGGGCGACAGCCCGCTAGTGCTTAAATAAAACAGACATTGAGAATTTTAAACTCTCATTGAATGTGATGGTACCTGTGGTAATGCTTTTGACGGTTTACTATGTATCTTTACAAATAGCTTTAAAAATTTCTAAATGCAAGCTTAAATCTAATTTAGATGAGTGTTGACTAAATAGTAACAGCTGATATTAATGGCGAGCTTAAACTTTTTGGAGCACACAAACTCTTTTTAATGTAGAAAAAGTTAAGGTTTTCTGTTTTTCTCAGTTGAAATACAGGATGGTAGATTAGGTCACTCCCAGGAATATAAATGTCCATACACTCCGTTTTTGCGATTTTAATTAACAGTTGGTATCATATCAGACAATATTTAATAGTTATTGTATAGTAGAACCATCAGTTGTTTATCTTTTTGTCATTAGGCATAAAAGGTTCTATCGCACAAGTTTCTGTCCTTGAGTTAACTTTTTTCTTTGTTTAGGTTTAGAGCCTTAGCATAGGTAAAAGTATATTATCCAGATAATAAAATACTCGTATAATGAAGACACCATGATCACTTAATGCTTCTCTATTTTCTTTTGTCTCACCTATTGTGTTGTGGACTTGATTGAAGAAAATAACAAAGGAGAGGATACTGCTCAAACAACAAGTAGAATGCTAAGTATTGTTTCAACAAACATAAAATCAACAGCAGCTTGTTTCAATACAAGCTCACTAACAAAGTAATTTTCTAGCTAAGATGCTTATTTGCATGTTTCGTATACAAGGGTCTGTGCAAAAATTAATTTTAAAATGTTTTTTTTACCACGTCAAATCAATAGAAATAATATGAAATGAAATTATGTCAGATTTGTGCAAAACAATATAGCACTACTTGACTAGACTTTGGCTTTAGGCACATAATAATAGCTACGGTTATCTAATGCTTCTATCTGTTTTAGTTTAGCTACGTATTGATTAGCGCAGTTGGATACTCAGTTAGTAGTCCGGGAGCTGACATAGAACCGAATTTACGACATAAAGTACAAAAGGTTTGACCGTATGATAAGATGCGGAAATGCTGAGGGATGAAGAAAGAGTGCTCCTGCGGAAACTAAGAAGTACTTTTACATTAAATTTAATCTGCTAGCAGTTCCGTATCACACCTAGAGGTCAAACCTTTTGTAATGTAAGGCCGTAAATTCTGTTCTAGGCCAGCTCCCGTACTAGTTATATGATCATATTATAATATCCATTTCTGATCTCTAAGAAATCCAGCCAGCAGGCAATTGTGATAGAAAAGCTTTGCAATAGAATACACCATAGATAATGTTCTAGATCTAAAATCTAGATCATTCTGAAACAGGATGATAGAAATCTGATTATATGAAGAGAGTGAGCAATATACGTCAGGAATAATAATTTAGCCTGAAAGATGATGGTAATAATAAAATTAATAATTATGTATTTTGCTTTATTCTTGAAGATCTGGTGATCTGAAAAATTAAAGATATTTTAATACAGTTTCAGCAGTCCGGTTTGTTAGACTGACTGGACCGAAATGCTCTTTGAAAGTGGAAAAGAACGTACGTAGTGAGTAGAAGATGTCATGCAGGTGTTTGTCCTGCATTCGCTGAGGATTCTTACCCTGGCGAGGTGCCCCAAGTCATATTCAGTATTCACTCTAGTGATCCTTCGAAAGCTTTTTCAGTACATTTTTTTTTTTTTTTATCTATTTTAAGCTTTTTCGGTCTACAATTTACAGTGGTTGCAGGGTTCATAATGTTCAGGGACTCAAACCGAGTAGCTAAAGGACTGTTGGTCAAGACTTGTTTAGGTCTCATTTAGGAGAGAGAAAATTACAGCAAAATAAATGGGAAAAGATGGATTTTGTCAAACATTAAATATCTCATAGATCGGAGACAATGGAACCAGTTCTCTCTCAGTGTGCAACTGTGCATCGCTCGGGAAAACGGTTTCTGCTGACGTGCGGGAAATGATTGATAGAGACAAACAAGAATTATGAAGGAACGACATGACCTGGATCACGGGTATTATTATCTTTCTGCTCTAATCACAGCACTGAGAGCAATAATTTCATTTCATGAAAACTGTTTTCACGATTTTTTTGCGAGCAGGTATGAGAGTCGGCAAAGATAAATACAAACAATAGTGTCAATACCTACTGAGTATCCTATGAAATTACAAACTGACAAGAAAATTATTTTCTTCGTAGTAATATTCAATGTAATATTTTTTTACCCTAACAGAACTGTAAAGACAGTAAAATATACAATCGATAGTGGAAAAAATTGATACGTCAGACTAATAATAACAGATTAATAAATCTGTCGAGTCTAAAATATGTTATGGTCAACAATCTTTATAAACCGGATTTTATTAAATTTCATTTTAGATGGTTTTAACTTTTAATAAAAGTCTTATGAGTCTTATGACTGACTGCGTTGGTTCTGTGGGCTAGGGCAAGTCTGGCAGATAGAAAGATAATACGTTCGTACCTACCTGGTAAGTTAAGATGGGTGAAATATGAAAAAGACAATGGCAATCATGGCGACTTCTAAGAATCATTATCTAGGGACTGAAATTATTCATAATAATTATGGGTTGTAGTACCTACTTGGAGAGAAATTTGTACTTGAATAAAAAGTAAATCTTTTGATGATTGCTTGTCAATAATTTTCTTTTATGAATTGGACACGAAAATTGCCTGGACATAAAAAATACAAAGAATGCACTGCCAGTGCGTTCCAACAGTACAAATATCAGTGGCAAGTCCACTGGAGAATTCAGCTTAGCAAGTGTGAATTTTGATTTTACACATTAATGTTAATTTAAAATTCAATTTAAATGTGAAAGTTGTCTATGAAATTTAAACTTTTGAATAAAAAACATTTCAACCCTTAAACGTAATCAGAGGAAAAAAACCATTACCAAAAGGTTGGTAATGGTTTTTAGAGTGTAATTCCTGATTCTAGTTCCTCAGTATGACTGCGTACGATTGAAGGTTTTATAAAAGAAGGTTATAAAAATATGTAATATCACAAGGAATCTCAGAAGGTTACCAGTTTAACATACAATAAAAATGTCATTCACTGCACTACCTATTCTAAAATAATTTAACAAGAGGCAGTCATTTGAAATGATAAGTTATGCATTTCTCGTTGCATCAATTGTGACCATTTGCTTTAGTAATGATAATTGCAGTTATAAATCTGTGGGTAGTCTTGGATTAGACCTAGATGAATCACTGACTTCTTGTTTCATTAATGAACTAAGGTTTGAGCAAATCAGTGCATATTTGCCCATATAACATTGGATTTTTTTTTGATACTGACGTGATTTTTTGTTTCCGGTGTCATTTCTCTGATGTTACCGTTACTTTATTCACATCCGCATTCAGAGGAACAGTTCTTAAAAAAAACACATGGTAGGTAGCTAGTTACCCACCCAGCACCCAGGAGAATAATTACCTGGGTCATTATGTTGAGTTTATGCTGATTACCTGATGACTATAAATAGGAATTAGATTAACAATCTAACTATAGGACTACGAGTTTAAACAGGTATGGGACTGTACAAAGAATCAGACGAGGATGAAAGTTATAACCAAGAAAGTGTTCAAACTTCAATATCAGAACGGTCACCAATCCATGTGGACATCATGCTGAAGGTTGTTTAACTTCAGTGTCTGTTGAGGAATTACTAAATTTGACGTCTGTTTTAATATATGAATGAATTTACATGAACGCGTGTTGCATCTTAACCGTTAACGCCTTCCTTGATGTCATAGTCATTGCTCATTGAATTATCCTACAATCTTCAGAGGCGTGATCTTTGATCTTCAAATGTAAAATGCCCTCGCCCGACTCGTTTACAAAGATCGCCCACATATCTCGTGTTCCACACTATCTCCTATTACTCCAATGAGAAGTCATTTAATTTCTCTTCGGAAGTAGTACGGTATTAGAGTAAGTGGTAAATTGTATTCGTTCCCATTGTCTAATTTATTCAATGAGTGAATCATTATTCCGCTGTGGAAGATGCACCTAGTCAGCTAGTCACCGCGCGTAGGTGTGTTGAGCGTCTTCTCTTCTGGTAGTAGCGATTGTTGGTTTCTTCTATTTGAGGATAATAACAACGAACTTTATGTAGGTATACCGCCAGAATAGAACTTATGAGTCCCTCTATTCCAGTAGCAAATATGGTTTTATGATACATGAGGACAATTCCTCAAATACAGGGGTTTCTATATTAGTACATAGGGGAATATACATATGTGTGTGAATAATAATTACATCTTGGTCTCAACTTGAAAAAATATGTATATTCCTAATCATCCTCTCGTAAGAAGTACCTATTGTTTTTTGTAGCCAACATGGTAATTTTTCAAATTTTCATCATAATAATATCTTAACTCTCTTCTTTTGCTGATGACGCAAGATCAGCAACTACCCAAAATCAGCAAGAAATAATTATCATTAGGATAGAAAATTCAATTCGTCCACTCAGCATGTTGCAGATTGAAAACGTCATAGCTTATCACGTGATAACGCCTACGTAATCTATGTTAGGGAATAACCCCTGTAGATTGCATAGGTATGACACATACCTGACTCTATTTGAGTAGTAGTAGGTATTTTCAATATTGTTTGGGAATTTTGTCACATGCATGATTCATATCAGAGAGGTTGAGTAATCAGTTTAGCTTATCATCAGAGGTAGTATAGTAGAGGTTCTAGTATTTATATAATGTACGTACATATGTATATGTATACAGTGTATATAATGTACAATCGTACTTATATGTATACAGTGAAACCTACATATATGAAAACAATTTTTAAGTGAAATTTACCTTTCTACAAAAGAAAATAATCTCTTTATAAGAAACCTGGATATATTTCGTTTTCCCTCTACAGGTTTGACTGTATTGTTATTAACTCAAGTACATTATTATAATAATGTCATTTTCAAGTTACTTTGAGTCCACCATCAGCCTGATACTTGGGAAACTTATAGATGTCAACTATACCTGGCTAGATTTTGTCTCTAAACATAGCATAGTCTAGATAATTTTCTTTATACGTCTTGTCAATCTCGCCACCATAATAGAATCGAAGATAAGAGGCATTAGTCCACATTAGGAAGACTGAGGTCTACCAGGGCCACCATATTAACACCACTATCGGAACCAAGCAACAACCCAGCGAGAGTGATAAGGATTGTTTCTGCGGTTTGTTGAACTTATTGATAAAATAATACCACAAAATAAGAAGGCAGCGATGTGTCTATTATAGGTAGAGAAAATTGTTTAGCAAATAAATTAGCTAGAGTCAAGAAAAAGGGGGAAGGTAAACCAAAGAAAATGGAGAAACCAATGTGCGATAATGTGATGAAGGATAATAAAGAGAACAAGAAAGTAAGTGACTCAAGAAAGTTTCTTGAAGTAACAAAACAAAACAGTAAGACCTGTCGAAAAAGCTGAAAAAAATTTGAAAAAAAGAAGGCGAATGTTTGGCTTTCAATTAAATTTTCAAGGGGTCTTCGACATCGTTTTAAAGTGCTCATTATCATGCAATGGTCCACTTTTCATCATCACATCGCGTGGTGTCGTAGGTTAACTTAACATTTTAATTAGAATTAGGATCTTACGATTGAAATAGGTGGAATTGAAAAATTCTAGATACATCCTGACGGCCAAACTACAAAATTCACCATTGACGCTTATGTCTAAATGTACAGACTGTTTAACTTTCTCAGCAATGGTGTAACTGTAACCTAAAGAGAGTACAAAGTATAAGTGGCAACTGGCAAGTTAGATCTACAGTCAGTAAAATTTTTGTCAAATTTCGATACTTACTTAGTTTTACACACATACCCTTAACACACGAGTATGTCTTTCAGAAATCTCAGAATGTTTACTTACAGGTAATACTGATAAATACCAAAGCCTTACTAATGAATCCAGATCCTACGTTCTCAAATCCTGAACCACACTTCTTTGTCCCGTTGAGGAATTTCTCTGTAAAAAACATCTCGTTGGAACCTACTGCTGCCAGCATCGTTCTATCTTGAGTACCTATCTGGGGAACTGTCAGCAATTTAGATATTGTTTTATTTTTCATAGAAAATTCACTGGCAGGGAAACCCGAGACGAATTAGAAATGATGCTCTTATAGGCTTCTGCTGAGGAAGCCTAGTTTTGTATGCTATAAGTATAAGTACATGTATAACTAGTTAGTATTGAATATAGAAGTGAACCTATTTTCAGAATGTACCAGTTGTGCCATATATCTTTATAATAATCTGTACTTTATGTGGTGCTATGTAAGTTGTGCTTATCGATCTACCTATATGTGTCAGAGTTTGATTGTTCAAGTTGCCACGTATGTTTTGTAGGTCTGGAGCTAGACCAATGACTGTAACAGAAATTCGTCCTCCAAATGAGTCTTCAAATGAGAAAATCGTGTCTCTTGGTAGTAAGTTACTACATTGGTATGAGAGGAAAATAGCTTTCACTAACGATTTCCATGTGGTGATGACATTGTGCGTTCTGTCTGTTCTTCACACTTTCCTTTCACTTGGTCTCTCACATTCAGAAAGATTTCATAGCCAATGTGTGTGTGTTTTTTCTCTCCAGTGTGACAATAGAACCTATAGAATACTTTCCTTTTGTGATGGAACTTGATGAGAAAAGCTTGGCTATTATGACATTGTCCACAGTAATTACGTAACGACTGTGTCGCGTCAGTTTTCTCCCATACCAGAGAGGAATACCATGTTTACTGTGCCGGCTGAGTTCTGGATTATGGATGAAAAGAGTGCTTCTATTAAAAACTTATCTACTAGGAGATACGACGGGACGCTGGCACTGTAGCGTGTTAGATACACGTTACAGCGCCGTAAGATGTACCATTGTACCTATTGTACGTGTTAGATGTATCTAACATGTTACAGCGGCTAACTGAAAAACTATCATTGTGAAATTGGTTGGTTTAAAGGTTAACCATCGTAACGTGTGTCTATGCCTTCACAGGAAGATCACGCTCACTCTCTGGTAAAACCACCAAGGAACTCACTCACTCCTAGTCAGGAATATTGAGAGAAGAAAATTCCATGTCGTTTACTTGAGATTGTAAGTATTTTGATAAATTTAGGTAAGTAGGTAAGTTATCTAACAGTGTTTTAAATCATTGAATAGAATGTAACTTAATTGTATTACATGTAAGACACAACATGGAACTCCCCGTTAGTTTATTCAATGTTTATGGTTTCCAAACAAAATAATTTATTTGTTCTAAATACTTTCTGTGATGGTGATAGATACTCATGTCGGGTAAGTAAAAGTCGAAAGACTTCTTAAGCCATAAAAAAAAGGTGATAGATGCTTTTGATTATCGAATAGTAGGTACAAATCTAATACCGTAGACTAAGTAGAATCTCACTTGAGAAAAAAATCTCAAGGACGGACTCGAAACATGATATTGACTTAATTAGTGAGGGACAGTTTACAAGTTTCATTGTTGACACTGGACTAACTTGGTGTAAAGTGTAATTTTACAATAAATAAAATGAATCTCAAGTTATAAACAAAACAGGGGTCCATGAGAAGCGGTCAAAGACTCGAGTCCTTCTTGCAAAGGTTTATAACCTCGGAAGTTACAACAAACCATAATTACATGACGATCACTTTACATCGCTACTATCAACATCCTAAACAAGTAAACAATACTACAAACAATATTGAATAATGAGCAGGATTGTTTATACAAACAAAACATAAATTACAATGTCCGCATTATGTCCTCAGCTCACAGAGATGTACCTACCTATTTATTCTGCAGTACCTACATATTTATAAATATACATAGTTGTTATTAATACCTAAGTAACCTATATGTCTTAAGTATATAACTTGGTAACTTCAATGTTGCTGACTATCACATATCCTATGTTTTGAGTTGAAAACTGCATTGTTGCATGTAATGTTGCACTCACTGCAAGGACTTTTCTTGGCGATTTCCTACGTTGCAGCTCTGAGTCATGCTGACGTAGAATAGGTTTATGAATGAAGATTTACTATACTTAAAAGTCCATTATATTGAGTATGACTAATTGTGTTGTCATGGACTCTTGTAGCTACCTGGTTGGTCAGAGAACCTAATTAAAGTTTAACTACGGATAGAATCACCGCTCTGACCAGCGTGAATGAAGTATAATAGTATACGAGTAGGTAATAACTAGGTGGAAATCATTATGCTTACTAGACCTTGCGATTTTCTGATTGAAAAAGCATTTCAGAAAGAAAAAGTTCTGTTTTGGCAGTTATGTAAATGATAAAAAGTGAATAATTCTTACATAGACAAACATACTTACACATTACATAGGTAGAATGGCTTGAAAATATGAGCTTCACGGATCGTGCATAGAAAGTAGGCACACAAACCATTCATATCGTCCTGAGAAATGTTTGCCGTGGGTGTTTACTCATCAGCATTTCATTCATAAACCATGTCTAGCTCTCATTGCAAGCAGCTCACACTGAGAGCAATCAAGAGTTCACCCACATACAGCAACAGCTAGAAGTGTTACATTCCCATGTTTTCCAAGGATGGGTTATGAGCTGTGTGAATATGTAGGTATATTTGTATATATCGTATATTCAACAATGACATTAACAACTTGGAACATTGGTTCAGCCAGGATGGCTCAGGATCTACAGGAGTCTAAACCACAACACAATAATGACTAAATGAGGTATGCTTTCATAAGAGTGTTTTGTATTATGAAATGGACTAGGAGAGTGGGATGTAAAATAGTTTTATTCTATACCTTAATAGCTCGAACAATAAGGTGGCAGACTCGTAACCTGGAGGTCGGTGGTTCGAGTCCCAAGTACTGCAAAAATTTAGTAAGGCGGGTTTGTGATAACAGAAATATGATAACTTATATGCCTAATTTATTTCTGTATTCATGATGAATGAAAGGTTTACTAATCAATAAATAGCTACTAGTCAATACCATTAGGGAAAAAATGTCTACTATAGTTGAAAACCCGTTGAAAATCACCACAAACTTCAAAAGACGTGATTGTTTTTACCTATATAATATTTTATTTCCTGTATCTGCAAATCCTACTCCAAGGAAACAAAACAAAACGACCTTTGTTGTATTAAGTTTGCTTTACACTAAAGCGTTAAAAGTCATTGCTGAGCATAAGAAAAATGTTCGTAAGATTCTAAAAATTGACAACATTATTTCATAGATATACCTATACCTACCTATTTACCGTTTCAGATTTTCTTGAAAGTTGTAATCTTTTCTCTTTAAAGAACGCCTTAATGGTGGCCATTTTATGAGTGACTTGTAGTGTCTACCTTTCAATAGTTACAATAAAATGTATCATACGTGCCTATAAAGTATAGATATTCTGAACCGGCAGATTCGAATATCTAATGATAATAAAACTACAAAAGACGGTACATTTCTATTTATAACCCGTAAACCCTAATCCGATCCTCGTGAAAGAAAGTACCAAGACATTAACTTGGAGAAACATTATCTAAATCCAATTACATCTCCGTGATCTCAGTAAACCGCAGAGGTAAATCAGTGTGACCGAGCTGTAAATACTAGACTGTCATGTACATCCGCCTCTTCGCTGGATCTTGGAGTAAGTTCAGGTACTAGCTGATTAGATGGTTTATGAAATCTTTGTCTGGACTTGGTTCGAGATCTAGAAGATAGTTTATGAAATCTTTGTCAGGAGTCAATAAAAAGATCCAACAGATACATGAAATCTTTTTTCGCCATCTTTCTACTCTTAAATCAAATCGATCCACCCAACGCTGGTAGATCAAAATCAAATCAGATATTGACTCGTCGTTTCTTATTTTACAGTTACTTAACTCTTGGAGCTTGGAAGATTAGAATATTAGTTTTTGTCTTGGTCTATCAGTTCACATAAACCTATACTTTCGTACTAAGAAATTACAGGACGAAATATTATTAAGTTTAGATAAAACACTTTTAAACCTTCGGATAAAATAGTAAATTATATGCACATAGATAAATACCTGTGGATATGATTGTACTAAACACATGGTATTATGTATCTATATACTTACATGGTATTGGGTATATAATAGGGACTCGTACACCAAATTGGACACAATACACGCGCACTAAGATAATACTGGAGTGCCCCTGAGCTATCTGGCAACTCTTATATGAGTCTTATGACATACCTAGTACGTTCTGAATCTGACATTCAAGCACACTATATGCAGTGACTAATATGAAAGCATTATCTCTGGTCCTAATGGAACTAATGCATGACGTCCAGATGGAATGCATGCTGAGATGGTCATGTGCTTGCAACTCGATTAAACTAAGTCATCCAGTCATTAGAAGTGATTACTGCAATCGCTGGGCCATTACAATGCATTATAGCGGGATGGTCTGAAGAGCTGACAAGGATTCATCCTGTCAAATGTGAGTCGTTTTAATTACATTATACAACATTTATTATTTCATTTCTATATTACTTTGGAGAGTAGCTTATTCCTTTAGAGAAAATATGAGTTATTTTTTTACAAAAAATTCAGTAGGTAACATTTTTATAAGGAAGATGGTATGTTTGAGTGAAACGGCGTTTTATTACTTATGACAACATGTGTAAAAATGACCATCAACCTTTCCATGATCACGCAAATAATACTTGTATAATCAGGTACCTTATACCTACTACTAAATGCAGCTGTTTGGGAGTCTGTCTCGTTTTGAACGAAAAAAGGCACCATCCTTGAGTGTGAGCACGATCTGAAGGAGATCGCGGTCTTGTTGGATCAGTTTTTCGTTCAACCGATGATAGTAATTTGAGATACAGCTGTTCCTCTATCTCAGCACGAAGTTACGCGGTTGGCACTAATCGAAAACGTTTTTAAATCAGAGAGTGCGTAGACCAGATTTAGTGTATTCGAACTCAGTCCAAGGTCTTTTCTCTGGATAAGTTTGGACCGCTTGTCCGCTATGAAGGTTCTATATTGTTACTTTACTTTGTTACTATTTATGATACATCTGTTGTAGAACCATCAGGTTTATAAACTCTGTAGAGACGGTTCTATATCGTAGAACTAGACTCGAGGATCTCTCATTTGGTTTCAATTACGATGTGCAGGAAAGTAGAACGGTACAGTTAAGCCTCAGCACCGGCACAATGCAAGAACCTCTCGCCCGCCGAAGTCTTGTTACACTCTCAGGATTTTTCAGGCTAAAGTAAAATGTATACAGGGTGGTGATGAACGCGTTATAAGACGCGAGATCGAGGATTGAGAAATTTAATATTGGTAGGAGATCGACTTTTTAAATGGAGTTGAGATGAAGAAGTGATGAAGTATTTCGGATATTCCAAGAGAAAAGAAGAGACATAAAATACTGTCGGATTGTAGTAGCTAACCAACCTCAGTAGCTTGATCGATAAGGCGGCGGACTTGTAACCTAGAGGTCGGTGGTTTAAGTCCCGGACTCAGCGTAGATTTAGTAAAGCTAGTTTGAGTAGTTGTGATATCACGAAAGTGATTAACACAAATATGAGGACTCAGTCGGATCGTAGATTGATTCAATATGATCGTAATAATAGGTGAAAGTTATACATAATAAACACCTCTATTATTTTCTTGTTCATGTATTTTATTAATTAAATCATAATTCTGAATCGCAACAATGTGGATATTGGCTCTAAGAGAGATGTTAAATGATTTTTTGTGATGGACAGATGAGTGAGAAAAAGGGTGATGAAAGATTCATATTGTATGTCTATATTACCCACTCGTAAGTTTGGTTAATTTGGTACACGAAAAACAAAAACTCGTATTAAAAAAAACGAGCTCCAACCCTTTGTTGTAAGAATTTCTCATTTCTTTGACCGATAAGATTCAATACTACAAAATATAATATAGATGTATAATTTTATTTATAACAATATGGTCAATTGTTCCTCCCATGTTCGTCAAAAAATATTTTCTTGTATTTTTGGTTCACCCTGGAGGAAGATGAAGTACATACATGAATATTGCATGAGGTAACCAGTTCTGAACCCAGAACTGGCACATTGCACGACTCGCCACACTCCGGTGGTTTGGTAGACAACACACTCGATCCTCCGGTTGGTAAAAGTTCTATTCATAATTTCACTAACAAGTTATTGTTACGTCTTAACAACTTATGAAGATAATAGTTATTTAAATAATATTCGCAATTTTAATAATCATCGCTATGTATAGGTACTTCTAGTTAAACCCATTATTTAAACCTAATTAAATTTTCTCAAAAAGTTTCAATAGTACAAATGTATAGCTACGCTAAGTTGATGTAGAAAGTGGACTGTATAGGTGGTACCAGTGGTACCTATATGTAAAATTTTGCAAATAGAGAAAATATAGTTTCATATCCATGCATAATTTCATAAATATGATTTTAGATGAGAGCAGAAGAATGATTATTATAATTTTTGATCAGAGTCCAGTAACAAGCTGTCGATGAAAGGATATTGAACCAAATAAGGGTAGCAAAAGATAGCACATTTGCTAAGAAAAATAGGACTCCTTAATTTTCCAAAAATCGAGGGAAATTTTACACAATAGGAATATAACATTTGTTTCTCTCTCTTAGATATATCTCCTGAACGGTACACACAATTTGGATGAAATTTTGTATGTAAATGCATATTACCATTTTACATAGTTATATTTAATTAATTATGATTTAGCTCTGATATTTAAGAAAATCCAAAATTTTGGAAAAAAAGTACAAAAATGAGGTTTACGACTTGCCGATACAGATTTTTTTTTTTTTTTGTAGAATCTATAATAATAAAAAAAACGCTATTCTACCTTATAAAATAAATTTGAAGAAAATCAGTAAAGCGGTTTAAAAATATAAGTGATTTAGTGTAAAATCTCAAAATTGCGACGTGTATACAATGTGAACCAATTACGAGGAATTATTGTGCCCATAATTGGCAGTGTATTTTTTCAAGTTTTGTGACACAATACTTCCCATGTCGGTGATGGGTCAGCATGCGCGCACCGGAAGTTATCCCTTACAAACAAAAAAAAATTGGATGGATTTTTTTTTATCGGCTCGGCTCTGGGATTCGAACCCGGGACCATCCGCATGGTAAGCGAGTAAAGCGAGTGCCTTACCACTGAGCCAATCACGAGATCTTGTTGTTATTGTTGTTGTTGCTGTGGTACAAATTCCAAGGGATTTCTTCTCTGTCTAGCTACCATGGATCACGCTGACATGCTGACACCACTCAATGATGATAATGATAATGATGATAGTATATAATTTATTATTTATGCAGGAAGATACGTAAACAATTTCCTTAGCTCTTATAACTATGTGTTTGATGAATGACTCATGTTAACGTAGTCGTAGATACTAGTAATGTAGGTAGATAGGTACCTACCTAGATAAGAATAAAAACAGTTGTATCTGATATTTCCTAAATAATTACTTGTTCGAAACTTGAAAAATAATATCAACAAACGTAAAAAAATAGAACTACCATTGGGCATGGGGCTTGTAGAATTGTTAAAAAAAATTGATGTTACCGTTATAAGTTATAACTTTGACCGGAGCCTAGGCTATAAATTATGAATATGCAAAACAACAAAGAAACAACAGTAAAAGAAAACTAAAATTATTTATATTGTGATTGATTTTGCAAATAATATAATAGTTATAATTTAATTTATTTTCAAACAACAATCCACCAGATAAATATGATTGAAGAAGAATTCAGTATCTTTCAACAGAAACTGCTAGACAAATAAAATTGTCGGTGGTTTTATTGCTGTGGCAAAGTATGTATGTATGTCTTAAATTATTTTTGCACATCATTTCATTGCTCGTCCTTAATTAACGAAACACCTCTCGCTTCTTTTACGTCTGCTAATTGTCAACTCTCGTCTGCAATTAACTTAATAGATTTCATTACTCTCAATTACAGTAGTCTAACCTCTTGACTAGTATTAGATTCATTAGAAGCGACAGTTTCCGGTAGGTCCAGTTTTTATAGTCATGATGAACTTATGTCATCCAGTTGAAAGAGGTGTGTAATGAATGTCCCGTGTAATCTATTATTACTCTAGGGATGGACATCTAAGACATGTTCAACTAGATCTATGAAGGTGAGAATGTTGTATTGTTTCACTAATAAAACCAAGATACATAGGGAGAGAGAAAAGCGGTAGATTTTAGTTTGAGTCAGTACTGAAAAAAAAGAAAATTTCACAAAGTACAATTTAGTGGGTATACGGTATACCTCTGTAAGAAATGATATTATAGTTCTTCTTCATTCACTTTGCATTTTCCCAAACCTACTTGAGGTTGATATTGCTCAACCTCTTCCTCATGGTTATGGTTGCTTAGTTCTGGCACTCCTATTTCCACATTATACTGGTGGATCCCCTTTCTAACGCCATCCCTATCAAGGGCGCCAATTATTTGAGTTATTGTCTTTTGGTCTGACAAAGCAGGTACCGTATCTGTTTGACGTCCCCCAGCGAGACAACTTAAATGTATTTACACTTACTAAGCGAAAAAATAGTACATTCAAGTTTAGTTAATGGATCAGTCACTGTTTGCATGACTTCAGGCAGACAGCTAGTCTACTCCCTGTTTATAATTCCCCGCCCGGACTAACTTTGCAAAGCTTAATTTCTCCGTTTCATGCAATTGAGCAAAGCTCCATTGCACCGTTTCATGCAATTGACAACCTGACAGTAAAATGGGACGGTTTTGTTTTAGTTACCTATTCCATAGACAATGGTTCAATGGCATGTGTCGAACTATATCGAGGAAGCGTGTTCCGGTGTCCCTGATGATATTAGATAGGAAATTATCAGTATACCTACTTACGTACTGTCAATATAATGTGTCATTGACATTTTTTACTTTCTATTACCAATGTATACTTACTATTATATTTACTTACTATTATATATTAATGTATACTTACTATTAATTATTGTCTATTTTATTGTTGAGATAAAAAAAGTTCCAATGTTAAGGAGGTTAAGCAAAAGAAAAGATCGTATTATTTTGTATTATAAATACGATTACCTACATAGTAGGTGTTCAAAGAGATACCCTGAGCAATGAATATTCTCAATGCATCAGTTTTAGTCCAAGGATGGTTGAAAAGATGAGATACATGAAGAAACTTATATGTATAGATAGGATAGGTACTGAATTGGTTAAAAGAAAGTTTTGGGTTGTGGTACAGCGCATTTCTGAGTACCAACCTATGGTAATCGTCACACATGAAGAAATACGCTCAACTATTTCGTGTTAACCTCTGAGTGCAACAAGAAATCACTCCAACCGATTACCAAAGTTAAGTGAATTCGAGCGTGGAGAAATAATTGACAAGCTCCCGCCTTGGGCTCAAATTTATATGCCTTTAGATAGTATACGAGTATATCCTAGTGTAAGGGACATTAAAATTTAAACTAAAAATATGAAATAACAGATCCATATTTGAGCGACTAAAAAACTTTGATTTAGAAAGTCAATTTTTTCTTGTAAAAATTAAAATTATTTTTTGATCAATATGATTGCAAACAAATTGTCATCCTGCTGCATCCAATATCTTAACATTCCTTTCGGGTGATCCTCTTTAGAATCAAATAGGGTGAAGATATAGCGATACAAAGGAAAATATGAATAGGTCCTAGTCAGAGGAAGTGATGGTAAATAACATAAAGGAAGCCAAATCAACCTCCCCGATAGTGTTATGGTAAGATGAAGAGATAGAGGGTTCTACAAAAGTAACTCCAGGTAATAATAATAAATTACTATATGCCATCTTTATGTCAATTGAGACAAGTCATTGATAGTCCTCATTTGGTAGTAAAAAAAAACCAACCACTTTTAATTTTCAGCCAAAAACATAATTTTTAAGTATTGACATGGTAAAATGTATTTACAAATAGGTGAACATATCTATGTATCTACTGCTCCTCTCAAGGAAACATGGATTGTGAGTCTGTGATTTGTGTAAATCAAGTATTATTATCAACGATTACGGTCATTTTAAACAGTAGTGTTTCCTAGACATGTATTCAGGGTCAATGACCGGAAATCAGATTTACCAAAAATGTTGGGAAAGGACGGCGTGCGCCTATTACCTGAGAAGGGGAAAAATGGCACCCTGTATTAATACTATCGTCAATGTCACTTATGGTAATCAGAAGCATGACAACAAATAGGTAGCAGGTATTTAAAACTAGGGTTCCAGTGAGGTGCGTGAGGGCGAGAGACCCTCTTCCTCTTCATTATGAAAGCAGGGAGTGGGAGTTTAAATAGGGTCACAGGTCCTGTCTGTCAGTTAGACCTCAGGTGAAATACCTAGTCTAGCAATGTCTAGCATAGAACCTCTTCATTCTTCAAATTTTTCAACCAGATCTTTTTATCACTCTGTAATCTGATACGATAAGACTGGTATTCAGATCAGAGAACTGTAAGAGAAAAGTTTAGCGATAATGTGAGATTTCTTTTATTTCTGATTTAACGGTGCTTAAACAAGGCGATAATCCTGTCGTTCACGCCGGATCCTCGAATTTATATTTTGAGGAATATGTTAGTTGCCTTTGAGGTCTGAGATTTCTGAAAGTACATATTAATTTTGAACAAATCAGCTCTTTTTCCAACAGGTAGTTACAACAGAACTTGTAATTTCTCAAGAATATATAACTTTATGACATCCTTTTACTATAAATTAAATGCAATAATGAAATCTTACCTTTGCAGTGAGTATTCCGCGCACTGTGATTCCAACGGTGGGAGCAAACCGAATTTCTACTCCAGGATCAATGACCAGCTGTCCAGTGGACTCCACAATGATGTCATTCTTGATCAGGTAGGGGCTGAAATTCTTCTCCAGCCGAGACACCTTGTTGGCAATGATGCCTCCGGGGTGTTGGGTCACGCCGGGCGTGGCGACGTCAATGGGCTGCCTGTTCCCGTCGGAGGGAAAAGGCGGAGGGCTGGGGTATTCCCGCGTGTCCAGGGGTTTGTCAACTTCGTTGTTGTAAACAATATTGGCTTTGTTCTGTTCCGGCTGATTGTCAAGGATAGGGTTGCGAAATGTGTCTTCAGGATAAAGTGGATTCAGGTTTGAACTCTGTATTTTGGGATCAAGGGGTCTATTGAGATAGTTGGGGTCTATTGATCTATTTGGATCAAGGGGTCTATTGGGATAGTTGGGGTCTATTGATCTATTTGGATCAAGAGGTCTGTTGGGATAGTTGGGGTCTATTGATCTATTTGGATCAAGAGGTCTGTTGGGATCAAACGCCCTGGTAGAGTCAAACGGTCTGTTAGGAAGGCTTGGGTCATAGGTTTTCTCGGGATAGTTGGAATCGAAGGGTTTGTTGGATAAACTAGGATCGCCAGGTCTATGGTTGACATTATACGGTGGTGGGAGTTCTTGATTGAACCGATCATTAGAATATGGTCTCACATGCCCATCGTTTGGTCTTCCATTTATTCCAAATCCATCTGGTTGACTATTGATTCCGAAATTGTCAACAGGTCTTCCATTAACATATCCATCATTGGGTCTTCTGAACCCATCATTTGGACTAGAATTTACACCAAATCCTCCCGAGTTAGGTTTAGCGTAAATGTCAACTGGCTCGTTTGGAAGACTAGCTTGTGAGCCCAGACCTCCAGGCCGATACCTGTCCCCTCCGTTGTAGAAGCTACCTTGGTCTGGGTCATTAGGAAACCGCACGGGTGAGGCGTTCCTACTGGAAGAATGATACCAACCGGGGTCAAAGTTGTAAACTTCTTGTGGTACATTATCACAATGTATTGAACATAAATTAAAACTAAAAATAACTATCACTAAAAGGAAATTTATCGCGCAAGTCCTCCATTTTGTCCTCAGCATTTTATTTCTTCTTCTACTTTTTAAACTTTGAAAGAAATTGGTTTCGTTGATATCATCACAAATCATGTTATACGTATATGAAATGTTACACTTGTCCGTTTCGGATTTCATTTCTGCTACCTCTCATTCATTTATGCATCACTTGTACATTGTCATCTGGGTATTTAAACATAATTTTCTTACAAAAACATTTTAATAAAAGTTCAATTGCGTCTTTCCTTCAGTAGTATAGGTATAGTTAGATCTGAAAGATAAAGATTAGAAGTGGAACTTTAAAAAATATTTTTTTCACATTGGGAGCTGTTATTGAATTTATTATTCCAAGATTATCGGCATCGGTATGGATAATGCCTATGGCTAGGGTAATCTGAACAGCTCTCCCCTGAAGTAATGCAAATACGGTTCTTGGGCACAGTTACCTTTTCAATTAAAAAATATAATCCAGGCGGACGGCAGTGCACTAGGCTAAACTACGGTGCGGCGTATCTTTTATTGCAGTTTGCTACAAGACCTGTGAGTACAAATTTGTATAGAACAATCTTAGAGCCAGGGTTCAGTTGGTAAGCAACATGCTGTAAGGACCATGATTCAAGAGAATTTACATACAAAATCAACAGAAAGAAAGTTAGAAAGGAGGAAAAAAGTCACACAGCATAAAGACATTATCCGATAATTTTACACTACTTTCGAAGATAGAAAAAAATCTGAAACATAATGTGTAAATTACCATACATAACAAACGAATCATAGCTAAATACTATAGGAACTAGGTAGAATATGTGTAAATCATCCTTACACGGATGGGAGTATAAAATAAATGCACATTGAAATCATAGACCATGCTTGCAAGAGTGCAAGACTTGAGAATAAGAATAGACTTTGAACATGCTTTCTTCAGGCAGATCACTGAACCAATGAAAAGTGAGAGAAGACTTGGTGAGGTTTTTGAACTCATCAACTGTCAGGACGGTTAGACTGCTGGTACTGGTATTGCAACATCGACTCGACATGGCTTTGTGTATAGGTACAAATATTGTAACTGTTCGGAAGACAGTGAGAATTAGAGCAGAAGAAGCAGACAATATGAAAAGAAGATTTGTTGTAACTTGGATGATGCACCAAAATAGGTTGTAAAAACAGCTGTGTAAATTCTAGGTTCATCAGGATTTTGAAAAAATTCTCGAATGGATTGGAATTCTGAGACGGTCTCAATGATAAATTTAATAAATTTCTCCAATTCATCTCTTCTAAATAGATGTCACTTTACTCAGGCTAGGCCCGCTAGGTGAAATGACCTTGGCAGATGAAACTATGAGAGTGATGTTGAACCACAAGAAAACCAACAAGATTTCGTATTTTAGGTATTTACAATTTTTGTAACTGTCAAAACATTTTTTGTAAATGTCTTCTGGCCTAACGGAGCTGGTACCGCATCTGTTGAACGTTCCCCAGCGAGACTGCTAAGTCAATTGGTAAAACACCTTGTATAACATACTTGGTAGTCGAAACTCCATATTATTTGAGTTAAGTGTTGAAACACCACAAGATATTCTTGACCATGAAGTGAAGGATGAGCGGCTTAACTATCACAACCTTTAAATATCACCACCTTACCAGATTATAAAATAGGGCATTCGATTTATTTACCTATAATAATCAATGTGCAGTAGTTATTATCAGTCTACTGACCTATGTTCGTTGGATATTATCAGCCTACTGACACTTTGGCCCTTTAGCTTCAGAAGACAGATATTGTCCCCGCACATTTCAGAGTTTGAACAGAGGATAGAGGCAGACCAAAATAGTTGTTGTGACCTCCTGTCACCTCTTTATCATTTACATGATCAAAGAAGGACAAGTCTGAGGAAAGACAATTTCCATAATCTCCTGAGCCAAGACTTTCGAATAGCTCTTTATTTAGAGATTTGTGCTAATGAAAGGTTTGGTATATATTAGTTGATGCATTAGATAAAAGTGGGACAGAGGTAATTTATTATTGTTGATGATTTTTAATTTAATTTTTAATTCTTTCATAAAAAGTTCATGTACAAGAGTACAGTTATTAAATAAAATCGGAGTAACTCTGTTAGATTGTAAAATAACTTTGTCTCTAGATTTGAAACAAAATTTAAAATTATATTTAAAAAAAAATCTATGGTTTAATCCCAATATTGCTACTGAAGGCAGAAAAAACGCCTGCAGATAAATTAATAATTAACTTCCTGAAGGGTGACGGACAGGTAAAATTAATATAACTCTTTAAAAATAACAATAATTTGTTGTTTATTCAGGTGCCCTACGCTTGCAACTTTGCATTACTTTTTATCTATTTATTATTTATTAACTGGTTATCTTTTTTCACCTCTCAATTACAAATATTTATAAAATCCAGGAAGAACGATACTAGTATTAATTTATTTTGTCACACGATTATGGCTTTACACACAAAAAAGAAAGAAAAAATCACAGTTAGTGCTTGTAAATTAACCAAGATGATTGAGCAACACCAGTGACTACACACACGGAACACGGTCGCGAGGATAACTGCACACGGTCCGCACATAGGTAGACTGAACTTGCCTGTTCCGATGGTACTCGCTACGCCCTACCCGTGGTATCGCGTTCTCTCGGTATCTAGGTAACGAATCCGTACACAACACGGGAGAGTAACTAGTGATCATCAACACAATCACCACTGTTACGAAAGAGTAGAAGAGTACGTTACAATTCAAAAAATACCTACCAGTCAAGCGCGCTTGTAGCCGAATGCAGGGAACCAGTGGTGTAGTGTAGAGTGGGGATCTTGGGAGTTAAAAAACAGATATGCAATAAAATAGTATTTCCATAATAAAAGTCGCACTAATGAGTCATCAAACCCAATTGAGAGAACCAAAAAATCGACTGCAAAGACACGGAAAAAAAATTGACCTTGTTTGGTGCTCCCTAAGGGTTGGTGTTGCCTAATCAGGCCCGAAACGATGTGCGGTAATGCCTCAATGTGTAGAGTAGGGTTAGGAATAATTAATGTAGGGCCATGCCTCGGGCCGGAACTCGGGTGCAGCCCCCTTGGGTATATATTAGAAGATAATACTGGGAAGGACCTGTGAGTTTTTTGCTCTAGCAGTTGGTGTTGCTGATGTTTCGGTGAGAAGGTTTGAGCGTGTGTTTTTAGATCATATTTACCCCTTACCTGTTTTGTCAGAAACCCATCCTGAAATTAATCAAAATATTTTTATAAAAATAATATACCTACCTGTAGCCCATTCCAGAAACACTTTCCACTCTCCAAATCCCCGAATCTCTGTTTCAACCGTCACACAACGCACTCTGATTGGTTATTATTATTACGTTCAAATGAACCAATCAGAGTGCGTTGAAAGGGAGATTAAGAAAGTAGAAAGTGTTTCTGGAACGGGCTTCTGGTCACCGGAAATTTCTGGTTTCCTATATTTATATATAAGGACTGACTGTGTTGTGAAGGAAGATTAAAAAATGACTGAAAAATAAACCCCTTATGTGGAGTCGCCACTGATTACCCCCACTTTGACTCGGGAGTATCTCTTCTGTATCCTCTGGTTGGAACCAGTTCTGTTCCACACCCCCACCCTTCCTTCCTCTGTTACCTGAGTACCTGTTAGTACTGCCATCACCTGGTGGAGTGCGGGCCGGATCACATGCGTCCTAGAGCGAGGTAACCTGTTTCCTCGCACAGACGACGAGTAGAATTTAATTGGAGTTCTTTGTAACCAACCCTTTGATTATAAACTTTTTTCACACATCACAATGGCTCGTCATACACAAATTTAATATTTTTCAAACAGATAAAATCTTGACCGATGAAATAACAACATAGAGATAGGATAGGAAATTAAACAAAAAAAAATCTTTTAAACAGAGAAATAGCAGGGAATCTATATTTTTTATTAAAAAAGATGCATGAATAAATTAAATTAATAATACGTTTCTAATTCTTATAATAAAATTACTGTTTATTACCTATGGAAGACTTGAATGGTGCTTGCGGCACATCCACTAATGGAATACGAGGTCTGTCCGGAAAGTTCGTATAAAAGTGCTCTGGGAAGGCTAGAAGGCTAAGTGGGGAGGCCTGGTGGGCTGCGTCCCCTTCTATACCATCCAAACAATGCTCAGTGTGCGCCCGACCGCCGTACGAAAAGAACTGGTTTGTTCCGGTACCTGTGAAGTGACCCCTCTCTCTACCACTCGTCGGCATGGAGCTCTCAGTCATTCAAGAACAGCGGGTCATCATCAAATTTCTCACGAAACTCGGCAAGAATGGCCGCGAAATTTTTAATAATCTCAACCAAGTTTATGGAGATGATGCCTTCAAAGAACCAACAGTCCACAAGTGGTTAAAAAGATTTCACAACCACTTTTTAACCACAAGTGGTTAAAAAGACAATGGTGATCGTTTTTTCGATGTTCAGGGCATTGTCTATCAAGAATTTGTCCCTCCAGGCCAGACAGTTAATGGGAGATTCTACGTCGAAGTGCTCAGACGCCTCAAAGCTCGGGTGGCTCGAGATCGGCCGGATTTGGCGCGAGAGGGGCGGTGGATCCTCCACCACGACAATGCCCCCGCTCACACCTCTCTCGTTGTGCGTGAGTTTCTGGCTGCCAATTCGATCATAGCGACTGAACACCCCCCTTATTCACCGGATTTGGCATCTCGTGACTTCTTTTTATTCTCAAAAACAAAATTGGTGCTTCGGGGGCGACATTTGGGGGACGTTGAGGCCATTAAAGTAGCAACGACGAGTCAGCTGAGAAGCCCTCAAACTGAAGACTTTCAAGGAGCCTTCAAACAATGGAAACGGCGATGGTAGAAGTGCATTGTGTCCCAGGGAGAGTAGTTTCAAGGAGACAAAATTGAATTACCCGATTAATTGTGAAATAAAAAATTTATCTCATTTTTATACGAACTTTCCGGACAGACCTCGTATAGCCGAGTTGGTGGAGATGTCAAAACACCGTTCACAACTCCATAATATTATGTCAAAGCAAATTGGGTTTTCTCGGATATTTTTCAAAATATTTTTTACTGAAGAAGATTACTAGTAAGTGGGTATAACTTTTTTTCTTGTGACCGACGGTCACTCTGAAATATGGTTGACAAGTTAGGTATCATGTAGACCGGTCCTCACCTCAAGTTTTCTGGGAGCATATCCTACTTGTAACTCGAATATTTGACGTTATCTTCTTGATAGCAGCACTAGTCAGCTATTATTCGCCTAAACTGCCTGATCCAAGGCTATAGGTACAGATAGATACTTCACAAGAAGTTCGTTACATCGCAACGGTTGCAATCTTCATTCAAATAAAGCAAGGAACTTTGCAAAATATAAATTAATGTGTTCTTATGTATCAAAATTTTAGTAGGTAGCGCAGAACTATAGGACATTTTCCTTTTCCTTGTATATTCTAATATCTTATTTTTGTCCATAATTCCGAAACTAATCGCTGTTCATATGAAAGCAGCTACTTATTTTCCTCACGAGGAATGACTGAACTAACTCACATCCTGAGTACAGAGCCGACTCCGCTGGGATTCGAACCCAGGTCACCGTGCGTGCAAGGACGTTGAATTTCAGTGATATGACGAGAACTGGTGTTTAGAAAGGTGTTATCGATAATTATATAACCATTGTCAATGACACATTGAATACAGCAGTTCTTTTTTTTTTTTTTTTTTTTTGAAAATGGTTTTGTTTTATTGATGTTTTAAACAATTACGTTTTTAACATCTAGATAGAAAAAAATGAAAAATACATCGAGATATTTTAAATTCAATTACACATAGAAATTATACATAATGCAAGTAAATAAGAGCTATAGGTAGATAAATATAAATAGATTGATTAATTAGGTAAGTTATTATATAGTAGGTAAATGAAACATTAAAAAAAAAAAAAAAAAAAAAAAAAAAAAATTGAGTCTATATTTTTAAAAATAATTTAGTGTGATATAAGAATTTCATACATTGATCAATAACCTCTGGGTCATCTTCAAGTATAGATTTCATTGTTCGTCCTAATTTATATTTTCTTCTCATATCAATCAAGTTCTGGCAGTCTAGAAGCCAGTGGTTAATATAAACAGGTGTTTGTCTACAAAATTCACAAGAAGGAGGGTCTTTTCTCTCTAGAAGATATTTGTGGGTCGCTAAGCAATGACCTATGCGTAGTCGAGTAAGCACAACTTCTTCATGTCTAATATTTCTGTGTGATGACTTCCACTCATGTATGTTATTTTTTATCTGCCGGAGTTGTCTACCCAGGATAGCATTCTGTTTCCATTCGTCCGCCCATTTCTGTATTTGGGTATTCTTGAAGTGGGCTTTGAAATCACAGGTGGTGTATTTATTAGTTATTTTAACTGTATAAGCAGTTCTCGCCGCTTTATCTACCATCTCATTTTCTTTTATGTTGGAATGGCTGGGTATCCACAAAAAATATACTCGAGTTCCAAGAATACATATTTCATTTATCTTTATCATGATATTTTTAATTAATGTAGAATCATTGTTAAAATTGAGTTTTAGTGCCTGAATGGCACTCTTAGAATCAGAGCATATTATATAGTCTTTAAAACAATAATTTTCTTGAATAGACATAAGTATATCACTCAAGCATAGATGAATAGCCATCAGTTCTGCTGTGTATATGGAAGCGATATTATTTAATCGAAACTGTTTCATGTTACCATTCAGTAAGTAGGCTCCGCCTGTAAAGTTATTGGTTTTGGAGCCGTCAGTAAAACAAAATATTTTATCTTTATTCTCATTCTTATATTCCAAGTATTTCTGTGTAATTTCTTGTGGCATCACATTATCCTTCTTGGTGGATATCAACATTGACACATTAACTTTAGGTAACATCCATTGAGGTTCTTCTTTATTTTGTTTAATTAAACATCTAACGTCCATATCAAAGTCCGCTAGTTTTTCGACACGGAGTCTGATATTAATGGGGTATCTTGGACTGTTAACATGTATTTTCAATTGGTTATTAAATAATATGAAGTAACATGGATGGTCAGGGTTCCTCGCAATATTACTTACATAGTTGACACATCTAATATTTCTTCTCACTTGAAGGGTAGGCTGTCCACTGTCCGCCAGTATACTCACAATAGGTGAGGTTCTAAATGCACCGGTGATTATTCTCAACGCGGTGTGATGTATGACGTTTAACTTGGCCAGCTCCTGTGGCCTAGCAGAATCATACACAATAGACCCGTAGTCTAGTATCGGAAGAATGTATGCATGGTATAATCTCATCAGCGTTTTTCTTCTCAGGCCTTTTCTTCTGCCGCTAAGTATTTTCATGATATTCATTGCTTTTAAACTTTTATTTTTATTTCTTTAATATGACTAGCCCATGTCCACCTTGAATCCAGATGAACTCCTAGCCATTTAACCGTGTTTTGGAATGTTACTCGATGATTTTGAAATTCTAAGTTCATGATGGGTTTTCTCCTATTTCTCGTAAAAAACATCGCATAAGTTTTTTCAGGAGAGAAAGTAAAACCATTATCTTTCGACCATTTATCAATATTATTTAACGTTTGTTGCAGGGTACTTTCGATCAAATTTAAGTCATAGTTCCTCATGTATATTATGATATCGTCAACAAACATACCGTGCATCACGTTACGTGGTATACACTTGGTCAGGTTGCTTGTGGCGATGTTACTGAGGTCCCCGCTTAGCGATGAGCCCTGCCGGATACCATTAGCAAGAACTCGAGTTGATGACAACACACCATCAATAGTGACGCAGATCTGTGGGTTTGACAAAAAATTATCAATATAGTAAAACATTGGTCCTCCTATATTTTTATCAATTAGTTTCTCCATTATTGTAACTTTAGAAATTCGGTCGTAAAATTTATTTATATCGAGGAAGACTGCTACAACATATTCATGATTTTGTAAGGCTATAATCGTTTCATGTTCGAGTTGTACTAAATTGTCCATGGTAGACCTTTGTTTTCTGTTTCCATTCTGGAAAGTATCGGCTAGCTCTCTGTCTTCAATTAACCACTTGAGTCTCTTGCTTATCATCTTCTCTAATATTTTGTTCATGCAGCACAAAAGTGAAATTGGTCGGTAGTTAGATGCCTCCGTACAGTTTTTTTCCCGACTTCAAAATAGGTACTATGAGCGCCGTATTCCAAAGGTTGGGAACAGAACCTGTTCGCCAAATATTATTAAAAAAATCTAGAAGTCGTCTCAGTGCAGCCTCTGGTAACTGCATAATTAATTGATAGGAAATGCCATCCACACCCGCAGCTGCAGATTTACAGTTTTTGAACGAGGTAATAAGTTCGGTGTATGTGAAAGGTAAATTATAGTTTTCATTTTCTGTATTTAATGGAGACGTAAAATTGGGTTTTCCTGTCTTATAATTAATAAATTCATCACAGTAAACCGTATCATCTGAATTCTGCTTATAAAAGTCAGCCAAAATCTCAGACATTTCTTTTTTATTACTTGTTAATACCGAGTTAGAATTTTTCAAGCATGATATTGGTTTATATGGTCTTTTACCCTTGATCTTCCTAAGTTGGGCCCACATATCATTTGTTGTCAAAGGCTTATCTATGGATTGAATAAAATTTTCCCATGACTGTTCTTGTTTAATTCTAATAATTCTTCGCGCATACGCTCTACATTTTTTAAATTCAATAAAATTAATCGGAATAGGATTTCTCTTGAAAATTTTAAGCGCTCGTTTTCTGTTCTGGATAGCCTCTTTCACCTCCTCGCACCACCAGGGCACATACCTTTTACACTTACTAAGGTTTAACTTCGGGATGTTCTTGTTCGCTGCTTCTAGGATATTCTTATTTATTTTTTTCAAACAGTAATTCAAATCAGTTACATCTTCAAGATCCTCATGGAACGTGATGTCATCCTGGTATTCAGTCCACTTGGCTTTACTAAAGATCCAGATATCTCTCGATATTTGGTCTTCTGGGCTGTAACCATAATTTCGCAATTTCATTATTATAGGATAATGATCTGAGGAATTCAAATCGTCATGTACATTCCATTCTATGTCTACAGCAATAGACTGTGAACAAAAAGTTAGATCAATAGTAGACATCACTCCGTACGAAAAATTTACATGTGTAGGTTCAAAGTCGGTGTTTAATAACATTATATCATTATTAATAATGAAATTTTCAATCTGTGTACCATTATCATTCTGATAGTTTCCTCCCCACATTTCATTATGAGCATTAAAATCCCCACAGAAAATATATGGTTGAGGTAGTTGGGATGTAATATTAACCAGGTCTGCTTCACTTATTTTATCGTTATTAGGCCGAATATAAATTGAACATAGAGTAATATCATATGAGATACCTGGTATTTTAACACGCGCGGCAACAACTTGAAAATTACTCGCGACAGTGACTTGTTGTGAATAATACTTTTTATGGATCATCAGCATGACTCCTCCACAAGATATTCGGCCATTCAAGAAGTCTTTTCTGTGGAATGTATAGTTATTGAATCCAGTGATTAATTTGTCAGGCAACAGGTGTGTTTCTTGGAAACAAATTGCTAAAGGTTTAAATTGTTGAATTAATAATTTAATTTCTTTTTTCCTTATAAGAAAACCATTGCAATTCCATTGCAATATTGTAGGTATTAATCTATTAGTTGTATTAATATTAGGTTGTACTTGCATAGTAAATAATTTAAATACATTTTATTATAAGTAAGGAAAAAAGGAAGAAGAAAAAAAAAAAAAAAAAAAAAAAATGTAGACTAGAAGAATAATAATAGAATAAATAAGTAAATTAACAAATAATTAAATTGTAAATATATATCTATAAATTAAAGATAAAAAATAAATAAATAGAAGGTGTGTCCTATAAAGATAGATCAGGACTTGGAACACCTCCTATTTTATTGTAAATATTATCACCATCAGTATTTTCAGGATTAACCCTGTTATGTTCAGAATAATTACCAAATTCATTTTCAATATCCATCTGATTGGAATCATTTTTGTCATCAATACGAGTATTAAGTAAATTCTCTTGTGATAACTGGGAGTTATATAAAATATTGTCCTGACTATTAATTAAAGCTACTTGATCGTGAACGCCATTAGCAGTTTCATTGCGGGTGGACGGGTGGAAGTTGTTCTTGACCTCTCCTATCTGTCCAGCTCCAACTTTAGCATTCGGCTCCTGACTTGGTTTCGACTTCTTAGCATCATTGGCATTATTTGAAAAGATTCTTCTCTTGGAGAATTTACTCGTATCTCTCATCTCTCTTGTGTATTGCTTGGTCTGTCTAAAAATATTGTTACTTACATAGGGTAGGGGTGGCGGAACAAACTTATCTATATTGGGTCTTGCTTCTCTGTGTCTGTTGCCTAGTGCCGGGAAATCCATAGACTCAGTGACAGCGAGTGCAGCATAACTGTTCTGGGTTCTCACTTGGTAGGACGAATTAATGGGTGGTATCATCTGGGCAGCTTCCTGAAATACTAAGTTTCTCATACTCATTAAATCTTTGATTTTCTTCTGCCGGGTCATTTCGGGGCATTTGTTATCAGTTGGTTTATGTTCACCTTTGCAATTAGTACATCTGACCTGATCTGGAGGACAACATACATGGTTACTGTCCATTGATATTGTCATATAGCAATTATTGCAAATATGCGTATTTTTACAATATTTGCTTGTATGTCCAAACTTGGAACATTGAAAACACTGGACTACACGTTGTACGAAAGGAACACATTCAATCTTACAGTAGTATAGGTACACATGTGATGGAATGTCTTGACCATCAAAGGTTACCTTGACACTTCGACTATTCTCATAAGTCACCTGATTAGTAGAAGGATTAAACACTTTTTTCTTCAATCTCTCCACAGCTCTAATACGGTATTGCCTCGCATCAATGGATTCAATCAACTTATCATCTTCGAAATCTTCATCCACATCACGCAGAATACCGACCCTGCTAACATAATTGAGTGGTATAAAGGGATTATATTTCTTTCTCATTTCTTCATTCATAACTATTTCATTGGCAGTCTTAGCAGAAGAGCAGACCACAAGGATTTTGGTTCTATTGAGTCTTTTAATCTCTAATACTTCTAACTTATTTGTCACGACTTCGTAGATCAGCATACCACATTTTTGATTACTGATAAATTTCGCATCAACATCAGCAGAGGCTTTGTATTGCACGAGCACCCTGTAGCTATCATACGCATAATTTTCTTGATACACTATAGTTTCTCTCTCTTTTGAATTGCGCGGTTCTCCCCCGCCAGCGCCTGCAGCGACCTCCGCGGTGGGAATCGTGAGACCCCCACCCTTCTCCTCCTCCGTCATGGGAACAGCTGATCAAGACATCATCTTGAAGCCGTCAAACACGGAAAGCAAGGAAAATCTATCATTAAATTTCAGCAAAATAGTAACTGGCTGAAATCAGCAAAATATTTTGGAAGAGTCCACCTATAGAATAAGGGGTGGCAAATTGAGCTAAGAAGTTCAAAACTTCGTAAAAAAGCACTAAATCACAACTTTTTGGTAAAAATCAATGTCTCAGATTAAACCTTGAATGAAATAAAGTATCTATGCAAAAAATCACTTCAAAAAAGTAAGTTTTTCACTAGAAAACAATTTTTATTTGAAGAGCAAACAAAAACACTTCTGTATATGTTGTTGTCACGATCGCGAGTGGACAGCAGTTCTTGTTTAGTCACTGAAGTTAGTCAACGTCCAGCGAGGTTAGGAATTTTATGAGATCATTGAAATTCGAACTCTCGCTTTGTGATGTTGCCTAATCTTGGCCCAACCCAGCTTAAGTGAGGTTAATGTTGGTAGCTGGTTTATAGGTTTCCAGCGAATAGAGGGTAAGTTCCCGTCTTATATTACCTACTCGTAGATATTATTAAAGAGACGTTGCAAGAAAAAATATAAAATTTTCTGACAAAATATAAAAATTTAGACTTTCATTAGCCGTATCCAGTTCGACTTAATTTTGGCTAGTATTTTCAGAAAACTACAAAATATCTGATCTCTGGGAGAGTATTGAGAAGAACGTTATTTCTAAAGTGCCTTGTTTTACAGTAGATTTCCTTGGTATAGCATGTCCGGGCAGGTTAACATATCAAAAATGTACGCAAGGTAAGTGTACAAACTTATGGTACATAATATTGTTTTACTGTCATCAATGGAGGAATGTAATTTGTAACTTGGAAACTTTAAACACAATCAAAAACTCGCTAATGGTTTGAATACTTGATTAAAGGGTTAAGTATCAAATTTAAGTCCTCCATTAATGACTAGTCAACTGCATGGGGTTAACAATAATGACTTCAATTTTCAGCGCGCCCTCTCTGCACCAATTATTTACTTCTAGTTTGAAACCCAACGAGAAGTTAATGGACAGCGAAGATTACAAAGTTGCCAGTTTAGTTCTTTGGGGACAAAAACCTAAAAAGGTGAGAAAATTTTCACATTCATTCACATTTTTAAAGTTTGTCTGGTGAGGAGATTTTAGAATACGACGGTCCTATCTCGTCACACGAGAAAGCCTCCAGTATGGACAGCAGTCCACAGCTTCGGACATACCTCTGATTACTTTTTCGAAATGACTGATTGCTTCCAGGGGGGATCTAAGGGGTGGGTTGACTCGAGTCAGATTTCGGCTGTTGTTGTAACCAGCTTGGCTACAGCTGGGGGGTGTGATGGTCTCCAGTCAACTTAAGTGGAAACAATGAATCACATATTTCTATGTGCTATTAACCAACGTGAAAACTTGGGTTATTTCTTTTCAAGTCATTAAACCCTTGGGAAACTGCAAGCTAGCCTGGCTTGTTAGGGTTGCCTTGTCCATTCTCTGTTTATAGCCCTCTAGCGAGACACTGGTCTTCTCACTGTTAACGTACCCCAGCTGGATATTTTGGCTGTTAACGTTTCGATTATAATAGGAGCAGTTTCCGGCGGAACCTTCAACTCTCGCCCGGAACGTTCCTCCCGCCCGCCCGAGTATTTAGAGTTTTTTAACAACATACAAAAAAATCTAGCATATTCAGTCGTTCCTAGGAAGAATTAGAAATTCATATTTTAGTCAGGAACAATTTGAAGTTCCTGTAACGCATACAAAAAAATATTCTCCTTTTTACCCTGCAGACAGAAATGGTTTCAGTGTTCGGATCCACTAAGCCATACAAGCATCGTCTGGATTTCAACGAGTTCCAAAGTATAGTGATGCATAAGACCAAGAGCTTCCCCATGGAGTATAATGTGGGACTCCTGTTTCATCTCATCGACCGAGAAGGTAAGAAAAGGGGAGTCATTTGTCGATCAAATAAATTTGACTTTGAAACGTGAAATCCTATAAATAGCTGATCACTGATGCCTCCGGAAGTGAGTAGCTAGCGTACAGGGGTCGCATTATAAATGTGATGATTAATAATCATATCACCTTATTTATACTGCCCAATTAGGACTATTAGTCCTATTACTACAGCAGTAAGCACAAGACGTATTATTAAGTGTTGAAAATCCCAAACGGGAGGATCACTTGTCATGTCCCGGATGAGTTTCGAACCCACGACATCTGGAATCTCTGGATTCATAGAGTGCCGCCTTTACCACTGAGCTTCCGGGACAGATACTGCCCTGAATTAAGGGATATTGATAAATAAAGGCCTTTTTTGTATTCCAGACAAACATTTCATCACTCTGGCGGATTTACTGGCAGCATTCCAGCAGCATTACCCATCCACCTCCCAGCGGACCATCAAGCAGATCTTCTCCCACTTAGATCCCGACGGAACAGGTCGGGTGGTTTTCTCTAGGTTTTGCTCCTTCATGAAGAAATAAACTGAATGCCAGAACGAATAAAATTCGTGATTACGAGTTTTGTGCTGTACTAGGATTAAAGTTTAGACTGATTACACTTGCATTGTGGATTGCAAACTTGCATTATTATACACTGAGTGGAGCCGTAATGTAAGCATATATAACTTAAATTGGCATTATAACTTAAATTGGCATGTATGTAGGGATAAGTTAATCTAAGTTGGGAAGTTACGGGAAGCCATGCAGTTTTTTTTTTTTTTTTTTTTTTTTTTCTTTCTTTCTTTCTTTCTTTATCCTCTTTTCTTCACTTAAGATTAAGAAGGACCTAATTAATATTGCAAATGTGTTTTTTTATATTATGATAAATAGATAGTCTTATGTTAGATAGAGTTATATTTTGTTTATTACGATTAGTTAGGGAAATGAATTGTGAAATTACTTAGTACAGGGTAAATATGCCCGTATATTGTTCAAATAAATGGTTTTTAAACAAATAGGCACGAAAGCTGAACCTCAATGATCTGATGGAAATTATTGGGATACCCGAAATTTGAATCAAATGTAATTGGTGGGGTTGAAAGTTTATATCCGATTTTATGTTTATTGTAAAGAAGACTACAAGGCCACTGTTCAAAAGGGAAAATACAAACGCATCTTTACATAGTATTCAATTGGTCAATTTTACAGTATTTATTCCTCATATAAACAAATATGTTAACACTTTTTTGTTTTTGGTAAGAAGAGATACATTGTTTTATATTTAATTTAATATCACAGTAATATTTTAATTAAACAAGTCATAGAATTACAGTATACACAAACTTATTTAAGTGAAATGATAAATATTATACGATTAAGATAGATCGAAATATAACTTTAAAAAGGTATAGTAAAGAGATAATAAATTGAAATTATTTAGAACGATAGAATTTGGTTTAAAAATAAAAATACATAAGGTATTTAAATATAAAAGAATAATACTAGTATTATAAAAAATATTTCTATGCGGTCACTTTAGTGACCATTAGAATACTTCTCTTTAATTTGAAAGCTAAGTGCTAAATTTGATTTAAAAAAAGTCAAGTTATGAGATTCATTTGATCAAACCTACAGAAGCGGTCATTGAATTTGTCTTCATCCAGTTTCAATAGGAAAGAAAATTATCAAATGCATAGCACATTGCATACATTTAAGATAAATAAGGCGTTGTTGTATTTTACCAAGGGAAAAGTAATAAAATTTTCGATTCTCGCAAAATTTTCATTTCACAATCAGAAAATTGCCCACATTTAAGTGTTCTCTCAACTAATGCATAAAGTGGAACATCAATCAATGCTACATGTTCGGTGATTTCATCTGAGCAGAGTGTCAAATAATAAAACAGAATGAAGCTCATTTATAACTAAACTGCTAGTTTTCAAATCCAGACTCATTCATTGGAAAGCAAAGATTCAGCTGTAAATTAACTTTCTACGGTGTCCAAAGTACTTATGTAATGCATGGATTAGTTTCTAAGTTTTAATCAGCATAGCCTCTCTTTAATACATCAGATATTCAATAAGCAAAGGGAGACAATGGCATCATGATTTTTCGAGATAACTCTTTCGTTATGCTCTACTTTTAATGCATATTCTACATGCTAGATAGCCGTTGTCATGGTTACATCACGGAATGTCTGGACATGACAAAGAAAGTGCGCAAAATCAAACACAAGAGTACAACTTGTAAGGGGATGTACAATACTATCTATCTCAGTAGATGCCTCTAGATTCAGGCTACTTGTCAATTTATAAAATCTGATCTTGATGATTACGGCAGTACGGCAAATGAATTGCCATGTTGCCACAAAGATAAATCCTCTGGTGTTCTGACTAGAGGAACTGTGGCACACGTCACGCGCATGTGTCGCTCTGGGTGACTAGCGAGTAGAAAGCAGAGTTCACATCTTGCCGTAAAGTCTGAGGCGAGTCGAACTCTATGACCTGCCCATCCGACATAACTAGGACTCTGGAAGAAGAAGAACAACAACAATATATTCAAAAAACTACTAGCCAAATACATACTATTACATAAATAAAAAAAGTTCTAGTACTGGCTTGTCCTAGCCCACAAATAGAATGGGGATAGACTTTTGATTCGTAGCTAATCCAGAAAGAATTTTGATGGTCCTGTCCTGGTTAAAGTTACCTATACATTTCGACAGCCACCTTTACACATTGACTGTTGACAGTTAGTAATGAGAGATGAGAGCGACTTACCTATCACAGCTCATGACAGAATGGATGCGATGAGCTATGATGAAGACAGTGCTGTGCAGGAAGCAAGACTTGATGGTGTTCTGAATCTGACGATCCGTGTCCTGGTCCACACTCGCTGTGGCCTCGTCTATGAACAGAATCTGAAACAGGGCCCATCATACAGTCGTGAGATAAAGTTCAGTCATGGAGAGTGAACTCAAACTTGTCAGTATGAGAGATTGATAAGTTACACAATAAAGAAAGACAGAATAGAAGCAAACAAGCAAGTGTGAAAAAATCATTATTTCCCCCCGAAAAAACAAACTTCCAATCCAGGTAAAAGTTCCTTAGAAAAATCCCTTCTACTCTAGTCTACACTACACTCTGCTAGATACTATTCAATCCAGTAGAGTGTAGTGTAGACCATTGGAGAGGGTTTTTTTTAAAGGAACTTTTACCTGGATTGCAAGTTTGTTTTCTTCTGGGGGAAATACTGATTTTTTTACACGTGTAAAAAAATTCTGTAACCTAACCAGGGCCAGATTAACCTTGTGCGGGGTCCCCGAAGCCTTTTGAATCTCATTTTCAAGTTAATAGAAGAAAATGTCTTAGAAACCATTCAAAGTATGATTTTCGTGGAAGACAGAGAACTTTCGAAAGCGGCACAGGCGACATTTTAGAATGGTTTCAGAAAAACTTAACCCAAATTAGGTACGAGTAGTTATGTGGACTGAAGACCTTACTCGTATTCTCTTCAAGTTCTTCAGAAGAAGATTAGGAAGTACTATGGTGAAGATTAGGAAGTACTATGGTGAAGATTAGGAAGTACTATGGTGAAGATTAGGAAGTATTATGGTGAAGATTAGGAAGTACTATGGTGAAGATTAGGAAGTACTATGGTGAAGATTAGGAAGTACTATGGTGACTGATGGGAGAGTAGAAGAGGCTATGACGCAATACTCAGACAGTGTTGAGCTCAAGGCTCAGCTAATATAACGAATCGACTAATATTACTTTAGCTATGTAAATAACTGCACACAGCACATTTGTCTGATAGATAAATATATACTTTTATAGTATATACGTCAACACTTAATTCAAGTCGAAATTAATAGATGAATCAATCATTAAAATAATAGTTTAGCAGGGCTACAAGGGTAATATCTCAAATTTAAACTTTCATAGAGATACTCAAGAAATTCACTCTGACAAAGAGCTGGATTTTTGAATTTCGGCATTTTTATTAATACCTTTAGATTGTATTTAAATTGGAATTAATTAAGTACCCTTGAATTCGAGGGTAACCTAAGCTAAAAATTATGACAGCCAGTAATAATAATCCAATCATATTAACTGATGATTTATATAAGGCTGACCTAGATTTTAAAATATTAAGGAAAAAGGAAATGATGATAGTGATGTATGTGGCTGCTGCTTACCTATGCAATTCCATACAAACCACAAAATATTTATCACTCAGAAGCTAGAAGTATCCATTTGTAATGGATTTAGAAAAAAAACACTGCCAATTATGGACACAATTCTTCCTCGTGATTGCTTCACATTGTAAAAACGTGCCAATTTTGAGATTTTATAGAAAATTACTTGTATCTCCAAAATGGCTCAACCGATTTTCTTCAAATTTGTTTTATATGGTAAAATATCGTTTTTTCTACATTCTAAATTCCACAAAAAATTCTGTATCGGCAAGTCGTGGTCCTTATTTTTTTTACTTTTTTGTCCAAAATTTCAGATTTTCTTAAATATCAGAGTCATATTATAATTAATTTAAAAATAAATATAAATAACCTATGTAAAATAATAATATGCATATTCTTACAAAATTTCATCGAAATCGGGTGTACCGTTCACGAGATATAAGCGTTTAAGTAAAAAGTTAGTGGTCAGGCGCATGGTCTCTTTCACCCAGAACCGCTAGTATGAATTCGATGAATTTAAAATTGGACCATCTACAGAATGTCTCCTAGATGTGTGCAAAATTTCATCAAAATCGGTCGAGTAGTTTCCGAGATTTGCGCGTTACAAGGAATCATTTTAACAGACCGACAGACGGACACAAAACCAAATTTACTCAGTAGGTTATGAAACGCCCAGAAATATGAAAAAAATTGAAATCGGAGCAAAAAAATATTTTTTTTACAAAAACGAACACAATACTTCCAATTTCTAATATTAGAAATTTCTCGGAAGTAATACCTAATAAGTGCTATATTAATAATTTCCAACTTATTTACACAAGTGTCCAAACCATTGCTAACAACCTATGATATAGAGCACTTATTATTGAAATTTTCTCGCACACAACCGAGATCAATGAATAATGAGTCCTTTTAAATAATGCTGTTACGGAGAATCCTTCAAATTGTTATTTTTTGTCATGCACTCCAGAGTATTTATTCTAAAAGAAATGAGGAAGAGGAGGAGGAGGAGGAACCACGACAAAAAGGCAAGAAGAAGAAACCTCTGGTTGTCGTCAGCAGCAATGGCCAGTGGGGGCATCTCAACGAGGGCTGGTACTACCTCAGAGTAAGTAAAAACTACTTCAGAGCAACGCAATCTGCAAAATCTGCATTGTTTTAAGAAGAAAGGCACAAGAAGCCAGCGTCGATGGCATGTTGAATACACCGGTTCCCTTCAGAACACCGAAGTTAAGCGACATCCAGCGAGGTTAAGACTTGGATGGGTGACCATTCAAATTCTAATTCTCGTGACGCTGGCTTTTCCCGGCCCCACTTAGGCTGGGTGAGGTCAATGTGAGTAGCAGGTTTGTGAGTTTCCTGCGAATGGAGGGTAAAACCCCCGTCGTGATATGACCATGGCAGTTGAAAGCGACGTTAAACCCCACTTAAAAAAAAAAAAAAAAAAGGCACAAGAAGGTGAGGACGAAGTAGGCTAGTGTCCAGAGCCTTGGAACCAACTGCCCGAGGATTCCGTTCACAACCGACAGAAACATTTTTAATAAACTGGTGTGAACATGACACGGCTTTTTATTACAATGGGCACTTGCAAATGGAGGAAGCTTTTTTTTACTTTAGTCTTATCAGGAAAAAGTTTTTTTTTAGTTTTTTTTACTTTAGTCTTATCAGAAATTAAAAAGAAAACAAAAGTCAACCCTCCCTTTATCTGAAAGTATTAAAAATATGTGTAAGATTAATATTTAGAACAATTTTAGTCTACAAATTAAAAAGTCGATATCTCTTATCCTTTACGAGATATTTGCTCATATTTTATAGTTGAGGCAAGTTGAATTTTTCCCTTCTTAAGTAAAAAGGTTTTTTGAATAGGACGTTCTACGCTCTCTGTTTTACTTTTTGAAACATGTCATTAAATAAAAAATTTGAACGAGTTTCATCTAGTTTAAATTTTAAAACGTCTGTTTCTCTTATAACATATCAGTTATAAATGGTAAATCAGGTTTCTGGAAATTTGGGGCAGAAGCGCCAATTTTGGGACAGTATGAGTATTCAAAGGCACATCTACAACCAAAGACATAAAACACTGCCAATTATGGACACAATACTTCCTCGGGATTGTTTCACATTGTATACACGTGCCAATTTTGAGATTTTATACTACATCACTTGTATCTCCAGAACCGCTAAACCGATTTTCTTCCAATTTGTTTCATATGTTATAATACTTTTTTTCCTACATTCTAGATTCTACAATAAATTCTGTATCGGCAAGTCGTGGTCCTTATTTTTTGACTTTTTTGTCCAAAATTTCGGATTTTCTTAAATATCAGAGTTAAATTATAATTAATTAAAAAATAAATATAAATAGCCTATGTAAAACAATAATATGCATATACAAATATACATACAAAATTTCATCAAAATTGAGTGTACCGTTCACGAGATATAAGCGTTTAAGTAAAAAGTTAGTGGTCAGGCGCATGGTCTCTTTTACCCAGAACCGCTAGTACGAATTTGAATGGGACCATCTACAGAGCGTCTCCTATATGTGTACAAAATTTCATCAAAATCCGTCGAGTAGTTTCCGAGATTAGGGCGTTACAAGGAATACTTTTAACAGACCAATAGACGGACACAAAACCAAAGTTGCTCAGGAGGTTATGAAACGTCCAGAAATATGAAATCGGAGCAAAATTTTTTTTTTTTTTTTACAAAAACGAACACAATACTTCCGATTTCTAATATTAGAAATTTCTCGGAAGTAAAAATGGGCATCATACTTGAAGATCGGTCCAGTAGTTCTGACAGTGGGCTGGTCAAGATCAAACAAAAACAACAAGCAGCAGGAGCAGAGAGTGAAGAATGGTCATTTTCACAAGCGATTTCTCCAGTAGAGATCAAGTAATTTTCAGGATTCTTAATTAATCTTCATCAGAAAACTTGCCCCTTTCCAGTAAAGCAATTTTTTGTGGTCCATCTGTTGTATTTATTCGGCGTAATTTTTTACTAAAGTAATTACACTCCAATGGCAATAAATTATTTTTCGTATTTTTATTTTTGTATTTTCAGTGCACAGGAGATAACCAAGACATCTGTAAATGGGATGTAGAAAAAATCAAGTTTCCTTGTCACTATGTCGACATCTCGGAAAAGTTCAATATTAAAGCGGCAGGGTATTTCTGTGGAGTCATCGTAGATAGCATGAAAAAACAAAAAACCAAGAAGAAAAAGAAGAAGAAAAGAACCACAACTACCGAAGTCCCGGAGGATAATTCTATTCATAAGAGAAAGAAAAAACTTCCTAAAATAGTGTACATTACAGCGGAGCCTCCAGATCAAGATGATGATGAAGACGATGAAGCAGACATTATAACAGTACCTATTACAAGACCCAAGAAGACAAAAAAAACAACGACTAACATTCCTACGACAAAGAAAAAAAAGTTAAGACCTACCAAAATAGTTGAGGTGGAAATTCCAGACGAAGAAGAGGAAGATCCCGAAATAGTCACAGTAACAAAAAAAGCACCGAAAAGGTTCAAAGCAAAACTACAAACTCCTCAAAAGAAGGGCGACCAAGAAAGTGAACAGGAAGCAGCTCCAAAGAATAAAAGAAAAATAGAACCAAATGATTACAATCAAACACCACGAACAATAATTATTAACAATTTTTATAATCAACAACCTGATGGAAAGAAACCTGACGAGGTGTCTCCATATGAAAAGTTCAATGGTTTTAATAAAATGATTCCGGAACCTAAAACTACGAATTCAGAATCCCAGTTCAGCCCTTCAAAAGAGCCTAAAATAACATCTGAAAATTTAGGTGGTAAGTTAATTTCAAATAGTCCACCTCCATTACTAGCAAAGCCAGTTCCTACAGAGCTGTCAATCATTATCAAAAATAAAGGAAATGAAGAACCCAAACCAAAAAGTGGCGATGTAACTCAAGAGAGTATTACAAAGCCATCTCTTCCTGCAATAAAATCTAGTGAAAACAAATTAGTTCTACCAAAAGCGGGATCATTTAAACTTCCAGTAAATAAGGTACCCCAAAGACCCATACCTGTTATATTACCAAAAGTTAATCCAAACGAAGTCAATCCTATTCTGAAAAAACAACCCGTTCAAACCTTTGTAATAGAAAGTCCAAAGAATAATGAACAAATATCAGAAAAAAACATACCCAAGGTCTCAGAAAATAGTCCTAAACATAGTATAATTGGAACCATGGGACCAGAGTTAGTGAATGATTACAAAAAAAACTAAGGTACATAATGATATTCCGAAGGGTAAAGAATCATCAAATACAAAAGATAATAAAAAGCAAACAACTAAACACAAAAATATTGTTACTCGTACATCAACTGTTAGTTCTTTGGAAAATAAAATGCTTAAGAAAGTCACTCAAAATATAAAAGGAAAGACAAAAAAAGCTATTACTACTCTTAATCCTAAAAAGACAATCAATGCACCTCTAAGCCTAGGGAAGAAGACGTTTTCAAGAACATTACCAAAAATGAATACGACAGTTACTAAAACAACATCTTTGCCAAAGGGGAAGAAGTTAAGTGACACATTTCCAAATATAAATACATCTGAAAAACCTGGAACCAATAAAAAAGCAGCTACTTTGATAACTAGAACTCCTAAATTATATTCTGAAAATGCCACCGAAAAGAAAAAACCCAAAACAAATAATATTACACCTAAAGTATCTACTACCAAAAGAAAACCCATTTTGAAACAACCAAACAATAAAAATGGAGCGCCTTTTATAACTAAAACTCCTAAATTAGATTCTAAAAATGACACCGAAAAGAAAAAGCCCAAAAAAGAAAATGTTACACCTAAATTATCTACTACCAAAAGGAAAACCATTTTGATAACACCTAACAATAAAAAAGGAGCAACTTTTGTAACTAAAACTCCTAAATTAGATTCTAAAAATGACACCGAAAAGAAAAAGCCCAAAAAAGAAAATGTTACACCTAAATTATCTACTACCAAAAGGAAAACCATTTTGATAACACCTAACAATAAAAAAGGAGCAACTTTTGTAACTAAAACTCCTAAATTAGATTCTAAAAATGACATCGAAAATAAAAAGCCCAAAACAGGAAATGTTACACCAAAATTATCTACTACCAAAAGAAAAACTATTCTGATAAAACCTAAAAATACAAAAGAAAATGCACTCGGAAAATTTATGAATAAAACAAATGACAATAAGACAAATAAACAAGAAAAATCAAATCAAAAAGAAATACCTTCGACAAAAAAGCCTACTAAAAATTCTAAAAGCCAAGAATATTTTAAAACAAGTAGCACACCAAAACGCAACAAAGAACAAAACAACAATAGTAAAAAACCTATATTACAAAAAAATACTACCCAAAAACCGAAAACAATTAAACCCAAAAATAGTCAGCTGTCAGAAAAATTGAAACCTCTTGAAAAAATCAATAGCAATAATATAACTAAGCCACCGAGAAAAGTTAAACCAAAAGGTAAAATCGAAAACCCAACCACACCGAAATTTTCTTTTCTTCAAACAAACAGTCCTAACAGCTCTAACATAAAATTGAAACCCAATATGGAAAAAAAAGGGAAAACATTTACAACCAAGAGAAATCCCACTTTGATAACGCCTCACAATATTCCTAAAAAGATAGGTGTAGATAAACAAACGTCAACAGTTCGTTCATTATCCACAAAGATGAATGAACAAGTCAATAAAAATAGTAGAAAAAATATTCCGAAATCGACCTCATTCAAATCTGTTACACCCAAGAGAACTCCTGTTTTGTTGAATAAATCCATTACCAAAGGAAAAGAGAAGATAACGTCTACTACCAAATCTTTACCAAACAAAAAAATCCAAAAACTGAACAAAGATTTGAAAGGTACACCGCTAAAAAATAAATTTCTAAGTACAGTTGGAAAGTCACAAAAGTACAATTAAACCTTCGATTGATAAAAATGCAACAAAATCTTCTATCACTAAAACTATAAGGGAGAAAAATAAACCCCAAATATATGAGAAACCTACTACAACAAGGCCATCAAGTACATCAGGCTTACATCGACCAAATGTGAACTCCCCGAGAAAAAATGACCCTTCACCAAGAGGTAAATCAAGAAAAAAATCACCCTCTGACTCAACAGAGAAAAGCAACACAGGAGACAGAAGTAAAATGTCAACGACAGTAAAACCCAATAAAAAAGGACTGAATAGTTCAAATAAAACAACACTAAAAAGATTTGATACAAAACCTAAATTGACCTCTGTTAAACCAAACGTCTTAAAAAGTACAACACAAAAAACTTCAAAGATTGAATCTAATAATAGGTCAGTTCATCCATCGAAATTTCCACCCAATAAGAATAAAAACAGTAAAGGAGACAAAAAACCTGAATCATCACTGCAGGACCTTCAATCAGCACAATCAACAAAGGGAAATTCAAAGCCGCCCAGAGGTCAAGAGTCAACAATTAAGCCAAAGATATCGGGGCCTAAGTCAGTTTCAAACGTTCCCCGAAATAAAGAAATTAAATTAACAACAAAAAAATCATTTGACAAAAATAAACCAATACCTAGTGTATCAGTACCAAACGCGGTGAAAAAAATGAATGAACTAAAGAGGATACCTGGAATGGCATCACCAAATCAAAATAAAATACCTTCTTCAGATGTATTAGCAGTACCAGAAAAGCGAGTTCCGCAAAAATCAGTTGTAGATAAAACGCCACTTGATAAATCGAAACCTTTATATAGTACGTCTTCACCTGTAGCAGATTCAACAAAGAAATTTATAATGAAACCCTCAGCCAAGCCAACATCAATAACGAACAAGGAAATTAAGCCGGAATCTAAGAAAAATGAAATTTCTCCATCTCCAATTGCAGTCAATTTGAAGAACAAAAATCCTCAAAAAACAATAGGTAACAAACCCACTAAAACGAACATTTCAAAAAATGTGGCAGAAACTAAAGGAAAAAAGATTCCTCCATCTCAAACAGGAAGCTCTACAAATAATGAGAAACACCAAAAACCTTTTGATAAAAAAACATCAACCAAGAAATCAGTGCCATCGAAAAATTCAAAAACTGAATTTAAGATAAACAAAAATACTCCAGCTCTATTGGATACAACAACTAATAAGGCAAAACTACCAAAAAATACAAACACAGAATCTAAAAACAGCAAGAATTCTTCACCTCAAGTAGGGAACTTTCAACAGAAAGAAAAACCTCAAAAACTGACTGATAAAAATGCGTCACTTAACAAAGCTATACCCTCAAAAAATCCAAATTCATACTCCAGGGGAAATGAATCGCCAATCAGATATCCAAATACAGATTTCAAAGGAATACCTAATAAGGCTAATGATAAATATGCACCACCTAGTAAAATGATCCCTTCTGTAAATCCGAATTCTAAAAACAAGGACAATAACTTTCCTCCGAATCATGTAGGACAAATATCAAAAACGAGAAAACCACAGGAAACAGCCCCTCGCAATGCATCACCGATTAAAATTACTTCTTCAAGACCAACAAATGTCGGTCATAGTAATAAGATGCCTCCATCTGGGGCATTTGCTGTTCCCAAGAAAAAAATCACGAAAAAACCAATTACTAGCCAAAAATTGACTACTAACACAAAACTCCCAAAAGGATTTATTCCCGAATCAAAAAAAGAGATAATAACGCAACCTTTATCACTAGATAAAAAAAATAAAGAAAACCCGCAAAAATCACATATCATTCAAACACCACTCATCAAATCGACACCTAAATATACAAATTCAGCAAGAAAAAAATAAAATGCCTCCTTCTGGTGCATTTGCTGTTCCAAAACCAAAAACAACACAAAAACCAACAAAGAAAATAACACCTTACAATAAATCAAATATAAAACTTCAATCAGAAGCTGTTGTAACAAAGAAAACACCTCAAAAACAGGAAGAAAACAATTCAAAAACCAAAGGAAAAGCTAAGAAAAACACTTTGCCTCCATCAGGAGCCTTCGCTGTTCCAAAAATTAAATCGAAACCTACTAAAAAACTTATTAATCCGAAAACTACACCAAAAAATGACTTTCAAAATATACAAAAAATGGGTAAAGCGCCACCAAATAAAAATGAAAAACTACAGCACCAATCAACTTCAAAATCCAGTCCATCTAATACGAATACATACAAATCTCCATTACCAAAATCTATACTATCTAATGCGAAACCAACCAACTCTCCATCTCTTAAATCTAGTCCATCTCAAGTAAAATCGCTCCAAGGTCCTAATATACCTAAATCCGGAGGACCTGGTGGAAAAGCAGCACATCCTATTCCTCAACAATCTGGAGCAACTGGTACAAAAGGTGAAAGTCATCAACCTAAATCTGGAGCACCAGTTACTAAACCACCTATAACCAAAAGCCCCGGTTCAAAAGGAGGACATCCTAAATCTCTGAAATCTGGAGTATCAATTCCTAATCCAACTAAAACTGTACAATCTAATGCAAAACCAACAAACTCTCCATCTTTTAAATCTAGTCCATCTCATACAAAATCGCTCCAAGGTCCTAATATACCTAAATCCGAAGGACCTGGTGCAAAATCAGCACATCCTACTCCTCAACAATCTGGAGCAATTGGTACAAAAGTTGAAAGTCATCAACCTAAACCTGGAGCACCAATTACTAAACCACCTATATCCAAAAGCCCTGGTTCAAAAGGAGGACATCCTAAACCTCTGAAATCTGGAGTATCAAATACTAATCCAACTAAAACTGTACAATCTAATGCAAAACCAACCAACTCTCCATCCCTTAAATCTAGTCCATCTCATACAAAATCGCTCCAAGGTCCTAATATACCTAAATCCGGAGGACCTGGTGCAAAAGCAGCACATCCTACTCCTCAACAATCTGGAGCAATAGGTACAAAAGGTGAAAGTCATCAACCTAAATCTGGAGCACCAATTACTAAACCACCTATAACCAAAAGCCCCGGTTCAAAAGAAGGACATCCTAAACCTCTGAAATCTGGAGTATCAAATCCTAATCCGACTAAAACTGTAGCCCCTAAACCGGGAGCACATATTCCTAATCTATCTAAGTCTGGAACACCAGGTTCTTATTTAATTCCTAATAGATCTAAATCAGGAGAACCTGTTGCAAAAGCAAATCACCCTAATCCTCCGAATGCAAAAGGTGGAAGTCTTAATAAACTTAAATCTGGAACTCCAAGTCCTCATATAGCTAAATCCGGAAAACCTGTTTCAAAAGCAAACGATGCAAACGGTCCAAGACCTAGTAAATCTAAAGCCCGAGCTCCAAGTCCTGATAAAATTACATCAGAAGAACCAAGTGCTAAAGCACATTATATTCCACCAAAATCTGATCCATCTAATAATGCAAAAGCATCTTCATCACCAAATTCTGGTTCATCTGGAGTGAAATCACCTAAATTTTTAACAACAAAATCTAGTTTATCTAATGTGAAAGTACCTAATTCTCCTTCACCAAATTCTCGTAAATCCAGTGTAAAATCATCTAATTCGCCATCACCAACATCTATTACACCCGTTGCAAATATAGCAAACTCTCCTTCATCTAAATATGGTTCACCAAATAAGAAGTCACTAATCCTTCCTCATACAAAACCTAATGCGAATGCAGCAAAATTAAGCGCACCTGGTGTAGGACCCAATAACCCAAAAACCAGTTCACCGAAATCTGGTACGACTGGTGCCAAATTACCAAAATATTCTACGTCTATTCCAAAAGCAGAAACTTCATCTTTTAAGAAGCCTAATTCACCTAATAAAAACTCTAACAAAAAAATAGATAAAACACCTACAAAAAAAACAAGACAAATATCAAATCAGATGAAACCTACCAGAAACCAACAAAATATACCAACGAAAGCCTCATCTAAAACAAGGAAAATTTCAAATCAAGTAAATATCAATCCCAACATGGAAAAAAAAATCTACAACCAGTCCTAAACAATCAAAATCACTACCAAAACCATCGAATGTATTGCGAACAACCAAAATACCAGAGCAGAAAAAATTAGATAAATTAATCTACAGTGCTTTTTCTCCAAACGAAAAAGTCGCTGAACCAGTCAAAGGTATGAACCCATCAAAATATGGAAAAACAAATGAAAAAGCAGAAACTTCTAATCCACAAAAATCTGGAGCAACTGGTTCAAAAACTAGAGCTCTCAATCAACCTAAAACAGGAGCTCCAAATCCTAATTTACCTAGTTCTGTAGGACCTAGTAAAAAAGCAGCACATCCTAATCCCCCTAATACAAACGGTGCAAGTCAGCAGAAACCTAAATCAGGAGGACCTAATCCTATAACAACTAAATCGGGTGAACTTGGTGCCAAGAAAAACCATTCTAATACTCCTAATGCAATCAGTGGAAGTCCCAGTAATCCTAAATCCAAAGCTCCAAATACTAAAAAACCTCAATCAGGAGAACCTGGTGCCAAAGCTGCACATCCTATTCCTCAACAATCTGGAGCAATTGGTACAAAAGGTGAAAGTCGCCAACCTAAATCTGGAGCATCAATTACTAATCCACCTATATCCAATAGTCCTGTTTCAAAAGGAGGACATCCTAAACCTCTGAAATCTGGAGTATCAAATCCTAATCCAACTAAAACTAAAGTGCTAAATCCTAATATCCTTAAACCTGGAGCACCTATTATAGCTAAACCAGGAGAACCTGTTGCAAAAGCAAATCACCCTAATTCTCCTAATGAAAAAGGTGGAAGCCTTAGTATACCTAAATCCAGAGCTCCAAGTCCTGATAAAATTAAATCAGAAGAACCAAGTGCAAAAGCAAAACATCTTAATACTCCTAATGCAAACAATGGAAGTCCCAATAAACCAAAATCCGGAGCTTTAAGTCCTGATAAAACTAATTCAGGAGATACTACTGCAAAAGCACATCATATTCCTAAACAATCTGGAGTAATTGGTACAAAAGGTGGAAATCCCAGTAAACCAAAATCCGGCACACCAATTACTAAACCACCTATATCCAAAAGCCCTGGTTCAAAAGGAGGAAACCCTAAACCTCTGAAATCTGGAGTATTAAATCCCAATCCAACTAAAACTGTAACACTAAGTCCTAATATCCCTAAACCTGGAGCACCTATTCCTAATCGATCTAGTGTTGCAAAAGCAAATCATCCTGATACTCTTAATGCAAAAGATGGAAATCTAAGTATACCTAAATCCGGAGCTCCAACTCCTAATATAGCTAAATCAGAAGAACCAAGTGCAAAAGCAAAACATCTTAATCCTCCTAATGCAAACGGTGAAAGACCTAGTAAACCAAAATCCCGAGCTCCAAGTCCTGATAAAATTAAACCAGGAGAACCTGGGATGAAAACAGCACAGCCTAACGCAAACGGTGCAATTCTTAGTAAATCTAAATCCAAAGGTCCAAGTCCTGATAAAATTAAATCAGAAGAACCAAGTGTAAAAGCAAAACATCTTAATCCTCCTAATAAAAACGGTGGAAGTCACAGTAAAACTATATCCGGAGCTCCAAGTCCTAATAAAACTAAATCCGGAGGACCTGGTGCAAAAACAACACATCCTACTCCTAAACAATCTGGAGCAATTGGAACAAAAGGTGAAAGTCATCAACCTAAATCTGGAGCACCAATTACTAAACCACCTATATCCAAAAGCCCTGGTACAAAAGGAGGACATCCTAAACCTATGAAATCGGGAGTATCAAATCCTAATCCAACTAAAACTGTACAATCTAATGCAAAACCAGCCAACTCTCCATCTCTCAAATCTAGTCCATCTCATACAAAATCACTCCAAGTTCCTAATATGCCTAAATCCGGAGGACCTGGTGCAAAAGCAGCACATCCTACTCCTCAACAATCTGGAGCAATTGGTGCAAAAGGTGAAAGTCATCAACCTAAATCTGGAGCACCAATTACTAAACCACCTATATCTAAGAGCACTGATTCAAAAGGAGGACATCCTAAACCTCTGAAATCTGGAGTCTCAAATCCTAATCCAACTAAACCTGTACAATCTAATGCAAAACCAACCAACTCTCCATCTCATACAAAATCGCTCCAAGGTCCTAATATACCTAAATCCGGAGGACCTGGTGTAAAATCAGCACATCCTACTCCTCAACAATCTGGAGCAACTGGTACAAAAGGTGGTAGTCATCAACCTAAATCTGGAGCACCAATTACTAAACCACCTATAACCAAAAGCCCCGGTTCAAAAGGAGGACATCCTAAACCTCTGAAATCTGGAGTATCAATTCCTAATCCAACTAAAACTGTACAATCTAATGCAAAACCAACAAACTCTCCATCTTTTAAATCTAGTCCATCTCATACAAAATCGCTCCAAGGTCCTAATATACCTAAATCCGGAGGACCTGGTGCAAAATCAGCACATCCTACTCCTCAACAATCTGGAGCAATTGGTGCAAAAGGTGAAAGTCATCAACCTAAATCTGGAGCACCAATTACTAAACCACCTATATCTAAAAGCCTTGATTCAAAAGGAGGACATCCTAAACCTCTGAAATCTGGAGTATCAAATCCTAATCCAACTAAACCTGTACAATCTAATGCAAAACCAACCAACTCTCCATCTCATACAAAATCGCTCCAAGGTCCTAATATACCTAAATCCGGAGGACCTGGTGTAAAAGCAGCACATCCTACTCCTCAACAATCTGGAGCAATAGGTACAAAAGGTGCTAGTCATCAACCTAAATCTGGAGCACCAATTACTAAATCACCTATAACCAAAAGCCCCGGTTCAAAAGGAGGACATCCTAAACCTCTGAAATCGGGAGTATCAAATCCTAATCCAACTAAAACTGTAGCACCTAAACTGGGAGCACCTATTCCTAATCTATCTAAATCTGGAGCAACAGGTTCTTATCCTTCTATTAATGGAGCAATAAGTGCAAAACCACCAAGTCTTACTCCATTGAAATCTGGACTGCCTAGTAGAAAGTCCGGACCCCCAGAGGTAAAATCACCTAACCAGCCTAAATCAATAGATACAAAACAGCCAATTTCTGTTCCTCCCAAAAAATCTGGAAAAATAACAAAAACTAGAAATATTTCTGCTCAGAAACCATCAAATGCCTTACCACAACCAACTAATCAAAGCAAGTCGTTAAAGAGCGAGACAAAAGTTACTGAGAAACCCTTGAAATCAACGGAACCACCAATACAAGGAAATTTAGCTAATTTAATATTCAATGCTTTCGCATCTCAAGCTAGTGGTAGTAAAGATACTTCATCACCGAAAGATCCTAAGAATACTGAAAAGGTTAAAATGAATAGGTAACATGCGTTCTTTTCAGAAAAAGGATGAGCAAGAAAATCAAATACAGGAAGAACAAATTGGTAATACATTTAATAAAAACAAATACTAAAATTTGGTGTGCGGTACAAGGAATGTGTTTAACAGACCGACCGACTGAAAAAAATTGAAATCGAAGCAAAAAAATATTATTATTTTTTTTACAAAAACGAACACAATACTTCAATTTCTAATATTTGATTTTCATTACTTAAAGCATAACTTGCATTTTGAATTTGGCTTTTAAATTCTATTTTCCTGTGAAAAGAGCTAGTACATTATTTTATGCTTTCACGAGTTATAATATTCAATACAATTTTAATGTAGTGTTTTATTTATTATGATAACATAAAATCTTATTCATTGGTTGGGTTGTTTTATATTTAATATTTGAGGATATTGAGTTCTACTGAAAGTGAAATGAAGTAAATATTTATAGAGAGATAAGATTAATAAGCCTAAATTTTTGATGCTTTAGATTAGACAAAGGTAGGAAAAAAAAGTAGTGAATACTATGCAAGTGGGTGTTGGCTATAACTTTGTAAAGTCAACACCATATTCTGTTATGCACATTCAATAAATAAAAATATAAAATAACTTTCTTCCCTTGATATTATTTATTACAAAAAAATTAAGGACTAAAATATTTCCTCCCTAGGGGCCATATTATTTAAACTCACGGATATAAAATTGTACAGTTTAAGAGATAAAATTTCATGTTATTGCTTTTCACCGGTAAAATTGGGAATGGGCTCTGAGAAAATGTCTTTTTGTAGTTTAGAAAGTTTGTACCTTTATACAGGGTAGTTCAATTGAATATACAATTCACATTTAATTTAATGAGATCAATTTACGCACGCGGGATTTGAGTTGATACTGTAGAGACAAGTCGTATTTTATATATATATATATATATCTCCCTTGCCTTTATCCCATATTAGCTTATGTTGCTTTTGGGGTCGGCATTGTTCAACCTCATGGTTGAGGTTGATAGGGTGGAGCATGTTTTTTATGGCTGGATGCCCTTCCTAACGCCAACGATTCTATTTGGTTTTAACGTCCTGATCTGGACGGGGGTGTTACCCTCCATTCGCTGGGAATCGTACCAGCTACCCACATTAACCTCACCCAGCCTGGGTAGGGCTGGAAATGCCAGCCTCACGTGTTTGGAGGGAACAGAATTTTCTTCGAAAAGTCTGCTCCAACCGGGGATCGAACTCGGCATCTCTGGACAACGGGCAGTAGTCACAACCATTACGCCACGGAGGCTGGCTAAGTCGTATTTTTTTTTATATAAATATTTTAAAATAACGTACTTTTTTATACAAATGGCTGACAAAGTTTCTCGCAGATTTCTGCTGAATTCGATTTTTTATGACACCCCAAATAAAATGAATATTATTCATATTCTTACATAAAAAAAAAATACGGCTCTTGTTTACCTTGGCGTTCTGCAGCAAGGCTCGCACGAGGCACATGAGCTGCTTCTGCCCATTGGACAGGTTGCTGGCCTCATGCGTGAGACTGGCGTTGAGTCCGCCCAGCTTCTTCACCACAGGGATCAGGTGGCACTTCTGTAGGGCCGTCCAGATCTCGGAGTCCCGGTAGCGCTTGTTAGGGTCCAGGTTCTGTCGTATGGAGCCGGAGAAGAGGAACGGGTCCTGAGGGATGACGAAGAATCGCGATCTGGGGAAGAGAAGAGAGATATTACAGAAGAATAAGAAGATACAATACTAATAAGTAATAATAAGTATATTTATTGAACGGGAATAACCCTATATAAGAATACAAACATCGGAAACATAAAATGGTAACACTTATAACCTCCTGAGACCTGGGCATGTTTTTCCGAAAGTACTGATTTAGACCTGGATGTATTTTAAAAGTACATAAGACAGATACTGCTTGAGTCCTCGGCATGTATTCCAGAAAGTACTGATTAAGACCTGGCATATTTTAAAAGTACATGGAATTTTCAAAAATTCCCGACGGTTTTTGAGAGAAGATAGTAGTGTGAAGTGAAGTTGTCTTATGTACTTTTAAAAGCACATTCAGGTCTCAGGAGGATAAAAACAGTAAAAATAAATCACAAGTATAAGTTTAAAAAATATCACAGCAAAAATGCAAAAAATAAGCTGTCACAATAAAAATACTAATAATCTAAACCTTTGAAGTACTTTTTCCTCCCATTTACGATAGAGCATTATTATTTACTTTGTTTTGTCACATCACAATCAGGACAAAATAATGTCACACAAAGTTTTTCCCTTTGGCAATCTAGAGAGAACACTTTCTGCATTACCTCTCTGCATTGCAAGAAACAATTTTTGGGTGAGGTAAATACCTACTCTCATATTTGGGAGCGGTTATGTACTGATCAAAAAGAAGACGGGAGAAAACTGTCAATTCGCTTCTGCAGTCATCTGAAAGTACACATCTTCAGCTAAAGATCAATTTGATGTCTGAATTTCTATCTTGAAGATACACTTGTACCTTTCCTAATGATTGTGATATAGACCTACCTAGTGAAGATTAAAAAATATTTAGGAGCGCGTTAAAACATGCACAAAAGTTTTTGTTCACTATATAATATACCCTGAAAATTTCACTTAAACTTGACGAAAATTGCAGTTTTTTTGGCGAAAACAAATTCTGATCTATACCCTAGCCAAGCTCGACGTTGCTTAACATGGTGTCTTTCAAAAAATTTGAATTGATAGCCATGCATGTAAGGAGCACACCCTGAAGATTTCAGGAACACACCTTCAAAGAATGCAGCTTCCATTCCGATTTGATTTTTTTCCAAAACCTAGCCTAACTCGACGTTTCTTAACATTTTTTTTTTTTTTTTTATAAAGATGAGTGTTTCACAGCCGTTTTTATTTCGTAGCCATGAAACAGGAGCTACTGTAGACGCTTGTGGTCTGTGTTGTAGCCTGCCCATCCCGTAGTATGCCTCCCCTCTGATGGGCGAGAAGTGACACAATAATTCCCAATTAGGTGCTGGGTCAACACGAGCGCACCGGAAGGTATCCCTTACAAACAACTGTAACCAAATTAAGAATACAAATTTTTGTCGGCGCGGGGGTTCGAACCCGGGACCTTCCGCATGGCAAGCGAGTGCTTAACCACTGAGCTAATCGCGCGCTGCGTCATTATTTGGTCAGAAAAAATTACAGCCGTTTTTTCGAGACACCTTGACGACAACTGTGTGCCACCTATTTGGATAAACTACCCAGGTACTTCTGCGCGAAAATTTAGGTGATATATAAACGCTCAAGACGTGTTCTTGAAGACACAGTAAATCGGTCTTCAAGGGTACCCTTGATGTCGGATCGAGCTCAAATGGTCTGAACAACATATCAAAGTTTCAGCTTGATAGCTTAAATTGTTAAAGAGTTATGACTTGTGACATACAAAAAGGGCTTGTTAATAGGGTTATTTCTTCATATGAACAAAACCCTAAAAAATATTGAACGTTCCTCACAAATCAATGTGTACCATAGAGTGGAACAGCGACCAATACCAAAGAGAATAAGAAAATATAGTAAAAAGTGAACAGGATCATAGAATTAGATTTTTTTAATACATACATCATCTTTTCAACAAAAAAATACTAGCCAGGCACGCGCCGGTATGGCAGCATAAAGTCCTGCTAGAATTTTAAAATTTTAAGCATCAAAATTTCAAGTCCAAATTCTAGGAAGACATGACATCCAAAGAAGGCGTTTCAAGGACAAGCTCAATAAGGAGATGAGTGGAGAAAAACTGATTTTTATAATAAAAGGCAAAAATGTTTGCAAAATAATTAATAACCTCAGGGATGACTATTAAGCAATAAATGGTCATACGGGATTTGGCGTTCCCGAGGCACCCGAGCAAGTGGTCAGTGATCCCTGGATGGTTGCAAGTATCAGCAACGTCCCAGGAAGTAGTATGGTAATTCACAATACCATATGAACACTGACTGCGAGGTATGTCAACAGAAGCATAGAGACACCTTCTCTAAAAGTAGTGAGGCATGTCCTCATGAAAATTCTGTTGACATACCTAATGGTTGATAATGTGACCAAGTGGCTGTTCGGATCTATCCGTACCCCCGAAAGTGTTTTCCTATGGAAAAATCCATTGTACCACCAAGGGGGATAGCCACGGGAGAGAAATAGATGGACTACACAAAGTCCATCATAAAATAACCTCCCCACATTATGAACCAAACAACTTCAGGAGACTTGATCTTCAGATCCGCTCCTGAAGTTACAACACCAGGAGAATTGATCATATGATTCGCTCCTGATGTAATACCCTTTGAAAGGTAATAATTACCTTCCAAAGGAGAGAAAGTGAAATAATAATAATAAAACATTGTCTCAGCACCTCAGGTCGGAGAGTGCCACGTTGGCGGTGTTGATCTTGTCCACGTAGACAGAGCCCCCACACACCTCCGTGAGGCGGAACAGCGCCACCAGCAGGGAGCTCTTGCCCGCCCCCGTCCTCCCCACCACCCCTATCTTCTCACACGGCACCGTCTCGAAGGAGACGCCCTTCAGAGCGAGACTCAGCTGGGATCTGAAACAATGATGAGAACAATGAAATTATTATAAACAATAAAATGGGGCGGGAATGTTAATGTTTGAAAGTTTATAAAAATAAAAAATCTAATGATACAGAGTCACACATAAGTCATGTAGACAGACTACTATCTTTACTAAAAAAAAAAAAAAAATATTATAGTCAAAGTAGATGTAATATAGTGTTGGTGTGAGGAGAAATATCCAAGCATTAGGTCGGATCCGATCCACGGATCCATGTGCTAAATTGTTTACGTTACAGGTCTAGCGTCATAACCACAGCGACTACCAATACTTGGTATATTAAAATATAAATATTTACAATCGAACCTGAGTATAAGAGAACTGAATACAAGAGAAACCTCGATATAAGAGAACAATATCCAGGTCTAATTTTAATTTGCCTTTCTATAAGGGAAAATAACCTCTTCATAAGAAGAACCTGGAAATAACCTCTTCGCGCCCAATGAGGACATTTATTTTATAGTCCTAAGTGCCCAAGCTAAAAATGTATACTACCAAGTAGCATAATATGTCTGTCCTCGGGCGAGGCCACCGGTCACTTTGTACTACAAAACAAAAAATGGTGTTGGGCGCGAAGAGGATAAGGAAAAACATCGGACTTGAGTTCTCTTATGTCCAGGTTCGACTGTACATGAATCAATAACAAATAACAAGCAGGCTAGTAGTGGTGATAAGGGTTTCAAAGCCGGGAATACCGGCCTTTGAAAAGAGGGTAATTACGCACATCTAAACTTGTAATCTAGCCAGCGTCGATGGCATGTTGAATACACCGGTTCCCTTCAGAACACCGAAGTTAAGCGACATCCAGCGAGGTTAAGACTTGGATGGGTGACCATTCAAATTCTAATTCTCGTGACGCTGGCTTTTCCCGGCCCCACTCAGGCTGGGTGAGGTCAATGTGAGTAGCAGGTTTGTGAGTTTCCTGCGAATGGAGGGTAAAACCCCCGTCGTGATATGACCATGGCAGTTGAAAGCGACGTTAAACCCCACTCAAAAAAAAACTTGTAATCAGATCTTCATTAGGTTGTCTCATGAACAATAGTTCGTTTATTCCAGGTGTTAAATTCACTTTCATTCTTCGGGCTTTGAACCCCTTATCACCACTACTCAGGCTCACCTGTAGCGCAGGGACACATTGTTGAACTGCACCACCCCGGCGGGGGGCCAGGTGTAGGGCAGGGTGACGCTCAGCACCCGTTCCCCCTCCTGCCTGGTGCCGATGTACTCCCCCACCCGCTCCACCGCCACCATCTCCTTCTCCGTCTCGGTGAGAGAGCTCACCAGAGAGCTCAGAACAGAGGTCAGCGACAGCGCGTACGAGATGGCCAGGCCCACCAGAGCTGAAACGTTGTGGTTGTTATTATTGAATTCTTTATTATTATAGACACATTTATGTTCATGTTCAGTATACAAAATGATGATAAAATTGGAAACAGTAATATGAAAGAAAAAATAAATATATTTTTATACGAACACATTATGACCTAACTAAAGGGTGTATAACACCACCTACAGCAATATATTCCACTCCACTCTTATTCGATCGAAATCACCTCGCAGAGGTACTTTCGCCAAGTTCGTCTTCGCATCATTTTCGAGCTTAACGGGATTAAGTGGCAGAGAATAAGAATGTTTGGTCCACTTACCCGGGTTGGCTATTTGGGAGTGGTGCTGTACAAGAGCCACCACCCCCACCCCCGCGACCACCACCACCCCTATGAGCTGCAGCCTCAGACCCAGCCAGTTCTGAATGATAGCCGAGGCAAAGCGAGCTTTCTGGTTGCTTTCTAGCTTGTCTCCGTTCTCTCGCTTGAATCTGGAAGAGAAAAGTACATAAACAAATTAATGTAGTTGATTAATCATCTTAATAAAATAATTCATTTACAAACAGCAACTTAAGGTCCATAAAAAGTAGATATAACAGCAAGTGGGATATTTAATCATTTTATACTCACATTAATTTTGTTTTTTGTTCTTTTTTTTAATGTGCTATCAGAATAAACATCCGATATTTTTTTTAAATTTACCTAGCCTTCTTAGTTACCTAGCCACAGCTCGGAACGCGCGTACAGAGGACAATCCCTGTAAAGTTTCGTTGAAGTGAGAGTAGAGAGGGGAGAGGGATTTACTGGAGATGCGCTTAACCTGACGTGAGGTGTGGCGGTAGTGGTTCTGCAGGCGATGGTAGAGAGGAACCAGGGGCAGTAGCACCAGGACAAGCCAGGGGAGACTGTACACGATGATCAGCATAGCTCCTGCGGAACGGTCAGGACATAGTGTTATTCAGTATGATTACATAGGAAGAGCATCCAGCCGTAAAAAATGTGCCAAAACCAATCAACCTCAACCATGAGGTTGAACAACGTCGACCCTGCTTGAGCGGGATAAGACAGAGTAAAAGAAGAAGAAGAAGTATGATTACATAGTCAATACTAGGAGAACTACACATACATATCTTTAACAGTGTCAACACAATGGGTGACAATGTCTTTTTTACCCCTGCGGTAACTGTCGCGAAATGTGACTATTAGACTTTTGTAAACGTTAGAAAACGGACAAACTATGCAACTACTCGCTTCGAATCTACACATACTCGTATGTATTTAGTTTCTTTTAATTATAAAAAGTAAAGATGTGTAGATTCGATGAAGCAATGGAGCACATCTTGAGTGTTTTAAACTGGTGTATAGTTCTGTTTAGTTGGAAGCTATCTATTAGCGCTGTTGTGCCGAAAGACCGACTCCCTCACTCTCTCACTTACCCAACACACTGAACAAGGAAGCCAGCAGAATGTTCAATATGAACGGCAGAGAATCGTCTATTGTGTTCACGTCCGAAGAGAACCGGTTTAGGATGCGACCAATGGGAGAGAGGTCGAACACAAGGACCCGGGCCCTCATGATGGAGCACAGCAGCTGGTCGTGCAGCCTCGTGGCTCCTCGGATGCCTCCGATAGCGAACGTGAAAGATCTGCCCAGAGCGAACACGGAGTTGAGAGTGCCGATGAAACAGTAGATGAAGAGGAAGTTGGAAAAGTTCATAGCTACCTTGTGGGGCAGCTTTTGTTGTACGAGGGACACTGGGAAGCAAATCAGGAAATAAGTACTTGACGTGGTATAGAGACACTATACTGATAATCCCAAATATTGCACTGGAAGGACATTTATTAACAAACAGCTGCAAAAATTTATTGTAAATAAGCATTAGGTTTTACTCCTATGATTCAAAAAAAGGATGAGTTTTACATTCTTATTTTCTATTGACAGTTGATAATTAAAAATTAATGTCGCCTTAATTCTAATGGAACTAAAATGTACGAGAAGAAGCCGTACTTTTTTACCGGGACTCACATTTTGGGACAAAAATCAAATTACAGAAACGGGAATAGCGCTTAAAATTTGGTCACATTTTGGGACGAAAATCAAATTACAGAAACGGGAATAACGCTTAAAAAGTGGTCAGCTAGAGTCGGTTGGGGTATGTGAACTACAAATTGTATACATTCAGTTGAAAGAACCGTTCACCGTTTGTATTAATTTTTTACCTAAATGCTGGACAGTTGGACTGTTTTCAATTTGCCAAGTAGCATTGCTCGGCGTGTCAGTCTGGTTCTGATGGGACAGCCAATAGGAAAACCACCAGTCTCCCCCATTTTTGGTCAGCTGAAAGAAAAAGGATTTCAATAATGAGGCTCGTGTTGTTATTTACAATGAAATGTAGAGCAAGTTTACTACCTAGTAATGTAAAACTAATATTAATTATTTTCATGGATACAATATTACTTACATTAATTAATTTTCATGAATACAAAATTACCTACATATGTTGTGTATTATCAACAATTTACAGTTTATATGTCAAACTGAACTTGATGGGACTAAACGACTGGCTAATTTTTATTGTAATCCTATCTTATAATTTTGCCCTCAAAGTTCGAATGTGCTAGAAAATAGGTAAATTTATGAGTTAGGTGGGATTTAAACTGAAGAATCTCCGTGCTAGCTGACTAGTAGTCGGTACCATTCACTCATGGATGTTTACATAGTTTGATGAATAAAAAGTAAAACCCGACTAATGCCTCACAGAAGTTCAAGAAACACACCTGCATAGTGACCAGGAAGGCAAGGACACACAAGCTCATGACCGTTCCCACACCACGCACATAGGCCGCGTACACACTAAACGACAAGCTCCCGAACGCCAGCACCTCTTCAAACTCATCCGGCTCGTCTGTGGGGGGAGGGGTGCGGGTGGGCGTGGAGTAACGAGGGGAGGGAGGAGGCGAGGGGGAGGGGTCACTCAGTCCTAGGGCTAGGTCGTTGAAGTTGGGTAGTACCTGGGACGGTAGACCTGGGGACAGAGAAGTGCTTGTAGTGGCGGCGGGACATGGTGAATGCCAGAGGAGACGATTTCTCCTTGGAAACCAACAATTCATTATAAAACAACCATATTATATTTTTTTTTTTTTTTTAATGGCTTAAGAAGTCTTGCGACTTCTACTTACCAGCTTTATTTATTTTTATTTTTTTACAAATTACAATATTATTAAAAAATATTAAATAAATTAACAATACATCAACTAAGTAGGTACATTGTTTCTTGATGTGTTACCTATATACTGATTTTCTCTTTTAAAATATACCAATACAGTATTTTAATACAATTATTTCTTGTTGTCAAAAAGGACACATTAATCGGAAAGGTATCAACATTCTTAATTAAGTTCTTATACAAAAGTTCTCGATTTCTTAGCTTACAGCCCAATATCATATGATTTATATCCCCCTCCTCACCACAGGCACAAAGGGGATCATTGGTTATACCCATCCTACAAAGGTAGGTGGGCCAAGTTCCATGACCACATCTCAATCTTGTGATTTTCACTATTTGGCCACGCCACATCCTCTCATCGAACCATATTATAACTAAAATACAAATGGATTAATAATATGATGAGATTTTTTACATGCCACGTTTTTCTTAGGATTTTTTTTTTAATCATTCATGAAAAAGTGCCGTGTCTTTCTGGCCCCACGTTGAGATTGGCTTTCCCTGTGCAATGACATGACCAGAACGTGATGGCAACCCAGCAGGTACTGGGTTGCCATGACAACAACTGATACTTACCCTGTGCGATGAGACATCCACTAGACATGACCAGCACGTGATGAGCAGACACCAGATACTGCGTGAGGTGGGTTGCCATGACAACGGTCTTGCCTCTTCCGAGCAGCAGTTTCTGAATGCCTTGGCTGAACACGTGCCTGGCTACTGAAGCGTCCAGGGCTGCCAACACATCGTCCAACAGGTAGATGTCCTTGTTCTGGTACAGGGCCCGAGCTAAGGACAGGCGGGCTTTCTGCCCCCCGCTCAGCGTGATTCCGCCCTCCCCCACCCACGTGAGGTCCCCGCCTGGCAGGGTCTGCAGGTCCTGAGTCAGGGCGCAGGCTTCCAGCACTTTGCTGGAAGGGCGAGAAGTAGCTTGGAATGTAAATTTACTCTAGAGAGTCATATGAATTAAGCAATGATCACAAACTTCTACAGTAGATGCTGTTTAGTAACTGCTGTTTCATGACCACGAAAGAATTAATCATCATATATAAATAAACATTATAAATAAATCAAGGATAGTAATTATAATTAACAAAAAAACTAGAACAAGGCTGCATCCCACGACACAAGGACCATACTTCATAGGTGTGGCCCTTAGTGTGAGATGACGACAGCCAAAAGAAACTAGCATATGTTTAGTTAAAAATATTATTAAATTATGTAAACTGTCATTGTTATATATATTTGAACCATTTACTTGTCATGTATTAAATAAAACACGGTTTGAAAACGAATCAACAGGATACGAGATATTACACGAACAACTTGAAAGTTGAAGCATTCAGTTTACATGGCATATTTGCATGGCATATTTGAAGAGTAAAAGACATTGTCTACCACTTTCATAAAGTATTTAGCGTGATTTAGATTTTCTGGTAAACTAGAAAAAAATACATTTCATATGGACTTAATTTGTCATTCTCATATAACAAGCCAAAGAGTGTGTTGATCTAACTTACTTATAGAAGGAGTCATCGTATGAAAGGCCAAACAGTATGTTCTCTCTCAGAGTTCCGTGCTGGAGCCAGGGAGTCTGAGTGACTAGAGAGAAGCCTGTATAAATATGAACAAAACAAAAAGTCAGATAGATTTTCATACCTGCAATCAACAGGAAATACAGTCTGAGGTCAAAGAGTAAGGAACCACTCTCTTTGTAAGTGATAAGAGGTAAAAATAATAATATAATAATAATCCTGTTTCATGCCTTAGACATCGGTCCTCTGGCTACAGTCTACCTCTGCACTGTTTAGGGTCTTTCTAAATAATAATAACAACACTTTTTAGTGAAAGGTAACTACTAGGCGAGGCTAATGCTCAAAGCATTTTCTACCACCTAACCTTCAGTCTTGTTATTATGTGATCACAAACTCAAATTAATGAGGAAAAATGCATGCACTGGGTGGGATTCGAACCAACGGATCCCTACACTACCTTATAGTTATACCAGATGACTACCAGTGCACAGAGTCTTCTTATAGTCCCGACACCTAGGGCCGAATTATAAAACAGGATTAGATTTAATCTAAATGGATACTATCTTCTCAGACTGTAGTAATAATAATAATAATAATATCGCCTTATTTATAGTGCCTGATTAGGACAAATGAGTCCCATTATTCTAGCAGTAATCCCAAGACGTTCTGGGCTAAATAGCTTTACTTATAAAAATTTGCCCTTGTAAGATTTTCTATTATTATTATGTGGTCAAATCCCAAATGGGAGTTTAACTTGTCATGTCCCGGCTGGTCAGACGCCTTGACCACTGATTGATTGGTAGGTTGTGATTGGTTGAAAACTCCGACTCGAGGGCGTATGAGGCTTTGATTAATTTTTTTTTTAAAGCTGTATTAGGTAAAACAAAAAATATATACAGTAGAACACAATGAAATATAAAGAAAAACAAAAAGATTAAACAAATATACAAGAAGGAAAAAAAGAGAGAAATGTCCTACCTAAAGGGCGAGGTTATTGCCTGTGGCAATCTCTTCCACCCAACCCCATCCTGTTTAATAATGTGGCCCCCAGCCTCACCATTCTCCATGTCCTCGGGCCCCACCCCCAGCACGCCCGCCTGCTTGTCTATCTCCCCGCAGATCGCCATCAGGAGGGACGACTTGCCGGAGCCCACGGGCCCACACACCCCCGTGAGCTGCGCCCGGGGTATGGCGGCGGATATGTGCGCCATGATGAAGTGGGGGGTGTGCCAGGTGAAGGTGGCGTTGCGGATGATGATCATGTCAGTGGAGTCCTTGGCTCTCAGCTTGCTGATGTGGGAGTAGTAGGCGGTGTGGTCTGACTCGGGGAGCTGGGGAGAACAATAGAGCCAGTTTTGTCGACCTCCGTGGCTCAGTGGTTAATAGCATTGGTTACTGACCCGGAGGTTGCGGGTTCGAATCCCGGCCGGAGCGGAAATTTCTGACCGAAATTTTCCGTTTCCGGAATGGCATGGATGTAAAGGTAAAGTAATGCGAAAGCGGTTCCGGGGCTCACTTACCTTAAAAAAAAATAAGTTTTGCTAAGAGATTTTTTTTCGTAGCTTCGACAAAACAGCTACCGTAGACGCTTGTGGTCAGTTGGCGAGAAGTGACACACTATTTCCCATTTAGGTTCTGGGTCAACACGAGTTGACCGGAAGGTATTACTTACAAACAATGATGACCAATTTTTCAATAAATTTTTTTGGTCAGCTCTGTGATTCGAACCCGGGACCTTTCGCATGGAAAGGGAAAACCTTACCACTGAGCCGTTGCATTGTCGTGTATTTTTTAGTGCATGCTTCACGTTTATGTTGAGAATTTATCAACATATTAAATAATAATATTAACAATGAGAAGTTTGTAGAAAATAGTCCTGTCGTTACTTTGACTCTTTCATCAATTATGATCTTATTACATTTTATTTTTCAATACTTTTAATGGAAACATTTTTTTTTTTTAAGAACGCCCTTGTACTTACGTCCAATAATTTCTGCAACCTCTTCACGGAGACCCAAGCTTCTGTCAGACCGTTCAGTACCCAGGGAAATGCATTCAGCGGAGAAATCAGCATGTTCAGTAGCGCCATACTAGTGAATACCTGGTACAAAAAGAAGCATTACATGTTTTATATTAAAGAAAAGCATATTAAACTTTAAAACTTAGTTACGTGCCTATAATAAATTATTAAAATATTTCTTCACTTGTTTTCTGATATATTTTGACCATTTTAACAAAAGGTTATTTTTTTTTTAAATGTCGAAGAAGAAATGTGGAATGTGGAAAACAATATAAGTAAGAATTTAAGCTGTTTTGGATACTAGTCTTTTATATTGATTTTTTCGGCCAGCTGAATAAATTCGACCGACCTAAATTTCGCGAGCTCTCCCAATTTTAATAAATTTTCTTTTCAAAAGTAATAATAATAAATAAAATCAGTTCTTTTTCGTTTGAAAAGTTTATTCTTTTACTTTTAGTTGTTCATTTATAAGCCCTTTGGTGTACCTGTGTAGTTTACCAGATGTCCAAGTCAGATTTTAAAACTGAAATCGAAGAAATTAAGAACATGGCCCATCATGAGATAGATGATCTGAAGAAAAGATTGGAAGCTGTCAAGACAAGTGATCCTTCTTCTTGTTCTACAACAACCAAAGTCAACTGTTTGAAGCTAGAGGATCTCATAGATATAGTGGAGAAGAAAATCATGTCCAGAATCGAAAACATTTTGTCCAAAATGGACAAATTTGAAGAAAGACTTGACGAATGTGAATCTTACAGTCGAAGAAATTGCCTTTTACTCCATGGTCTTACAGAAAATGAGAAAGAAAACGAAGATTCACTGACTACTCAAATACTCGATTTATTCAAAGTGAAACTGAATGTGCATCTCACTCCAGACAATATCGACCGGCTCCACCGTATTGGCAAAAGAAATAAATCCAGCGAGAAACCCAAACCTATTATTATCAAGTTTGTTTCGTACCGGTATCGAGCAGCAGTATATAAACAACAAGAAGAACTTTAAGAATTCTCCATTCATCATTACCGAATCACTCACCCGGACACGACTAATGCTGTTGAAGCTTGCCCAGAAAAAGTTTGAAGCTACAAACGTCTGGTCTGCAGATGGGCGCATTATTGTTAAGCTGTCAAATCAGAAGACTGTGAAGATTACAACACTCCGTCAACTGAATGCCATTTCCTCTCCTGATTCTCATCCTCAATCCGGCAATGATGCCTCTATTTGATGAATAAGTAGTGAACCAATTTTTTTTTCTTTTCTTTTCATATTTTTTTTTTTTTGCATATTTTATTTTCTTCTATTTAGCTAATTTCATCTACACGGTATACTATAAGGGCTTCCTTATATTTTTCCACCTTTTTTTTTTTTTTTTTTTTTTTCTCCCCTCTTTTTAAAAAATTATTTTTCTTTCGCGTGTTCTATTTCCTTCTCTTTTCCTACCTATTGTTGTTCTTCCTGTCCCCACCTTTTTTTAACTACTCTTTTCTCTCCTGTGTTCTATTTTCCCTCTTTTTTCCTACCTCTTATTTTTCTTCTTCTTCCTGCCCCCCCCCCCCCCCCCCCCCCCCCTCTTTCTTTAACTACTCGTTTCTTTCCTGTGTTCTATTCTCCCTCTTGTTCTTCTTTTTCCTGTCCCCCCATCTTTTTTCCCATTCTTTGCTGCTTTATGTCTAATAATGATAGTCTCATATTTCCAGGTGATGTTTTCTTGGATGACTCAGAAGAATTATCAGAGAATGCAGATGATTCGATTTCACTTTCCTCTCATTTATTAAATCAACTTTCTTCTTACACATCATGTTTTCGAGTAGCGCACATCAATGCACAGAGTTTGGCTGCTCATCATGCAGAATTACTGGCCACTTTTAATACCAATGCTTTCCATGCAATACTTGTGTCTGAGACTTGGTTAAAGCCGTCCTTGTCAAATACAATTGTGAATTTACCAGGGTTCAATTTGATTAGAAATGATAGATTATCTTCAGGAGGAGGTGGGGTTGGTATTTATCTTCGTGATGGAATTGTTTTTCGCATTTTAGACTGTTCAGATGGTAACGCTTCAAAGAAAATTGAGTTTCTTGTAATTGAAATACAATTTCGTCATAATAAACTGCTCTTGATTGTAGTTTATAGACCACCTTTAGTAGCATATAGTGATGACCTTGAAAATGTTCTTAGTATTTATCTTCCACAGTATAATGATGTCATCATGATGGGAGACTTTAACTGTGACCTTGTGCGAAATAATTTGGCTTCAAAGAGATTTAAAAATCTCATTAATTCTCTCAACTTAACCATATTACCTTCTGAACCAACTCATCATACTAGAGATGGAGATACTCTCTTGGACCTTGGTATTGTCAAATCATCAAATAAAGTTCTAAAATTCGATCAAGTATCAGCACCAGGATTCTCACATCACGATTTAATTTATCTTGCTTATCAAATTGGTATGGTAAAACATACTTTTCGAAATATTAAATTTCGTAGTTTTAAAGATATTAATATAGATCAATTAATGATTGATGTGGAGGTATCTAATTGGAATCTAGTGTCTTCTCTAACTGAGGTTGATTCAAAAGTAAATGTGTTCACTAGTATTATCTCAGATCTCCTAAATAAACATGCACCTTTAAAAAATCTTAGAGTCAAACATGCACCAACACCATGGATAACAACAAACATACGGAAACTAATGAAACAAAGAGATAGAGCTTTCTTAAAATACAAACGCTCAAAATCAGATGAACATTTTTCCCGTTTTGAATCACTTCGAAATCAATGTAATCGTTCAGTCCGAGATGCAAAGGAGATTTATATTTCTCAAGGTATTGCATCGTGTAATGGAGATAGTGCTTTGCTCTGGCGTTTTCTTAGGGGATTAGGTATTGAAGGTAATGCTTTGGTCAAAACTCCCAATCATTCATTTACTTCTAATGACCTCAATAGACATTTCACTATGCCACCCGTTTTGTTGGACTCTTCGGTGAAAGATAGTACTATAGAACATATTCATACCAGAGATGATCCCATTCACCCTATGTTTAATTTTCATCCTGTTTCTAGTCTTGAAGTAAATAAAGCTTTATATAATATTAAATCAAATGCTGCTGGAGCTGATGGAATATCATTGAAATTTTTAAAAGTGATATCCCAACATATTATTGATCCATTGACTGATATAATCAATACTTCTCTTTCTTCTAATAAATTTCCCAGTCAATGGAAATTGGCTCGGGTTGTTGCTTTACCCAAAATTTCTAAGCCTACAAGACTTGGCGACTTCCGTCCTATTTCTATATTACCCGTGGCCTCTAAAGTTCTTGAAAAAGTTGTTCATCTACAGATTGTGGAATTTTGTAATTCACATGATCTTTTTAGTACTTTTCAATCTGGATTTAGAAATGGCTATGGTACAAATACTGCATTATTGAAAATCACAGAAGATATTGGAAAAGGAATGGATAACACCAAATTATCATTACTTGTATTATCAGATTTTAGCAAAGCATTTGATTCCATAGACTTTGATATTCTTTTAGTTAAGCTGAAAAAGATTTTTAATTTTTCACCGGAATCTGTTGACTGGTTTGGTTCATATCTCAATGGTCGAAATCAATATGTTGTGGTTAATGATAATTATTCTCAGTACTATTCAATACGCTGTGGTGTACCACAAGGAAGTATCCTTGGTCCTATCTTATTCTCAATGTATATAAATGATTTAACAGAAGTGTTAAATAATTCACATCATTTCTATGCTGATGATTTGCAGTTGTATGTCCAATTTCGTGTAGAAAATGTATCTGATGCAATTCATCAACTCAATGAAGATTTAATTTCCATCAAGTTATGGTCATCACAAAATGGAATCATTCCAAACCCTAAAAAGTTCCAAAGCATTTTTATTGGTTCATCACCTTTACTTCATCGTCTTCATGAAGCTATAATTCCTCCACTAATATTTGACACTCAAGTAATTACAATTTCCAATTCTGTTAAAAACTTGGGTGTTATATTTGATTCTAATCTATCCTGGGAACCGCATATCAATCATACAAAGAAAAAAGTGTATTTTACCTTTCACTCTCTGAACTGTTTAAAAAGATATTTGCCTCAGAGAATTAAAAAACTTCTGTGCACATCTTTGATTTTCCCCATAATTGAATATGGAGGTTGTGTTTTTAATGGTATGAACAGAAACTTACACAATAAGCTTCAAATTCTACAAAATATGTGCATTCGATTTATTTTTAATTTGAAGAAACATGATCACATATCTCAGTACAGGAAATCATTGAAATGGTTAAAAGTTGAAGATCGTTTAACTCAACAAACTCTGTGCTTGTTATGGCGTATTTTAAATCTCCCATCTTCTCCTTCATATCTACATGAATTGTTTCATCCACTTCATTCATCACATCAGCACAACACAAGACACAACAATCTTCTCATTCCACTACATCACACTACTTTCATGTCACAATCATTTTCTGTAAAAGCAGCAAGATCGTGGAATCAATTGCCTCCAAACATTACATCCCTCATCAATAAAGATTCATTCAAATATAATCTCAAGTTATATCTGGAAAACATGGAAATATGATGATGTCCCTCCTTTCCTATCTAATTTCTTCTTCTCCTCCTCCTTCTCCTCATTCTTCTCCTTCTCCTCCTTCTTCTTCCTCTTCTCCTCCTTCTTCTTCTTCTCCTCCTTCTTCTTCTCCTATATTTTCTATACTTTTCATTGTACCTTTAAATTTTTCTTTTCTCTCTTTTTTTTTGTTAATTTTTGTTTCCTTATACTTTTTTTTTTTTTTTTTTTTTTACAAGTATTTATAATTATATATATATATATATTTTTTTTTCTCCATTATTTTTTATATCCTATGGGGTTCGGTGGAAGAGAAAGCCACAGGCTTTAACCTCGCCCCTTGGTTCACTACGTGTTCTTTTATTTTTCATGTCCTATTTGATGAATGTATGTAGTTAACCAATAAAGTGTTATATAATAATAATAATAATAATAATACATTGACATACCAAAGTAGCGGCAGTAAGGGACATGGCTCATAGGATAATCACTCACAGTAGCTGTAGAGGGACATGATTCATAGGATAATCACTCACAGTAGCTGTAGAGGAACATGATTCATAGGATAATCACTCACAGTAGCTGTAGAGGGACATGATTCATAGGATAATCACTCACAGTAGCTGTAGAGGGACATGATTCATAGGATAATCACTCACAGTAGCGGTAGAGGGACATGATTCATAGGATAATCACTCACAGTAGCGGTAGAGGGACATGATTCATAGGATAATCACTCACAGTAGCTGTAGAGGGACATGATTCATAGGATAATCACTCACAGTAGCTGTAGAGGGACATGGTTCATAGGATAATGACTCACAGTAGCGGCAGTAAGGGACATGGCTCATAGGATAATGACTCACGGTAGCGGCAGGTAGGGACATGGCTCATAGGCTAATGACTCACAGTAGCGGCAGTAAGGGCATTGTTCATAGGATAATTCAATTCAATGTATTTATTTATTGTGATAAAAAAACAGATGTTGACCTTACAATGGCTTGATCAACATCCAATTACTTATAATCACATAACAATTAAATGAAAATATAAATATAAAAAAAGCATAACAATTTATTTTAGGAAGAAAGAAAAATAAAGAAAGAGAGAAATATAATGACTCACAGTAGCGGCGGTGAGCGGGTTGCCTAGCATGACATACACGGAGAAGGTCATGAGGGACATGGAGACAGGGGTGGTGGCCCAGAAGTACACGCACAGCGCATCCAGGTACTTGCGCCACTTGAGATAGTACAGCTCACGGGCCCGGGTTCGATTCACGCGGCCAATGAAGAACTTTTCCCAGGCGTATAGTTTGATGCTGAGGAAAAAGTATAGAATCAGAGACGTCAATGTGTGTTACTCAGTAGTGTTTCTAATAATTGGATGTTGTCTCGTTGTGATATGAATAAAGTCATTTGAAAGGGATGTCAAAAACCAAATTCACAAATAATTACTAATTCTAAATAGTTAGAACCATAGGTTGTACTATGTAAATCAGCATGCCATCATGAACAATTTCAAGTTGGTTTTCATATAGCTTTTGTTTCTATCGTGCTATTATTATGTGATCACCCAAATGGGAAGTTAACTTGTCATGTTCCAGCTGAGTTTCGGACCCACGACCAATGTGTTACCAGACCGACGTCTTGACCACTGAGCTGAGACACACTGGGACTGGGAAAGTGAATAATCTGTATTTGTTTTGCTTTATGATACTAAACTTGAATTTATCATTGTTTTATCTGACTTCCTTATTTACACTTAACTGTCAAGAAACATACCTACGAATACCGCGCAAGATTTCCGACATGAGCCGAACTCGCTCGTCTTTCTCCGCCATATTCGATGCACTGTAGGACGCTGAAAGGGAAAACATCACACTTAATAACATATATTATATACGTCTGCAGGACAATTTTATTTAAAAGATGATACCCACTTTAAAATCATGGATCATTTTTTTTTTCTTTATAAATAAACATTGGTACAAAGGTACTTCGCCTAAGCTTTCAGGACTTCTAAGGGCTTTCTTTTTGATATTTTCTGTTTCATGATTTAAAAATTGTGTTTTATTCATATGATTAAAGAATACAATACTTTCCTTATTATAGGATAAGGAAAGTAAAAATTAGTAACTTTCGTCAAATATTTCTTTGGAATTAAGTTTCCATTTTTGAGAAATAACCGAATTCCGTCGAGGTAGGTTATTATAATTAGATACACACAAACTATGTTTCAATAGGACGGATGATGTGATTATTTACGAAGCTCTGGAATACAAATCCGTACGCAGACTACATCAAGACCAAGATGCTATTTTCATCCTCTTTTATAACGCGTTTTTTCACTCACCGATTCGATCAGCTATGAGCTTGTTGACTGGGATTAGGAGCAGAGAGAAGGCCACGCCTGTGAAAGCGGCCACGCCCAATTGTAGATAGAGGAGATACAGGGTGACCCCCAGCTGGAAGGGGATGCTCCAGAAGGCGTGGAAGCTGGCACATGCCCCCACTATGCGGTCCGTGTCTGTGCTCACGTGGTTCACTATCTCGCCCACACTGTAGAGGAAGTTTTGAACCATGTCACGGTCTTTTTGAACATTGAGCTATTTAATAAGATCCCACGCTTTATGTAACGTTTTAGAATAAAAAACGCACGATTAGCTCAGTGGTAAGCTACTTCCTTGCCATGCGTACAATAGCGAGTTCGATCCCCAGAGCCGACAAAAAATTGTATCCAAAAATTGGTTATGATTGTTTCTAAGGGATACCCTTCCTATGCGTTCGTGTTGACCTAGTACCAAAATGGAAGTATTGCGTCACTTCTCGCCCATCAGAGGGGAGGCATACTAAGGGATTGGTAAGCTATAACATTGACCACAAGCGTCTACAGTAGCTGCTGTTTCATAGTTACGAAATAAAAGGGCTATTAAACACTCATCTTTCTTTTTTTTAAATCTCAATAAATGGGTAATCTTACCTGACAGTATTGAGAGTGGGCACACTTAGGTTGAGAGTTTTCTTGTAGATCATCGTGACTAGTGAGCCTCGGATCTTGAGTGACACTTTGTTCATTTGAAACGTAAAGTGCTCATTACAAAGTGCAGCTGAAATAAAATTTACAAGATAAAACGTATTGCATTCGACATATTATTTTATTAATTTGAAGCTACTTAATAATAAATAAATAAACTCTATGTTATAATTGAGACATATATTTTAAACTGTATACATAACTGGTTACATTGAATTTAATTCTCTATTATTAACAAACAATAGACCAGCGACTATCCTTTTTGGATGATATCTTCATAAAATCAACTTGGTACCTTGCTGCATACCAAAACAACAACAACCCTAAAGAATAATTTTCAACGGCAGTTTAGTTTAGTTATGTCCTATTTCAGATATACATATTTTCAACAAAAAAAAATATTTATTTTAGTAATTACAATGCAGTTAGATGGCCATCCCCCTAATAACATTATAACTACGTGGTTACATACTCAAATAGATGCTGAAAAATCCAAGCATTGGGTGAGTACAAGTCTAGCGCCGTAACCACATCGACTACCAATATGATGAGTCATGCCGATGGTTGACTCATTGGCATGACGCAGTATCCATGAGAGTGAGAGGAGCGAGACGGAGGATCAGAGGGATTGAATGTGAAGATGGTGCAGGAATGGGACGAGTAGAAGAATGATACATTAATCTTTAACTTTTGTATACATAAAAAAATAAATATATATATAATAAAAATATTTGAAAAAAAAAATAAAAAAAAAACGATTGACTCACCCACGGCGGTAGTGAGGGTGAGGGCGGCGGCGTACAGGGCCCCGTGCTGCAGGGGCGCCGTGCCCACCTCAATGAAGTCCACCAGCCGGTACAGCAGCAGAGGGGCGGCGAACCCCGCGAGGTCCGATACGAGCTTGAGCCCCCCGCACGCGAAGAACTCGCGGCCGTAGCAGTAGCGAAGGGCGCGGAGGAGAGAGGCCCGCGGGATCTGGGTGTACCCACCGCCCCGCGGCAAGTCTGACAGGGCGTCCACTTCGATTGTGCTGGTCATCTAGGAAGCATATATTAGTTTCTCTAGATTAACAGAACCCTCTAGAACCCTCTACTCTGTCAAAGTTTTTTTTATATATTGTATATCCTATATTCATGTATTGTATTGACGATTGACTATGTCCACTTGTGGACCATAAGGTCTATAAACACTAATAAAATAATAATAAAATAACAACAGTGATAATAATTAGGTTTAAAAAGTTATCCTATTTGTGTTAATCAAAATCGTGATATCACAACTACTGAAACGCCACTACTCCAGCAGACAGACGAGACGCCTTGACCACTGAGCTACCAGGACACCATAATAAAGCCGTTTTGATTAAATTATACAATAATAGTTATCAACTATTAGTGAATACTTATCAAGTTAAACAGTGTTTATTGAAAACTGGAGCATATTCATTGTATTGTACAATGAATATGCTCCATATTATCACTCTAACCGTAATAACATCAGCACATGTTTCGAGTTCGTCAATTTAAAAAAAAAAACCCCTAAAAGAAATACCACGTACTGCGTCCATGATTTAGAAATATTGCACCCTCATGAAAGAAATAACATTAGAGATATAAAATTGCACGCTAGACTAGAGGAAGAAATAAAAACTTTACTTCACTTTCTTTCCTTCACTGTTAATTATATTTTTTTACATAATTAGCCAGGTATAGTAATGCAAGATCAATAATTTAATTCTATTGTACCCTAATTTAAGTTAATTTTAAGCAACCATTGTAAACCGTTCTTAAAAAAAAAAAAAAAAAAAAAATTGAATTGTTAAAAATAAAATACAAACACGCTCACCAACAAAGCCGTGTTGATTTTCTCATACAGGTGCGCCGAGGTCATGGACTCGGGTAGATCGAACAGGTCGTCAGGGCTCTGCAGCTTGGCGCCCGTGCCCTTGCCCATCAGGGGCTGCACCCAGCAGAAGAAGAGGCGGGACCAGGGGCCGGCGCCCTCCAGAGCGGTGCCCAGGTACTCGCTGTCAGAGTCCTCACGGAAGCGGCTGTACGTGGAGGTCATCATGCTCTGGCGGGTGTGACTCTGGGGGTGGGATTTCATTCAACATGAGTGAGTGTTTCACAGCCTTTTTCATTTTGTAGTCATGAAATAGCAGTTACTTCGGTGGAAGAGAAAGCCACAGGCTTTAACCAATAAAGAGTTAAATAATAATAATAATAATGATACATCATTCAGGGACTAATTTTTTTTAAAACCAAGGGAAGATATTGTTTGCCATAGAGATAAAATTGCACAATATTATTTTTCACCATCACTTGTTACCTTAATTCTGCCCCTGAATAGTTCAATATTAATTATCCTATATCTAAATGTTCACCCTACAACTTTCCCTTAACATTATCATTTTTGCTAGTTTCATCACTATCCAATGTGCTAGATTTAACTACAGATCATAGAAACAAGCCATTTTTTTCCTTTCCATAGAGGATAAGGAAAGTAAAAATCAACAAGAAAATCAAACTACATATATGTACTGTTAAGTAAAATTAACATGTTTGTGTTCATGACTCAAACTCGCCGTGATAAATACTTGCGATACGTGGGACTCAAACCACAGCTCTCCAGATTATGAGTCCGCCGCTTTGTCTATTGAGCTACTGAGGTCGTTAGATAAAACCGCTGTGAAGGACACACACCTGAGTCTGAAGAAAGTTGTGGTGGCGAAGTCTCTCAGCGTTGTGGTCATCTCCTGGTATCATGGTGGCTCCGTACAGCACTAGGAGTGCTACCTGAAAATTCAGCCAGTAAACAGATATTTATGTAGAACACAACAGTGTATGAATGAAAAATATTGAAAAGATCTATTTTGTACTATTTTTCTACACTTTATAAATTGTAACGAAAATCTGGAGAGGGTTTGATATGTTATGAAATCACTGAGCCAGAGGGGGACCAACAAAAGAAATACCTTGTGAGGTCAAATGTCATTTCAGAAATAGTAACTCTCTTCTTTAATATGAAAAGGCTCATAAACTCCACTGTCTGACTACTAGACTCTACTTTCTGACTTCCTCATTTCCCGGTAGCTCATTCGTCAAGGCGACTGTCTGGTAATCCCGTGGCCGTGGGTTCGAAACTCAGCCAGAATATCACAAGTTATTCTCCCAGTTGGTGTTTTGACTACATAATAAAACGTCTTGGGCTTACTGCTGGAATAATGAGACTCATTAGTCCTACTCGGGCAGTATAAATAAAGTGATATTAAATTTATACACCTCTGCAAACTACTAAATAAATATTGGATTTTACAATTCAAGTATTCACTTATTATTGTCTAACAACAACAATGAATGTTCATGTTCCTGCAAGCTCTGAGTACTTTGGATGGGTACTATTCCCGGCCCATTCTAGGATCGTCGCGAAGTTTTTTTTAGTATTGTTTTAACGAAGCATTTTTACTAGCTCCACTTACACAAGTTAATGAGAGTGTCTGAATAATAAGTTTCCAGCAAAGAGAGGGTAAAACATCTGTCTCGATATGACCTCAGCAGTTGAAAAGGACGGTAAAACCCCAAAACGTAACCACACAACACCTCGTAGCACGTGTCTGTCCCGGTAGCTCAGTGGTAAAGGCGGCACTCTGTGAATCCAAAGACTCCAGAGGTCGTGGGTTCGAAACCAAGCTGGGACATGACATGTTATCCTCCCAATTGGGATTTTTACCACATAATAATATGTCTTGGGCTTACTGCTGGAATAATGGGACTTTAATAGTCCTAATCGGGCAGTATAAATAAGGCGATATTATTATTATTATTATTATTACCTTGGCCACAGCAAAGTAGAAGTAGGTGACGTGCATGTTGGCGTAGAGCAGGAGAAGGTACTGGGCGTGCACGTAGAGGCAGGAGAAGGCAAAGTAGAGCATCCACAGGGACCCGAGCAGGGTGGGACCCCGCAGCCCCCGCAGTCCGAGGAGCGGAAGGTGAGGATGCACACGAGATGAACCCCCCAGGCTAAGGTTTCCACCGCGGACAGCACCACGTCTATTGGGAACAGACTGCCGGGCTTCAGGTAGATCTCTAGGTTACATCGCACGACTGGCAGGAGGAAGATGATGAATGTGATGATGTAGCTGCGGTGTAAAGAAAAGAACTCTTATTAACGGCTGTTCACAAATGTTTGCATATTCACTCGTTTCTAATGGAAGAACTTTATGTAACCTGTTCCTTTCAAATTTGGATATGTTTACTATTTTATGCTTCGCAAACAGAATTCAAGATTTACATCATTGTGTCATCATTCAACAGAACTCTTGAACAATGCATATATGGTAATAACTGAAGTTAGGCATATTTTGCAAACAAAACTCACCGAATGGTAAGTATCTTCCGCTCTCGTGGTGTTCTCAGAATAGGCTCCCACTGTGTGCCACAGTAATATGCGGATAAAACAGCAAACAGTGAGAGGATGGGGATCTGGAAGGACAGCTCTTGGAAGCAGCTACCAAAGGCACTATGAGTGCGGTTCCATGGATTGAAACCATCAGGCCCACAGAACTGTGTCCAATTCCATTCTATCTTGTACGGAAAGTCCATGGTGTCCATAACTAAATGTCTGAAACATGGACAACGAACATTGCATGAATAAATAATAAGTGTGTGTGTGATATAAAGGACCATATAAATGAATCCTTCATAAAGTAGAATCTCGTTAACTCAATCGGTCGAAAATCCAATTAACTTGAAAAAATCTGGCCCTTGTCAAACTTAGCTCATTCTATGAAATTCCAATAACTCGAAACTCTCGATAATTCAATGTACCGCTTCTGTCCCTTGAATTTCGAGTTAGTGGGATTTTACTGTATAGTAAATTATCATAAAATGGCATCATTGTTAGTGATGGTAGTGGTACAGTGACAAGTTGACAACAGGTGTTGCACCCCAAAACAGAAAACAGGCTAGTAACTACTAGCTACATTAACACTCAATGCATTCATTGCTACAGAGAGAGAGACAGAGTTTTATAGTAAAAAATCCTTGTTATTTCTCATTCATCAAAAGGAAGTCTATAGAAAGGACAAACTACAAGACAGTCCAAAAGAGTCAAGACTACCATTTCTTTTAAGGCTGCAAAATAAAAAAGTTATGTAACACTCATCTAGTAATTAAAAAAAACTCTAGCACTCATTTGTAATTTTATTTTTGTAATTTTATGGGGGAACTGTCCAAAAAAAAGTTAAAGAAATGAAGAAGCAAGATTTTATTTCTTTGATAAATTGAGTCTATAGGTAATGTATTCGCCCAGTAACTTTTACATTTGATGTTTTAAAAATTTGTTTTTTCTTTAATTTTTGAAATTTCCTCATCACATTCTCTTTCAAATTTTCTAAACATATCTTCAGGGTGTAAGTTTTTGTCATGTTTCTCTTCAACAAAATTACTTTGGTTATTTTTTTCCTTAGCCTTGCCTGAAAAGATCAAGACAGAAATACCAATTCATTAGATTATAAATTATAATAAAAAAAAAAGAGATATCACATGATGAAAACATCAAAAATAAAAAATCAAAAAACTGAAAATCTGAGATTGTCTCCATTTATGTTTTTCTTCTATAGAAATTGAAATTTTCATAATTTCAAGTTTGGAATTCTAAACAATAAGGTACCACTAAACAATCACAATCACAACTAAACAATACCTACAAAAATCTATCTAAAACATTAATATGTTTCTGGAGTACCTGATCTGATTAAGAGTTCTTTTTCAATAGCGGATGCAAATCTATCTAGACAAAACTGCACTGATGTAGAAGGTTGATCTGATTTTTCCTTAATTATCTCATTATTTTTAAATTTATTTTTAAGTGGGTAACAAAACTGTTTCATCTTCCCAGGCTTGGGTATACTATTTTGTGTCAAGAAAAACTTTTTTATAATCTTTGGTAATCTTTTGTTTTTTGTATGACCATCAGGAGGAAACTTAAAGTTCTGATTCAAAGTTTCTATAATTAGTTCTGCTACAGCAAGAATTTGGTATGAGTTTTTCAAATTTATGTCAACTGTAGTATTTTTTGTTGAGTCGGTTTTATTTAAATCTTTCTGAACTGATACTATCTCATTGCTAAAAACATCTGAGTATTGTGTTCCAACACAGATAAGATTTCTTTTTTTCTGTACAGTAAGTGCTCTGTTAATTTTACAATTCCTTTGAAGCTTTTGATCAGATGTAGTTAATATATTGACTTTGGAAGATTTCTTGTTTTTAGTAAATTCTTTGTTTTTGTTTACTGGTTTTGTTTTGTTGGTCATCTTGAAGGGTTTTACCCATGTTAGTGTGCCTGGCTGATACTTTGGAGAGTGTTCCAAAGTTGTCTTTTTCATTTTCTTAGTATACTTTTTCAATTTTACAACAGACAAACACATTTCTTTACCATTCTCTAATTTATCTTGGTTATGCATTCCAAATTTATTAAGTGAGAACTGATCATGATGAAGAGAGGGTACATCATTTAAGCTTACAGAATGTTCTTTACAATAAATTCTTTCAAAATTAATTGGTGATTTTAGTTCATGTTCAGGATATAAGACATTTATATTATCCCCGATTTCATTTCTAGCCTTGTTATTTTCTTCATTAGTGAATGTCAAGAGTGTGTTTGAAAATCTACGCTCAAGGTTCTGTTTGAAAGAGAGCATGTCTCCTGTCATGAAGGCATTAGTTTCTTGTTTGTCAGGATCAAAATCAAGAGCACTATAAGAATCTGAATCTGAACATATAAGATTTGGTTTCTTTTTCCAGCATGTTATACTTGTGCAGTCAGGCTCAAAATCTCCATGGTGTAAACTAAAGGAGGACCTACTGCAGAGATTGAGGTCCTCAATGGAACTATAAGAACCATAACTATAAGAATACTTATTTGTCATAATTGGATGTCTTTAGGAATGGGTGCATGTAGTACACTTGATAGAATATTTAGGAAGTCAAACATACATTTCCAACATGAGAACAAGACATGACAAGAAAATGGCAGGTGAGGAGCAGTAGGAATACTTCTAAATTTTGATTGGATGTGTGGAGTGGAAGAATCTGTTACAAACCTAAAGATTAACTTACAGTCTGTAAATAAAATTGCTTTAGTTCATACTGGCCTATCATTACCCAAATGCCCATAATGCACCTTCACAAATGTTTCCAGTACAATGGTTTGTATATTTACTTCAGAATTTCACAGATTTGTTGAACTTTTGCATACCAGAAAATTGTGAGCAAAAGTTAAATATTAGTATACATAAGAAAACAATGTGTTGTTGATTATTTTACTCAAGTAATATTTTATTATTATTTTACTCAAGTCATATTTTATAAGTTCATAAATTTATACCCAACAAGCTACAACACAGACCAAGATGTCTAAAGTAGCTATTTTTACCTAGCAAACAACTTTAGAGGTCTTATGTAAGCCAGGTTTTGTAGCTGCATTATTAACTCTGTGGCGTAACAGAGCTGTGGCTAGCCTTTGTGATAGAAAATCTTGTTTTAAAATACCTATTGGTCAGCTGATAAAATCTAAGGATCGGCTTAGATTTACTAATCCTGTTTTATAATATGGCCCTTAAAATTGACACCAATCCCTCTGTGCCCCATAGCTACTGAAGTTTGAATTTCTCAGAGAACTGTAGCCAATTCCAGAAACACATTCCTCTCTCAAAATCCCCAAATCTCAAAGTCAACCATCACCAAATGCACTTTGATTGATTATTGCATTCAAATTAACCAATCAGATTGTGTTGTATGACAGTTGAATAGGAGATTATGAGAGTGAAGAGTGTCTCTAGAACAGACTACTCGTAACTAGGTGGTACCATCAGCTCCTTGGTAGTTTCACAGAGTTGTTTATCAAACCCTGTATGGCTGATTTAGATAGTCATTCATACATTATCCTTCAAGAGGTTCTGAGGATTCAAAAATAGTAGCAAACAAAGGAAAACAATACTTACCTATGATCAGTGATGGTGAGTTAAACCTCTAGGAAGATAACATTGCTTTGGTTCATTCACTGTGAGTGTGTTCAGAGGATAAATCTATTATTCTCATAATGTTTTCATGCAGTCGAAAACCAAAGGTGAGGGGAGAAAGATGATGTCAAGATCTGACAGATTTTTGTAGTCTTTAGCTTGAGAGCATTGAAAATAAAAATTAAAATGGAATATTAATTTCAAAATTGGAAGTTTCAAGATAGAAACGGATACACTTTTTGCTTTTTGAAGTTTTGAACTTTTCCTTTGTTTACAGTGATTGTAGAGTTTGTCTGACAACCAATCATATCCGTTTATTTAATCAATACGATTTTCTATTGGTTGTCAAACGAGTTTTGTACATGGTTGACTTTGAATTTGAACGCGCGAAATTTTAAAATTTGAAGATAAAATTTAAAAGTTAACAAAGTGAAGATTTCGTGATGCTCTGCTGGCATTCCGGCCCAACCCAGGCTGGGTGAGGTCAATGTGGGTAGCAGGTTTGTAAGTTCCCTGCGAACGAGAGAACAAATAATACCAAGATAAAGGCTAAAATAGAAATCTTCAATTAAAAAGAACTTGGTGCCCAATCATAATACATAGTGATACTACTACTACTACAAAGTAGGTAGGTACCTACCTACACAGTTAAACAGTTATTTTACTTTAACTTTAATCTATTTCAGACTTACAGAGTGGTTTGTGAATATAATCTCGTCTTACCTAGTACCTCATCATTCATCATAGGTATTACCTATGTCACAGTTTACTGGTAAAATGAAATATTATGTGAATGTTTCTGGTATTCAAGGTATCAACAACAAAGGTAGGTAGGTCCTTATCTTATATTTATCTAACTGAATAAAAGAATAAACTTCCTGGATGGGATCAATGAATGAATAAATTAGATAACTGTATTACAGCTCTACTGATAGCTGACATCTTGGCATGAGAGGCCTCTGAACCAGGACAGTGACACACCAGACAGCTATGGCTGCACTGCCAGGTTGATCAGAACCAATCCTTGTAATGGTAAAACACCCATTAGGATGTCAAGCTGCAGTTCAATGAATAAAAGCCCAATTTCACCTGCCAAGTGGCTCAGAGAGTACTTGGTCAAGCCCTCAACTATGTTACTTTGAGGGATAAGTTGGTGATTGCATTTGTGATGGGTTGGGACAAGTGTTTTTAAACACCAAAGGGAGGAATTGCAACTCTGTTGGCTGAAAACCTCAAAGAAAAATTTATATCCTTATTACCTACAAAGTGCTGTTTAAAAAACTAACAAATATTCTTTTTATTCATTATTACATTTCTAATTTTCAAATCTATAAGAGCCTGTTCCGATTAGCAGCACACAGCAGGTGTTTTTTTTTTTTTTTTTTTTTTCTGCTTCCTCTAGTGGCAATACATTTTAAATGAGTGTTCCAATTGCAGTTCTATAAGGTAATTCATTGGTGCTATTTGTTTTCCTCTGTAGAGATAGTTCCATAGGGTAATTCATTGGTGCTATTTGTTTTCCTCTGTAGAGATAACAATATGGCTTATGTATACAATAACTGATATCAATTTATTTTCCAGAATCCATGTAATTCCATAAATCATGAATACCATCAGTGTATTGTTGGTCATCATTCCCACTTTATTATTGGGTCTTTGGGTTCAGCCAGCTGACAACAAAATCAACTACACCACAAGCTGTGAAAATCTCAGACTTGGACAGTATATCTGCCCGGACCCAGATCCAAAATATGAATATATTGATAAGAAGACTCAACAGCCCAGGAATTGCACCAAGGATAACCTAGCTAGAGGTAATAATAATCTCAAAGTGTCTTCTGGTAGTGGGTTTAAGGAGCAGACCAGCAAGCCCTTACACAATAATTAAATAGGGGTAGAAAAGATTCAAAAGGTCATTGGTTCAAGTCCCAAACATGGCCAATTTTAATGAGATTGTTTTCAGTAGTATTGACTGTAGTCGGGGTAATTTTTGTGTTCCTGTTATTCTCTAAAATCGAAATGTGCATAGTAAATAACTTAGGCATATACGAGTATTTTCAGATAAAAAAAAAAAAAAAAAAAAAAAAAACATTTTCCTAGTTTCAATTTTGACCTAATTTAGGTAAGTTACCCACATAGTTGTTTTAAAGCCATTAGGTATAAAGATAAAATTAAATTAAGAAAACTTGGTTGTTCTAAACAAAGATTGAATCTGTGAATAATAAAAGACAGACCTAGCTAGTTAGCCCAGTGTTTTAAACAAGTCTTTTAAGTTGAAATGATAAATTTATAATGGAAAATTCTTTCATGTAAAATAAATTGAAAGTACCTTCTCATGATGACTTCAACTGGATCTAGCAAATAGTAATGATAAGAGAATTAAAATTCAAAGTAGAGGTAGCTATTATAACAACTATCCTAATTTTGAGTTATTGAGGTTGAGGTTTAGGGCTGATGACTGGAACAGGATAATCAAGTATCTGGGTACCCAGGGGCTTTGGTAACCATAGAAAAATACTTGTCTACCTGGTTTTCAAATGAAAATTATAGGTACCTGAGAGAGAGTTTATTATTGATTAGAATCTGAAATAAAACTCACAGACCACAGTATGGTGAACTTCAGTAGTACTGGGAAATAACTGGAAAAAAATGATAAGTTGGATATGGAAATTTTCCAAAAACCACCCAACAAAGATAAAGTTAAATGCAGTATAAGTGATCTTTTTCTTCTTTTTAAAACGAGTGGCCATGAAACAGCAGTTACATGAGATGCTTGTGGTTTATGTAGTAGCTTCACCATCCTGTAGTATACCCCCTTCTGAAAAGACATAATACAACTCAATTACAAACAATTGTAATATTGATAAATTGTTTAACATACAAAGCTGAAAATTATGGCAAGGGTAGCAAGCACCCCAAGTTTGAATTGGAAATGAAATGGACTCTCATTCCAAGTCCTCACCTCACTGCATGTTTCTTAACTTCAGTGACAGAACAAGACTGGTGTATTCAACATGCTACCAAGGTTGGCTTTTAACAGTTTTCCCTGAGTATCTGAAATATACTGACACCCAACATTGCATATAGGGTTTTACAACATGAATTGCTTACAATATGTTTTGGTACATGTTCATTTTCTTGTCCTCTTCTTTTTTTCAGTTCGTTGTATTGCTGCCGATAATATCATTTGTTTAGAGACTGGTAATTCAACTTTCTACAAAGACATGCCATGTCGATGGACGTGAGTGATTTTTTTTTAATTATTTGGTATAGTAATTGTTTTCTGAAATATCAAATAATCACGCGGTCGTCAAATAATTACGATTAGCTGTGTGGCAGGATACTCGTTTGCCATACGAAAAGTCCCGGGTTCGATCCCCACAGCTGACAAAAAAATTGTACTCAAAATCTGATTACAGTTGTTTGGAAAACTCCCAGTGCGCTCGTGTTAACAACCCAGCACCAAAATAGGAAGTATTGTGTGACTTCTCGCCCAGCAGAGCTGCAATACCGAAAGCTGCTGTTTCATAGCTACGAAATAAAAAAGTCTATGAAACACTCATTTCTAAAAAAATAAATCAACTCTTCCAAGATAGTTTTAGGTATCCACAATAATTCAATTATATTAAAATGTTCACAAAATGATAAAATTGTGTAAAAAAAGTGTTTCTTTTAAATATGTATCCACTTTATGCTAGACTGTCCTGTTAATTTTTCCAACTTTACTTAGAATAACTTAGAAGTTTGTTTTAGTATATGTACATTACAACATGTATCAAGGGTTGAGCGAGATCGTCAGTCTAATAATTCGACAAGGGGCTTGGATTCGTGAATTCTTCTATCTCTTGAGGTTGGAACTAGAATAGAATAGAATAGAATATACCTTGTTTATACTGCCGAGGTAAGACTGAAAAGTCCCTTTACTCCAGCAGTCAAACAGGTCTTATATATTTTATGGGATAAATATTTTACATATTAATATATATAAAAAAAAACCATGTTTATTTAAAAAAAAAAGCTGAAAAGGTATAATTCTTCAGACACAAAGGGCCCAATGTGACTGAGGTGTATAGGCAACCCAAACCTATGAAAAGATTTGGCTATATCAAATGAAAATGAAAGTAATTCTTAGTCATAATGTGTATTATTATTATTATTACGATACGTCTTCACCCATCTAGTGTACATTTACGACTTCTTATAACGATCAATTCTAACATAAGAAATCTTCTTGTTTCAGCAATGGCTACTCATTTGAGACTGCAATGTTGTTGTCCATCTTCCTTGGCATGTTTGGAGCAGACAGATTCTACCTCGGTTACCCAGCTCTTGGTCTCCTCAAGTTCTGCACGCTTGGTTTCATGCTGATAGGTTACCTGGTGGACATTATCCTTATAGCCACCCAGATAGTAGGCCCTGCTGATGGGTCCTACTATGTCATACCTTACTACGGGGCGGGCATATCTATTGTACAGAGCGATAATGAGACATACAGAGTACCCCAAGATGATTGGTACAAACACCAACAGCACAATGAACTTTGAGAACTTAACTACCTTATAAACGAGTATTTTCTCTTTATATTAAAAGATACTTTTTGGAATCGCATAATTATGTACAAATAGAAAGTTTCTAGTATTGTACATATTGATCCTCACCTGTGCAGAAAAGAAACATTCATAAATCTCTTACATGATCTCATCTGGCTTCGAGTTGAAACTTGCTTTTACAGAGGCAAAAGTATCTTTTTCAAATAGGTGACTGTCATTTTGAACCAAGTATACCTTCACTCTCCTCTTGAATGAGGAGACATATTTTTGATTTGTATATTATGACTACTGGTTCATACTTGAAAGTTTTTCTGGCTTTAGTAAAAAGAAAATAAAAAGGACATTTCTTAAGAGATCAATTAAAAAAAAGAATATTGAGAAAATTGTCTATTTTTTTAAAGAAATAAAATAGGTACATATTCATTGAATGAGAAATTATTCGGAAGTATGTCTTTGAATTTTCTTTTTAATCAAATAAACTTATTATACATCTGTATACACTATACAGCTTTACATACTGCACATAATGAAAACTTTTTCTTTTCTAATATCTAATGGTCACAATTTGCAATATGCATATTTTAATCAATGTAGATTTCTTTCAAGGACAGGACAGCGAACTGTAATGATTATTATGTATGAGGTTATTTTGTGCTTTTTTACCACATCCTTCGGTTAGCACAGCATTACAAGACTCCTAATCTTATCAGCCTGTTGTTCGAATGTTTGCTCGTAATGCTGATACTAATCGTTATTTATACAAGTTTGTCTGGCCGGACAACGTTAAACAGGAAGATGGTCAGGGTCTCCCTAGAGACTATAAACAGAGAACGGACTAACAAACCTCATAAAGAACGAGCCCAATTTCTCACGATTGACGGTTACTCGCACACATAAATATCTGGTTCAGGACGAGCCAATTTTTCAACAAAGGTTGGCTGGAGACCATCAGTCCAACTAACTGTAGCCAAGCTAGCTACACCAACATTTATACAACTGACTACTTATTACCAAATTATGAAACGAGATTAAAGTTAATCTGAGCCTGACACGCCCTCAAGTCGGAGTTTTCAACTAATCACAGCGCACTATAGCCCGAGTTAATTATTAATAATAATAATGCTTTTTCTTTGTGTTATTATGTCACAATTTTAGTGGGTAGCGCAGAATCATAGGACTTTACCACTTTAATTTACAATATCTTGTATTATTTTTTTGCCTAAGATTCTGCCACTGGTCGCTGCTTCACATTAAAGCAGCTACTCATTTTTTCTCACGAGGTATGAGTATACACCATAACATACAAAAGTAAAGAACCAAAAAAAATATCCATCATCGTGGTTGACTCGAGCGCAGGTCGCCAGCGCTAACCACTAGAGCAGGCGCCCACGGCACTCGGCGGCGCCGCAGTAGCAGTACATGACCTTGTCGCTCACGCTGCCTATGTCGTAGGCGTAGTCCCAGGTCAGCTCGGACCCCGCCTCGATGTACTTGGACGCGAAGAAGCAGACCCAGGGGAAGCGTGGGTCATGGGTGTCCACGAACACGTTCTGTACCACCACGTTGGGGGAACACGAGTGCTGGGGAGGAATGGAGAAGATAGTTATATAACACGAGTGCTGGGGAGGAATGGAGAAGATAGTTATAGAACACGAGTGCTGGGGAGAATGGAGAAGATAGTTATAGGTCCAAGTTCATGTAGATGTATGTTCACGTGATCACTTTGGAACTCTCTAATTGGTGGAACTTTAATACGTGAACTTGAATCTACATGAGAAGGGATCTGGCAGCCCCATCTCAACCAGGCCAGTACAAACCTTTCAGTAAAAGACTTATTCTTAGCCGTCCACTCATTGAAACATTGTATTTTAATTAAAAAATTTATAAACACAATCGGAGACGTTATGCAGAAAATTAAATCAGATAAAAACTAGATTTTTAGAAACTAGCAGGTACCAACTTTGGGTGGTCACCGCTGACCATTTCTGACCCTACATTTAAAGAGACCCATTCTTATCTGTCACAAAAATATAGTATCCTGAAATGGAAGAAGGGAAAGACCAAAGAAAAGAGTGCTAGCCAATTTATATAACCTGGAATTTCATAGTTCTTGTTGTTGCTGCTACAACAACAAACTAGGCTGGTGAGGTGGATTTTTCATTTACATTCCTGTAATTTCGATGTGGAAACGAGTGACTTACATTCAAGTAGCGTCCAATGTTGCCGCTGGTGCGCGCGTCCATGATGTAGACACTTTCGTCCTCCCCGAAGTACTCCCGCAGAGACTTGCGGGGCTTGGGCTTCTTGGGTTGCCGGGCCTGCAGCGTCATGAGCAGGCTGGACATCTTGCGCTTCCCCTCCTTCTTGTCTTTTCTCTCCTTCCTCTTGCGCAGGCGCGCTCGGATGGAGTCCGCTGAGTCGCTTGCGTTGCTGTTCTCTCCCTCCCCCTCCCCCCCCTCCTCCTCCGAGTCCAACATGGCAGCCAAGTCTGTGCGGAACAATTGATCAACACAAATAATAAAATAAAATTTTATGGCTGTATGGAATGGCCATGCCAATCAATGCCAAAAAAATAAAATAAAAAAAATAAATTGATCAACACCTGGCTCTCGGTCCAGAGAACCATCTCTCACTCTCATAATTCCTAAATCTCCCTTTCAACTGTCACACAACGCACTCTGCTTGGTTATCTCGTTCAAATAAATCAGTATGTGTTGTTGAAAGGAAGATTTGTGAATTATGAGAGTGAGAGTGCTTTCTGGAACGAGGGTCAGGTGAACCGAGTTTGATCCCCGTCTAGGTAAGAAGTTTTCTACGAGAGATTGTTTTTTTTTTTAATTGGCTTTAGTAGTCTTTCTGACCACCACTGTCCATAATATACTCAACTTTACTTTGTACTGAATTTGAAAATATGAGAAAAACAAAGGATGTTTATAATGCTGTACTTTGCAGTCATCATAATTAATGGTACGATTCCCAGCGAATGGAGGGTAAAACCCCCGTCCTGTCTACCTCAAGTCAGGACGTTAAAACCAAATAGAATCTGGACATGAAAGGAGCCTAGACATTGGATCTGGGCGTCCATATAATCCTCTCACCACCGTGATTTAGGTATCAATACCTATCTCACGGACTCGGAATTATTATTATCATAATTAACAGGTAACATGAATAAATTAATAATATAAGTCTAGCTGGGGGATTATGAATATTAGATAAACCAACTTAAAAGAACTGATAGATATAGAAATCTTAAATCAAAACCATGTCTTCTAGATGTTTAAGGAATAAATTATAAAATAAGATAAGGGAAGAGCGGTCCTTAAGTCCGTTTTAAACCAAACACAGCAGATTATATCTGGGATTAGGGACAGTCTTCCTATATCTTCATTATAATCCCATTCATAATTTGGCTCTAAGTCCAATTAGAAGACCAACCTTTGTCCACTGAATTATCATCGTTAGAACGGCTGGATTCGTCGTCACTGTTGTTGGTAGGTTCCTCCTCTTCTATCATGTCCTCCTCTGGCACATCGCTCTCGTAGTTTTCCTTGAACCTCTCTGCGGTCTCGATGAAGTCTAAATCCGCCAAATATTCGTCACCGTAGTTTGTTCCTTCCTGAGAAATTAAACAATTGATGATGGTAGGTTTGTTAAACCATGATTTTACATGAACACTTGTATGGATCAGAAATTAAACTATCTAAACCTACAACCTACTAAAATAATAAATTTACATTGGACCGAGAAACAAATTATATAATAACTTGTTTCGCCATATGTCTGAAATTGATTCTGAAATACTTGTTCAACAAATACCTGCACTCTATGAAGTACGAGTTGTTAAACCAGTGCTTTGATACGGTCGCTACGGAAAAGTGTGTGAACGTAGCATCTTCCCCCGCGGCTGGTGTCCTATTTGGAATATTAAATAAGTCTTTTCAATAAGTAATTTGTGTCATGATTAGAAAATCTGCTGCTTTCAACACTCAACCTGGGTAGGCTGGGTGAAGGTAGGCTGGGTAGACGTACATTTTTCTCTTTTATCCCACGCTACGTGGAGAATTAAAAAAAAAAATGAGCCATGGCTCCAGCATTCTTTCTTTTTCCAAATATTTTTGATTGAAAAACAAAAGCAAAGACTAACCTCATCGGCGTCATTGTCCGTGAGCAAGTGCCCGACGTAGATACACAGGAAGGTTCCCAGGGGGATGTCGTGCAGGCAGCGGAGTCCCCAGCCCTTCATCTCGGTCTTGAAGAGCTGCAGTTTCTGCAGCATCGGGAACTGCACCACACGGTTGTGACACGTGGACTTGCACTTGCACCGCTCGTTGCACTCGAAGATACCCGACACCACCCGCTCCGGCAGGCGACGGTTCTGATAGCCCACGAAGTCCTGGAACATTGTTTTGTACAATGTCGGAGGTTCGTTCATACTAGGAACTCAAGCTACCGGGACAAGTCAGTCGCTCAGTGGTCAAGTCGTCTGTGTCATAATCCAGAGGCCGCGGGTTCAAAACCCAGCCGGGACATGACAAGATAGTCTTTAATTTGGCATTTTGACCAAATAATAATACGTATTTGTCTTACTGCTGGAATAATGGGACTCCTGGGCAGTATAAATAAGGCGATATTTTATTATTATCTATGATATTTATCTCGTGCTAGTTTTTCACTAGTGAAATAATATGTATACAGGGTGTCCCACCAAACTTGGACACCTCAAATTACTCGGCCCCTGAAAGAGTTTTTGAAAAATAAAAAATCCTAGGGTACATGTACTAATTATGCGGTTTCATTCATGAAATTTTTTTTATACAGGGTGGTTCAAAAGTCAGAAATTGAAGTGTCAACTTTCGATTTTTAAATGGATCGACCTGAATTTTATTCGATATTTTTACTTCTAAATGGTTCCTGAGTACTTTTTTAAACAAAAAATTTACATACAGGGTGGTTTTTTTTCGACCAATTTTTTTTCTAAATCTCGAATAACTCAAGTTCGTTTAATTTTTTCGATAACAAGAATAGAAAGTGTTTGTGTAATGAAAACACGCACTTTCAATTGGCATCAAAAGTTTTTATACAGGGTGGTTCACAAGTGAAATAATGACTTGATTTTTTTTAAAACCGAGTTTTTTTAATTTTTTATTTGGGTTTAATAATTCTAACCTAATTTTACACATTTTTTATTAGTCATGTCGAAAAACAAAACTAAAGTGTTGTACAGGATGAGACATAATTTTTTTGTAACACCCTGTATATGGGCATTCAAAGATACGTAAAATTAAATAGAAAGACTAAATGTGCAAGAAAAACTTCGATTTTTAATGATATTAAAAAGTTATGGTGTTTTAACTAATATTGTCACATGGACCACCCTGTAGATATTTTCTTAAAACATCATACGGGTAGTCGAAACTGTCTAAAATTCAACGAGGAGTCCAAATCTGAAAGAAAAAAGTGAATTCAAAAAGCAATTTTCAATTTTGTGTCTACACCTACCTACTTTTTATTTCAAGTTTTAAAATCATTCAGTGTGGATACCAAATTGAAAATGGCTTCAAAATTCGTGTTTCTTACTTGTTTTTCCCCATGATTCGAAGTCTTCGTTGAATTTTATACAACTTCGAGTACCCATATGATGTTTTAAGAAAATATCTACAGGGTGGTCTGTGACAATATTAGTTAAAACACCATAACTTTTTAATATCATTAAAAATCGAAGTTTTTCTTGCACATTTAGTCTTTCTATTAAATTTTACGTCTCTTTGACTGCCCAAATACAGGATGTTACAAAAAAATTATGTCTCACCCTGTACAACACTTTAGTTTTGTTTTTCGATATGACTAACAAAAAATGTGTAAAATAAGGTTAGAATTATTAGTCCCAAATAAAAAATTAAAAAAACTCGGTTTTAAAAAAAATCAAGTCATTAATTCACTTGTGAACCACCCTGTATAAAATTTTTTGCTGCCATTTGAAAGTGCGTGTATTCATTACAGAAACACTTTCTATTCTTGTTATCGAAAAAACTAAACGAACTTGAGTTATTCGAGATTTAGAAAAAAAATTGGTCGAAAAAAAACCACCCTGTATGTAAATTTTTTGTTTAAAAAAGTACTCAGGAACCATTTAGAAGTAAAAATATCGAATAAAATTCAGGTCGATCCATTTAAAAATCGAAAGTTGACACTTCAATTTCTGACTTTTGAACCACCCTGTATAAAAAAAAATTCATGAATGAAACCGCATAATTAGTACATGAACCCTAGGATTTTTTATTTTTCAAAAACTCTTTCAGGGGCCGAGTAATTTGAGGTGTCCAAGTTTGGTGGGACACCCTGTATACATTTTAGACATCCAAATCAAACAAAATTGATAATATTTTAAACAACACTATATACAGGACATGGAAGGAGCCCAGAAAATTTCTTCTGGGCGCCCAGGGGGGTTAATACCGCCCTCACTCCTTCCATCACCATGAAAACCATCATGGACACAGGAAGTAAGTAAGTATCTCGTGCTGTAGTTGGGGGAAGGAAAAGTTACCTTAGGTTGTTGTTGTTGTTAACGCTATTCAACTTCATTCAGTCAGTTTCTATGTCATGTAAAGTCGCTGCTGCTCTCGGGTCTGTCCATAAGGAGGTGGGGTCCAGTCTTGTTGGATTTGCCGGACATTCAAAGAGGTGAGGCATTACCTTAGGTTCGGCATTGTTAGAGAGCCGCCTGCTCTCGTTGATGGTGAGCTGCCAGGAAGGTTAATAACCCCCTCGATCCTTCCATCACCATGACAACCATCATGGACACAGGAAGTAAGTAAGTATCTCGTGCTGAAGTTGGGGGAAGGAAAAGTTACCTTAGGTTCGGCATTGTTGGAGAGCCGCCTGCTCTCGTTGATGGTGAGCTGCCAGCAGGCGCACTCGTCCTTGTTCCGACAGTCGTCCGTGCAGTCGCAGCACACCAGGAACTCCGAGTTGGTGTTGATGGTCACGCCCTCCTTGGGCTTCCGCTCCGTCATGTAGTCCACAGTCTTGGGCACGTCCGTGTCTATGTAGTTCACGCACGAGATGGGCACGTTCTCTCGGCCGTTGGACATGTCCTGGGGAGAGGAAGGTGGAACAATGCAGAATATTGAATCAAAACAAAGTACAGTCGAAACCGAGTATAATATAACTAAAGGAACCGGAATTTTTTTCTTTTATGTTCTGGTTAAAATAACCTCTAATAAAGAGGTTTTTTGTTTTTTTTTTTTGTTTTTAACGTCGCTTTCAACTGCATGGTCATATCACGACGGGGGTGTTACCTTCCATTCGCAGGAAACTCACAAACCTGCTACCCACATTAACCTCACCCAGCCTGGGTTGGGCCGGAATGCCAGCATCACGAAGTCTTCACCTCGCTGGACGTTGCTTAACTTCGGTGATCCAATGAGAACCGGTGCATTCAACGCGCCATCGACGCTGGCAATAAAGAGGTTATTTAAACTTATTTAGAGATGTATATTTGACCTGTAAATCGTTCTCTTATATCCAGATTTCTTTTATATCTAGTTCTCTTAATTCTAGTTCGAGTGTAATAATAGAAAGCCATTAACCAATTTACACTTGACCTTTTTCAAAACCTACTTGGGAATTGGATTGTTTATCCTCATGGCTGGTGTTGATTATTTCTAGCACTTTTTCTATTTCCACATTTTACGACTGCATACCCGTCCCAACACAAACCATACTGAGCGCAGGAATGATTTGTGGAATCGACTATTGGTCTGAAAACACTGGTGCCGTGTCTGTAACATGTAACATCCCCCAGCCGGAAAGTAATAGACACCTTATAAATTACAAAAAATAATTTAAATTTACTAGTAAAAGATAGAAAGGAGTAATTTGTTATGGTACACTTTTCAAACAAAATATTTTACTACCGTCAAGTATCTGAAACTTCCAAGCTGGTTGCGATTAAGGTAAACGTGGGTAGCTAAGGTTACTCTCGGCAAGGGGGAAATAACCCTCAAGATTCGCACTAAAATCTAAATATAATCATTGGACTAGCAAGGAGCCATTTGATCTGGGCGTCTATAAATTCTATCAACACCGCGAGATAGGAATACATCTTCCTCTCCCATTGACACGGAATTAGTATTATGTACCTTGATTGTGATGTTTGCATTTTCAATGCTGAACTCTCGTAAACAGTCGACAAAATGATCAAATTCAAACATGTCTATAGTCCACTTAGATCTTGTGTTGAACAGATAGAGGACCAGTTGCTCACTGGATCGCAAGTTCGGCCACACGGTGCCTTGTACATGACGCATTTCTTATCCTTGAGGAAAGTTCTCACATTTCTGGAAAAAAAATGAGGGATACGAGAGGAGTTAAATCTGACAAATATTTCAATAGTAGATTTTACCCACATGGAATTGAGAACAGTCTGAAGGCGTAGTACTGACTTTCTTGAAACATCAAGAACCACTAAACTTAATGATACCTCAATTAGGCTAACATTTACATAATAAACAGTTTTTATACAAGTTTCCTAGTCTGAACCGTTACGTATTAATGACCATGGTCTTGGGTTGGGTGGAAGAGATTGCCACAGGCAATGTCCTTTAGGTGGACATAAGTATTATTTCTTTTTTACTTATTTATTTTGTCATTTGTTTGTTTTTCTTAATTTTATACTATTAACATTGTACTCTGTCCTCCTAATAAAGCATACTACAATAATAAGGTTCGAACGCTGCGTCGCTCTCAGCACTCTACAACTTATTCCTTAACTAGCCTAATAGACTTCATCGAGTACTATTAGGCTGGTAATACTACTGGTTAACGGGGTTAAGTGGCAGAGAATGCCTAAGGCAATGTCCTTTAGGTGGGACAAAAGTATTATTTCTTTTTACTTATTTATTTTGTCATTTGTTTGTTATTCTTAATTTTACATTAGATTAAATTGTAACTCTGTCCTCCTAATAAAGTCTACTACAATAATAAGGTTGAAGCTGGCGTCGCCTCTACGCCCATTAAACTTATTATTGATAGCTATATATGTAATATCATCGAGGGTTATATTACCGAGAATACAATGGAACTTATGGCCGAGATCCTTAGTACTTCGCCCATTATGGTCTTGTCTGACAATTTTCTTCTTATAATTTTGTAAAAATGAATTTAATATTTGTACCTAATTTATGTTCTTCTTGTATATGTATAAAATAAAGTGTAAAAAAAAGTAAAATTAAGAAAAACAAATTGAAACTCTAGACCAGTCAATCTCTTGTGAGTCCAAGTTTGGTTGTCTCGAGCAATTTCTTTGAGATACATATACAAAGGTTAAAGGTACAACTTGACACCTACAAATTCAGTGGATATGACTACAGAATTGCAACCAATATATAAGTATTCCCATAGTTGACTCTTGATCCCAGCATCTCCAACCTTCCGTTGACAGTCTCTGTTGAAGGAGACATTAATTCTTATCAGTATATAGTTCCAGCTCGTTGACACATTTTTATTTGCAAGCACTCGGACCTCACCCTCAACTTGTGCTGGGAACATTTTGAATTGGGTCATACTTTGCCGAATTAATGAATCGCACGCTGCGAAAATGAATTCAGTCAGTGGGATCCCACATTTCATTCCATGATTAATAGTTATTATTATTCATATTATACAAAACAGATAATTACAAATAATATACAATATAAGGAGAAGTAAAAAGAGAAAAAAATGAAGAAAAAATAAATAAATATTTACATAATCTATGTCCTAACTAAAGGGTAGGGTTATTGCCTTTGGCAATCTCTTCCACCTAACAGTTCCACCCAATTCATAAGTAAGGTGAAGCGTTGCGAAATGCTTTGCTCTTTTTCTTTTTGTTGTTCTCACACAAATTTGTCTCAACATAGGATTATATTGCCTTCTAAATTTTCTTGTCCACCTTGCTTACTTACCACTAACTGTCCCGGCACTTTGACAGGAGTCCACGCTACTTTCTTGTCTGCCGTCGTCTCGTAATACAGTCGGGGGCTTCTGCCTGACAGACTTTTCCGGGCGGTTTGACCTGAAAAGTAATGGAAACAATGACCGTCTTAGAGTTAGTGAAATTCTCGAAACAAGTAATGTATAATATCTCCTGTTGCATGCGTTTTTAATGTTTAGTTTCATTTTTAATTTGTAGTTTTAAGATATTGATGAAAAGTAGACCCAGCATTAACGTCTAGTCATGTATAACCGTAGAATAGATTATTCATTAGTTATTTATCATGGTATGTACAATAATAATTGCACATACATCACATAATTAGAGCAATTTTAAAACGTATGATGGTTTCTACATATTTAGATAAATGAAATCATCTCATATTACTCACTTTTAAGTCTGGATAGTGAAACCTGTGAACAGAAAGAATAATAAAGAAATGAAATTAGATTCGTACATCCAGAACAAAAAAATATCTCTTTGTAATGCAAATTTGAAAATACTTCAATCCATTGCATCACACGCAGTCATTATGTAATTTAATACCCACGCCTAGTATATTGGTAAATGTTGTAAATTATTTGTTATTGCAAATTAATATAATATGTAAAATATTTTTACTACGAAACCGTCCTCAGTAGCTCGATCGATAAGGGCAGCGGACTCTTGAATGCCACCGACGCGTGACGTGTTTCAGTTATTGGGATATCACCATTGTCATAACCACAAACATGATAAATATTTCTTTTAACTTTTTTTACTACGACTATACAGGATTTAACTCATCAGCTAATCTAACAAGCAAAGTCGCTACAACAAAACACATTTTACTTACCTATTACTGTTTCATTTTTCTATTTTAAACGATCACTGTGTAAATTAATGATTATTTGTTAGAACTATTAGCCCCGGTTGCATAGTTTGCCAATGGAATAACGTTAATCAGAACTATGAAAAAATCTTGAATGGCTCAGAGTTAAAATAGAAATTTCAATTATTAATGCTACGAGTATGAGGATCAGAGGAATCGGAGAAGAATTCGTGGTGTTGGTTGTGAAGATGCGGCGGGAGTGTTTGATGTTGCCGAGATATGATTTGTAAAGAGTATTTTTATGTAATTATCTCAATATATTGGGTTTGAGTAGTTGTTATACCTCAAAAAAAAAAGAACTTAACGGACAAATTTATACACAATAAAATGACTGGACATCAAACAAGTCAATGGTTAAACTTCTCTATTGGCAACCATAAAATTGGGAGTTTGTAAGATGACACCCACGAGCTCTGCACTCACCATGTAGTTGCTAGCCCCGGGGGCCTCACTGCTGCTACTGTTGGGAGGCCGCGTGCGCCGCGTGCTCTCTCTGCGGGCCGCATTTATCTTGCTCTCGTAGAGAGGCCGCAGCCGCGTGGAGCCGCGGAACACCCAGTCGCACTCGTGCTGCAGGCCAAACTGCATGCGGGCCAGCGAGCAGTCCACCTCCAGCACCCTGGCCATCACCCACTTGCCTGCGCGCGCAACACAATGCATTAGATTAGTACCTTGTGTTGATTGGGTTTTTTTTTTTTAGCTTTATTGGAGGACAAAGTACAATGGTAACAGTATAAAATTAAAGGAAAAAAAAACAAACAAATGACAAAAATAAAAAATTAAAAAAAAAAGAAAGTAACAATAATGTCCTACCTAAAGGGCAGGGTTATTGCCTGTGGCAATCTCTTCCACCAACCTTATGTTATGTGGAAAAGAAAGCTACAGGCTTTAACCTGGCTCCTTGGTTCATTATTTTCTCAATTAATATCGTTATGGTATATCTTGTTTGTGTTACAAAGAATTGAATAATAATACTTAATACCTACAACTGTTACATAAGTCAACCGATGCGACGGTACAAGAGTCGACCTGTCCCTTAGGATAGAACATCTAGAATAGGTAGCCGCCTTTCAAGCAGGCAACATCAAAATTGAAAGCTCCTAGAACTCTGCTTTTGGCGTTCTCCCTAGGGGTTGAATACATAGTGAAGAGAAGCAAAGATCTCCGAGTAAAAAAATAAGTACATGTTAGAAATCTTGAAGCTTTGTACTAGATCGCCTTTTCGATATCACGCATTGAGTCAGGCGGTCAATTAAAGTAAATAAACGTTACCTTTTAAGTTATGACCTTATACGTTAAACCTACGTAGATTTAGGGCCACATCAGCTAAGCCTGACACACTCTCAATCGGAGTTTTCAACCAATCACAGCGCACCATGTTTCCACTGAGATTAAATCTATTCTTGTTTATATAATTCGGCCCTTATTCGGATAGACTCACTTTTGTACTGCGTCAAGATCCTCTCGCCCGGGTTCATGCGCACCATGGTCCTCTCAGGATACTTCTGCAGGTAGTCCCGCACAAACTCCCGCAGGATGAGAGGCACGTCGTCCTGTGTCTTCTCCGAGGGCTCGCAGATCATGAGGATGTCCTCGTGGTTCACGTAGGATGTGTAGCCGTCGTCGAAGAAGATGAGGTAGCTGATGGGGCAACAATTTATTTTAAGATGAGTAGCTGATGGGCAACAATTTATTTTAAGATGAGGTAGCTGATGGGCAACAATTTATTTTGATGGTAGCTGATGGGCACAATTATTTTAAGTAGGAGCTGATGGGGCAACAATTTATTTTAAGATGAGGTAGCTGATGGGTCAACAATTTATTTAAGATGAGGTAGCTGATGGGTCAACAATTTATTTTAAGATGAGGTAGCTGATGGGTCAACAATTATTTTAAGATGAGGTAGCTGATGGGTCAACAATTTATTTTAAGATGAGGTAGCTGATGGGTCAACAATTTATTTTAAGATGAGGTAGCTGATGGGTCAACAATTTATTTTAAGATGAGGTAGCTGATGGGTCAACAATTTATTTTAAGATGAGGTAGCTGATGGGTCAACAATTTATTTTAAGATGAGGTAGCTGATGGGTCAACAATTTATTTTAAGATGAGGTAGCTGATGGGTCAACAATTTATTTTAAGATGAGGTAGCTGATGGGTCAACAATTTATTTTAAGATGAGGTAGCTGATGGGTCAACAATTTATTTTAAGATGAGGTAGCTGATGGGTCAACCATTTATTTTAAGATGAGGTAGCTGATGGGTCAACAATTTATTTTAAGATGAGGTAGCTGATGGGTCAACCATTTATTTTAAGATGAGGTAGCTGATGGGTCAACAATTTATTTTAAGATGAGGTAGCTGATGGGTCAACCAATTTATTTTAAGATGAGGTAGCTGATGGGTCAACAATTTATTTTAAGATGAGGTAGCTGATGGGTCAACAATTTATTTTAAGATGAGGTAGCTGATGGGTCAACAATTTATTTTAAGATGAGGTAGCTGATGGGTCAACAATTTATTTTAAGATGAGGTAGCTGATGGGTCAACATTTATTTTAAGATGAGGTAGCTGATGGGTCAACATTTATTTTAAGATGAGGTAGCTGATGGGTCAACAATTATTTTAAGATGAGGTAGCTGATGGGTCAACAATTTATTTTAAGATGAGGTAGCTGATGGGTCAACAATTTATTTTTAAGATGAGGTCCAGAGCTGGATCTGCGAGTGAGCACGAGACCAAGTCAATTTAATGCGTTTAGACACCCATCGAACCAAAAAAAATGTTTTTAATTGTAACAATTGTTTTTTTTGTCGAGAAAATTCGATAAGTTTACGTTTTTCAGCTGTACCTTTTATACTTTATCATTTAACTTCAAAGTAAGGAAGGTCGTGAATACCATATAGAGTACTCATGTCCACAGTCAAATTTCGGGTGAGGGTCATATATGGTACTCATGTCCTTTATGAAATGTCAGCTGAGATTCATATATGGTATTCATGGGTTCAAAGTGTTAATTTGGGTTTAACGTCGGGTTTCACTGCATGGTCATATCACAACGGGGGTGTTACCTACCCTCCATTCGCATTAAACTCACAAACCTGCTACCCACATTAACCTCACCCAGCCTGGGTTCGGCCGGAATGCTAGCATCACGAAGTCTTCACCTCGCCGGACGTTGCTTAACTACGAGAACCGGTGCATTCAACGCGCCATCGACAATGGCTAACAAATTTAAAATAATAATAATTCCCTGTGGGTAGGGCAAGGATGATAGAATACTCCCAAGACATTCCGTTTTAGCCTGTCGTAAAGGCGACAAAGGCATGGCCTCACTCATGCACAGTTCACAAAGTGCAAAAATGGCCGTCAGGAACTTGGGCAAGCCAGGCTAGCTTGTACTTTCCCAAGGGTTTCATGGCTTATAAAGGAAAAACCAAAGTATTTCAACTTACTTTGGCTGGAGAACCCCTAAATTAAATAGAACGCAGGCCCGTCACGGATGAAAACTTCTGCGGCGACAAAGTGTCGGGATTAAGCTAGTATTTTCAAAAGTATTCGAATAAACTCACCGCCACTTGTTGGTTTCCTTGGGTATCTCTCCCACAGTTCCAGAGTAGTAGTCATTGGATGCAAATATGGAGATGACTCTCATTCCGACCCGATATAGAAACTCGTTGGGAGTAGTGTAGGCAAGACAGTTGCCCCCGAGAACCTTGAATTTGAATTTCTTTTCCAACTGTATTTTCACTTTGTACCGTTTGATAGTTTTCTGTAATTTGGAAAATGTTGTAGTTTTATTATACATAAAAAAACGACAGGTATGCACTTATGATCAATGTCTGTCTGTCCACTCATACCTCCTGATAACAAGATATGGTACCTACATTTAAAGTTAAAAAAAAGTCCTAATATTATGTGCTACCCACTAAAATTGAGACATAATAACACAGAAAAAAAAAAACATTATTATTGTAATTATTGATGTTAGTGGTTCCAACAACATCAGAAAAAAAAAACAGCAAGTCCCTTACTTTATTCTCGTCCAGTGTGGTGATCACCTCCTCCACACAACACTTGCACCACGCACCCTCGCTGCTCTTCTTCATGGCCCACAGGACGGTGTCCTTGAAGATGGGAGGTTTCTGAAGAGACACACCTGCCGGGGCTAGACGCGGCAGGTTGAAAGGTCGAGACGATATAGTCCGTCTTTCCTCTACTATCATCTGAAATTTAGACGAATAATTCAAGTGCTTAATGTAAAGAGGTAGGATGGTATTAGCCAATTTTAAATGACTCAGTCTGGTGGATACATTTCGGTACATTTCGGAGGATGCATTTCGGTATGTCTATTTGTACTGTTTTTTTTATGTATTTCGTTTTTTAATATATGTGTATTTTTTAAATGTATTTCTGTTGAATTAATTGTATTACAATCCTTGTAAAATTGATAAACATTAAATGAAGTTTGATTTGATTTGATTGATTTACTGTATACATTCAAACTACTTATCAGATCCATATGCCAGTTTAGAAGTATATTCCCAGGGTAAGTTTATGTTCCACGTCCTTGATGGTCCTATCGGTGGAAGGGTGGGGGAATATTTAGATTAGAATATTTTTTTACTGTAGGTACATAATATCAACATACTAATAATCAAAAGCATACACACTTGAACTACTACATTGTGTTTTTTTTTTTTTTTTTTTAAAAAGCTTTATTAGGAGGACAAAGTACAAGTAACAGTATAAAATTAAGAAAAGAAAAAGAAAAACAAACAAATGACAAAATAAATAAGTAAAAAAAAAAGAAAACAACAATAATGTCCTACCTAAAGGGCGGGGTTATTGCCTATGGCAATCTCTTCCACCCAACCCATTGTACAACATCAGTACGTATTATTCGTTTGTTTTTATTTAAATATATGATTGGTAGGAGTTTCTTACATCGTCTGTAACATTTCTAGTACCGGGAGAGGACGCAACAGGGGTCAGTGAGGTGTTATTAGAATTGAGTAGTTGCCGCTGGAGCAGAGAGTTGTGCTGCTGCAGTTGCTGGTTGCGATATTCTTCATGGTGGCTGCCAAGGGGAGCACCACTGCTGACTGAAAACACAATTTTTTACAAGAATAATAGACTTTACTGACTGATTAGACCTTTTACTTCAGAATATACTGTGATACCATTATTATAATTACTGTCGTGACGTCAAAATCATTAAACAATGGAAGTTTACAAGCCTAAAAATCAATTCTAGGATTTGAAATTCTCCCACTGGTGATAACGCCAAGGACAAAATCAAATTGTGAGAGATAGGACAAAGTCCCATTGTGAGAGATGCATGCGCACTCCCTATATTCATTGAATTGTGATACTTATCCCTGACAACATCACTATGAAAATAGAACATTTCAGACATGCTGACTTTGAAACGCTACAAATAAAAAACGAAATCTCCAATTTAGCTATTTTTTTTTGTTTTGTCATATTATAATTTAGATCTTTTATTTAAACAAAAAATGAGGTAAATATGGGGGGGGGGGTGTTAAATTTAGATTTTTAAATATAAATAAACAATAGGCTTACCTTGTACTACATTTGGTTCACTGTCTGATTCCTCATTGGACAAAATTTCAAGAGGTGGCAGATTCTGAAAAAATATAGTAATAAAATTTATAAACAAAATGCTAACACGTTTGGAATTTTGTAATAATTATACATAATCAAACAAGACTAACCAGAGTCCCATACTGATACTGACTGACTGGAAGCCATTTCCAAAAAACTTTTCCTCATACTTTAAAGTATTGTTTCTGGAGAAAAAAGCCCAAGTTACCTTATTCCGGACAAGGATAGTGATAATAATAATGATCTTTTATTTTTTATCTTTCGTATATACATTTTTTTTGTTCCCATGAAGTACTGGTGTACTTTTCGGGAATAAGATGAGATAAGATGAGAGAAACTAGATTGGTGAGTGACAATCTGTGATCATAATATTCTACTAAAAAAATATTTTTTTCTAAGCATAAATCAAACTTGCAAACAACATTATCAGAGGTGAGAGCTATCTATGAGGATTGGGAATATATTTATAAATACTTACTTCAAATTTAGGACTAAATTGCTCATAAAATTTGGTGCTTATTCTATCTAATTCCTTTTGATTAGCAGTAAGAGCTGTCTGTGTTTTTTGTATATCCTTACAAAGCAGTTCAGTATGTTTTTCAAGATCAGCGATATATTGTTTTGTTTTGGGATCAATTTGGCTGTTAGGTGGTATATTTGTTTCAATTATATCATTCATTTGACTATTAATTAATTCCAAAGTTTCTGAATCTAGTTGGATATCTGAAATAAGAATTAATGTCAATTAAAAGAAGGTAAGAGTACAGCAATATTGTATATTTCATACATTTTTATTGAATCTCTAAACAGCCTTGTTTTCATAGAAGAACTGTTGGTTGTGAAACAACTCAGTAAACACAAAAATATTTTTAAATATCTTAATATATAAAAATATCTTGTAAAATTATTCTTTAGACAAAACATTAAGCTATTGATCAGTCAATGTTGTTGGCAACATATGACATTAATCTGTAGACTCATATGAGGTACCTACTACCATAATATCTGGTTTGATGTGCAATATACAGAGTGTCATATTCTCTCACATTTTTATAAAATGTGTTACAAACTTAAAAAATTACCTTCATCTTCAGAATCAGAATCAATGTTTGTTATCTCTTCATCTGAATCAATACATACAATGTCACTCCTTTCAGGAAACTCTACCTGCATTATATCCTGGTCTGTTCTGAAAGATTCCATTAGGTCCTGGAATGAAGAAATCAAGTAGTTAGACAAAAATGGATAGGAGAACAACTTTTTCTTAGGTATTATGTAAAATCTCGCTAACTCAAAATTCCATTAATTAACTTGAAAGAATTCTTCAGCTCTTGTCAAATTTAGCTCCTTAATCATTAGAAATCCTGATAACCCAAAACTGTCAATAACTTGAAATAAAGCTTCTGTCCCTAGAATTTTAAGTTAGCAAGATTCTCCTATATTATTTCTTTATTTTCACATATTAAATCACTTATTTTTTAAATTATAAATAAGAAAATTATATTATATATGATTTATTGTTCCAGTTGAGTCATCAGTGTTCCAGTTGAGTCACTAGATGAACAATTTTTAAATATGAAGAATTTTTTCAACAAGAATTGTGTAATGTTCACAACAGTTCTTGTATAAATGTTGTGCAAAATTATTTAATGATGAATTAGTATCATAGCAGAGCATACATTTTCCCCCACTAAATATGAACTTACTACATAATAAAATTAGGGTATTTTCAGTGCAATATTTGTTTGCCATTTGTCAAAAAGCAAGATATAAAAACTATTTCTGTTTTAGCATGATTGTCGAAATGTTAAACGTACCGAAACATGTTTTCTCCACCTTTTGCTCACAAGGCACACAAACAAACTCAATTTTGTTTGTCATTTTAACTTTGAAATAAGCATACATACTAGAATCTGCATCAACAAGATTTACTGATGATTTACATAGTTTGTTCATACAGTATTTTTTTCTTTCCTTTTTCTCAGATTCATTTTTCTCCAGCACAGGAGAATCTTCACACACTTCCATTGTAACAAATGGATTATTTTAAGATCCTGAAACACAGAAAAATTGTGTAATTGAAACAATATTTTTTAAACAAATACAGGAAATCAGTTGGACTTTAAACAAATTCCCTAGCACTCCCAAGGGCGGGGCACAAAGTACCCACACCTAGAAAAAATGCTTGTAACTTTGATAATACAATACCAATTTGGCTGAAATTTCATGTAATTGTCAGAAATATTGTTTTTCATATTCTAGTGTAGTTTTTTTTTTCAAACAACAACGTGATTTTTTAATAACATCCATGCCGTTCAGGAAACGGAAATTTTCGGTTAGAAAATTCCGCTCTGGCCGGGATTCGAACCCGCAACCTACGAGTCAGTAGTCAAGCATGCTAACCACTAGACCACGGAGGTCGGCTCAAACAATTTACTTACTACAGAGAAATTTACTCAAAGTTTAGAAATAAGTAAATAAGAAGTGGAAAAACCTGATTTCATTTGTTCAGAATTGATAAATTAGGAAAAGCCGTTAAATTGGCCTCTTAAGAAATTGGTAAAAGAGAAGTGTAAAAACCTGATTTTATTTTTTCATTATTCATAAATAAAGAGAAACAATTGAAACTTTTAAATAAATCAAGATTTTTCTTTATTTTTCTATGTGGGTACTTTGTGCCCCCCCCCTTGGGAGTATCTGTTACCTAACAAAGCTTGGGAGTGCTAGGGTTAAAATACAAGATGTCCCATAGGTCTGGCACCTCCTAGAATATCATATAAGCATTTATAGCTCAGTGGTAAGATACTTACTTACCACTGAGCTAAAAAAAATTGTCATCAAAATTTAGTTTGTGAGAGCTACCTTCCGGTGCACTCATGTCGACCCAGCACCTAAATGGGAAGTATTGTATCACTTCTTGCCCATCAGAGGGGAGTCATACTATGGGTGGGCAGGTTACAACACAGACACAAGTGTCAAGAGTAGCTCCTGTTTCATGGCTACAAAATTATATTGTCATTTTGTACCTATACATAATATAGTCGTAATATTCCATACAACCAATGGCATAAAACTGGCCAACATAGAGGATAGTTTGTAGTTAAAAACATACAAAATGAGGAACTCAGAAAACGGGTTTTAATAAAAGAAATAGTTTAGTACCAAGATAACTTGGCCGTAAACAAGATATCACTGCATTCATTGGCGAAACCTTTTTGGATAGGAGTTCTGGAACTTGGCCCTTTTTTTAACGGTAGTTTTTTGTGGGATTGTTATTTAACACGTATGAGACGGCATGCCCACCGGTGGGTCATGTTTTTTTTTCAATTTCCCTTGCAACGTGACCCACCGGTGGGGACAGATAATGCTATTATTAATATATTTTGTACTTGACAATTTTTTTTTTTTTTTTTTATTTGGAACACATACCCTAATTTGAAGCCATCCCAGTGTACAAACTATAGAAAATAGGACCCCTTTCATATGTGTTAACCCTGTCCAGGACAGGACTAACCCTGCAGCTTGACAGTCCCTAGAGTCATCAAATAAAAATAATGTATTTTTATTTTGAAACCCACCAAATAAGTTATTGACTGTGAAAGTCTTGATGTTGGGATGCTAAATAATTATGATATACTCAATTTGGTTAAGGATCTGAATGAGATTGAACCATATCATAAAACTATTTTACTTCAATAAATTTCTAGTATTCAAAATCAGAAATATTGTGTTCATTTTTGTTAAATAAAAAAAATATATTTTAGCTCTGATTTCAATTTTTTTTAATATTTCTGGATGTTTCATAAACTTGTGAGCAACTTTGGTTTTGTGTCTGTCTATCTATAGGTTAAAAACATTCCTTGATAAGTGCAAATCTTAGAAACTACTGAACGGATTTTGACAAAATTTTGTAAACATATGAGACATTCTGTAGGTGGTCCCATTTTAAATTCATCAACTTCCCACTAGCAGTTCTTCACACTAGTGACTAGACCATGCACCTGACCACTAATTTTTTACTTAAATGCTTATATCTTGTGAACAGTACACCTGATATTTATTAAATTTTGTATGTATATGCATATTAGCATTTTGCATAGTGCATTTATATTTTTCAAATAAATTTTGATTTAGCTCTGATATTTTAGAAAATCCAAATTTTTGACAAAAAAGTCAAACAATAAGGTTTGACTTGCCAATGACTTGCCAATCATTTTTTTTTTTTTTTTTTTTTGTAGAACCTAAAATGTAGGAAAAATGGTATTCTACCATATAATAAAAAATTGAAGAGAATCAGTCAAGTGGTTTCAGAATTACAAGTGATTAAGAATAAAATCTAAAAAAAAAAAAAATGAGTTTGAGATTTGATAAGATTGTTTACAAAGGGGTAGGGGCAATGTTGCCTACATGATATTTTCTAAAAAGCATTAAAATAAACAAAACACACCAACTACTATTCAGAAAAAAACACATCACCATCATTTCATTGGAGAGAAATATAAACTTACAGTGGGGTGAGTAGAGATGTGAGCACAAAAAAAATCAAAACCTAGTTGGATGCTGATTCCACATTGTTTAAGGCTTCTGATAGACTGGTAAGTACCTATATTTGATTGTAGTAGTGATTAATAGGTAGGATATGATTTTAAGCACCTCTTTTTTTGTTCAGGCTTCAGGCCCTCCCCAGGATGAATATATATTGCGATGGAATCTAAATTTGAGTTTACATCAATTATATCAATACAAAAACAAAACTAATAAAGTGTTGGATAAGTGATAAATGTAAAGATAATTTAGCAACTTATTAGCACTTAAAACTTAAATTAATTTAAATTTAATCAGAGTAATTTTTTGAAATTTCATTTCCAAAATTGTACAGAGTTGCCATTTGAGATATGTTGCGCCGCGCGCCGACGATAAACAACTTGAGTTTTTTTTCTTCACTGATCTAGTTAATGGATTTGTGATATATTGATCATGAAGGTATTAGGACCGAATTATAAAACAGGATTAAGTTTATCTTAAATTGAATATTGTCTTTTAATTCGGCCCTTAGTAAAGGAGACGCCTTTTCTTTACTTACTATCTTTAGTAAAAGACTTTACTTACTTTACTTTTTTGAGTAAAGTTGGATTCCTTTCTTTACTTAAGAAAGGAAGGATTATTATTATTATTGTATCATGACATCTTCAGAGTTCTCAAACCCACGAATATTTCAGTTTAGATTAAGGATCAATACAGAAAGCACGGTTTATGCTTTAGAGCCACATCATGAAACAGGATTAAAGTTAAGCCAAGCCATATACACTCCCTCAAGTCGGAGACCAACCAATCACAGTGCACTATAGCCCGAGTTAAGCGATACTGTCCACTTAGAAGCTAAAAAAAATCATATCCTCTTTTTCAGTTCGGCCCTTGAGGGTTTATTTACACAGCTAGCCAATACATTAATTTGAGGACATTTATTCAGGACTCAAATCGAGATAATCGGATTATAATAACTAAAATGTGTTTTATAGTTTTTACAAGAGACCGAAAATTCACTGCCAATCATGGACACAATATTTCTTCGTGAACGGTTCAAATCGTACATAGGTACCTGTTTGGCGATAAAATTCTATCGACTTTCTGTTTTTTTATAACATAGTAGGTATCTCCAAAAGTTCTTAACCGATTCTCCAAATTCATTTGAAATTTTCTACATTCTAAATTTAGAAATTTTTGGAAGTAAAATGTGCATACAGATGATCAAAATCGATTATGATTTCACCGTAGTCAGGACCGGCCGGTGCTAAGGAGCTGCGAAACTGCAGCACCCCCAGACGAAAAAAACAGTGTTTTTTCAAGTCCTAGGATGTACAGAGTGAAAATCATTACACAAATTTATCTAGAATAATTAATTTATGATTATAATGATTGACATGATTAACATACTCAAACTCATTAGGTACCAAAAGAGCAACTCTATAAATCCCTATTTAGTCCGGTTTATGTTGCAGCACCCCCAAAACATTTTCTCACCGGCCGCGCCTGACCGTAGTACTTCGTTTTTATAACGAAAAGTAGGCCAACACGAATATTCTATAAATTTCAAGTTTAAACTTGTCTTTTTTTCGACTTGCGTCCACAATTTTTTAGAAATTTATCTTTACGAATCAACATGCATTTCTGCATGTTGCATGCCAACATGTTGTACAATTTTAGGTAATTTTCCTAGTTGAAGTTCTGCAGGAGTCTCATTTTTCACCATAAATACATTATTCAATAATTTTCAATCGTGGAATTAAGAGCCACATTATCTTTATTATCTTCTGACCGTCTTTTTCTTTATTTGTTCAACAGAAGTCTACTTTTCCTAGTTTGAAGAAGAAGATAAACAAATCGTCATGTTGTCAGAAGATTTCGTAATGACGAGTACGTTCCTCTGCTTATGGCTTGTTTGTGGTATATTTGCTTCACAAGTCCAACCAGATAGCTTACAAACTCCGGAAGAAAAGTGTATCCTTTATAATAGAAGAATACACAGATCTTGTTTTGTGATGTGTTGTAAGTAGATATATAGTAGTAACAAAGTATGTAGGTAATTTTTGATCGAACAAAGAGTTTGACTTGATCTGGAATCGAACGAGTTTTTAGGGAGTAGAAGACAAACAAACAACTGATACGTTGATTTTTATGGTACCTCTATTTTTTACTCTTGTTTTCATAGCGGGAAATAATTAAATAAATATTTGGTTTTACTCTAGTTTCAAAGCTTACTTACTGAATATTCCTTTAGAGCAAAGCTTACTGAAGCAGTTGGCAACCACTCCTTAGCCCTTTATAATCCTAATCCCTCTAACCATTCCTTCCTCTCTCCTTTCTACTCATGCTAGGTGTGAATGTGTGTGTGTATGGATCCCTTTTTTATTTTATATTTTTTTACCTTATTAATTGTAATACTCGTATATTATTTTATCTACATATTTAAATAAATAAAGAGGTGCTATATTAAACTGTTAGCGTCATGGGACTTCCTGTCTCGAGCCACTAAATAAAGACAGTCTAAATAAAGCACTACTATACTATACTATTAAGTAGTTTAAATTTGAGCATGTATACTTGTTCAAAAGTTTTAGGTCGGGCATAAGGTACGATCGTGATTATTTACACAGGTTTCGTTTCCCTAATATTTTATTGTGCAGTCATCATATTGTTTTCTCATAGAAGATCAGAACAGATAACTGCTGTCAAAGGAATTCTCAATTTTGACGAAAAGAAAAGGCAAATGATGGTGAATACGGTGACGGATAAAATTTTCGAGGTGAGCATGAAATTACCCCAGACAGCACAGTCAACTGGATGTATACCATACTGTTAGGTGGAAAAAGTCTACTTGCCCACCTGGAAATCAGCTGGAGATTTCCACCTTCCACCTGACCTCCACCTGGAAATCAACTGGAAATGAACTGGAAAGTAACCCAACTTTTAACTGGAAGTCAGTTGCCCAAAGTCAACTGGATTTGTTCCACTTATTTCCAGCTACTTATAGCGCTCTCTAGTGGATGGGTAGTAACTCACTACCACAATGTTGACATACCTATTTACCTATACTGTACATTATACTACATAATAATCAAATGCTACGCTCTTGGTTTTGAGGTCGTGGGTTCGAATCCCATTATATGCATTTTTTTTGCAAATAATAATAATAATAATAGTAATAAAAATCTAGAAACAAATGTATATTAGGCATAAATTCAATTTCAGTTATTTAATTTAGAGGCCACACATTCAAATCTCATGAAGAATATTTTTTTTGTATAAAAATAAAGTAATAAATTTTAAATAGGTTTTTTTAACACATACACACACACAAATTTGGGTATAATTTTTTTTTATAGAAATTTGGAAAGAAAAAGAAAATAACTAATCTGTTTTAAACAACACAATTCAAATAAGACTCTTTAACATGATTATATTTTACAATAAGAGTGTTTATTATTAATAAAAAAATTGTCACAAAAGTGTAAAATGCACTATTAAATTTCCACCATGTCACAAGACCTTGTACCAATGTATCACAAGTACTTCCTAAGTAGGTATAATCTCTATATATTATAATACTCAAAGTTGTGCATGTCTGGCTGACTATGTCCTCTTGGGGTTACAATACGAAACGGTACTTTCACTGAGAGTTCACCCCCCCCCTAAGCCACCTTCAACATACTAGAAAATTATCAAAATAAAAATATGTAATACAATTTTCAAGTGCACTGGTAATCAAGTGGTTAACGTGCTAGTCAGATAATCCACTTAGCGTAGGGTTCCGTTGTTTCAATTTTTTCCTCATTATGGTTGTGACCACATAATAATAAGACTCTGAGGGTTAGGTGGTAGAAAATGCTTTGAGCATAACCTGACCTGGTGGTTACCTTCCAATTAAAAATGTTATTATTATTTTCATTAGGACACCGGCCATGAGAAAAAACCTTAATGGTGACAAAATGCCAGGTTTTAGCTAGTATAGAAATAAAATAATGATATCCAATTATAAAATATGCTCATACCATGTACATAATCACAATAAAATAATAATACTATGTAAATGAAAATATATTTCTTCAGTGAAACCAAAAATAACAAAGAAATAAACTAATAGCCAGCAGAAAATGATGATGAGGCATTGAATACACCAGTTTTTATGAAATAGCCAAAGTTAAGCAATGTCTAACGTGGTGGAACATGGATTAGTGAATGTTATTATGTATTTGTAATCCTTCATGACAATTTACATACTTCTGTGGCTAATTAGAATTGCTGGGTTGTTTGCTTTGAGAATTATTACCAAAAAAGCATTGTTATACTTAAATTAAAACAAAATTGACTTAATTGTTAAGACTAGTGAAATTATAAAACACAATAGTGTGGAACACTTTTTTTTAATAGATATAAAATGAACACAAAATTTGAGGGGCTTCATAGTAATAAGGTGGTTTAGAAAGCTGAATAGTTAATATTATTATTAGAGACAGTGCACAGAAGATTGGCTAATTAATTTTGAGTCAAATAATTAGGAAGCAAGTAAAAAAGTATACACTACATCATCTTTTTAGTGTGGCAGAAGCACGTACGAGTGAAAAATTCATTTTATAATAAAATATTATGTATTGCATATCTAAAAAAAATCCACAGAATGAAAATTTTCATTATCTAGCACCATACATCAGATAATTCAGCTGTTTCCTTGCTTGACCCAGGACCTTTTTTAAGGTACAATTCCAAGTGAATTGATGGTGTTGAACCCCTGTGCTAGTTTGACTGTCCAGTGTCCAGGAACAGTAGAGTGCAGAAAGTTCATTATTGTCCAAGTGCATGGAGTATTGTCCAATGAAGAATGTTATCCATTTTTAACTTTTTGTTGTCCTTTCCTTTTCTTCTGTCACGATTCACGATTTAGAATTTTAGACAAACCAAAGAACTCCTTCTGTGACATTTCAAAATCAAATATGGAGTTCAGTAAGAATTAACACTTTCTCGAAATCAAATTTGAAGTTCAGTTAGAATTAACACTTGCAGTAGTTATAAAAATGTTCAAAAACTAATTGAAATAGGTACCAATTATAAAAAGAATTAAAACAACTCACAATAATCGAGAATCACAAAAACGGAATTTCTCTAAAAAATTATTCAAAGATTAAAGATGGCGAATGCAACAAGAACACTCTCGGTAAAGTTCGTGTGAAACCCGAATCTATCCGAGAGCGCGTTTTAACTGAACTGGAGAAATGTGGAGCCTCTCCAGCTGACTGGTCAACTGACTAAATTCTATTTATGTCCTAGCTGGAGAGATTCGTTATACTTCCAGCTGACTGCCCAGGTGACTGAGTCTAGATGGATTTTTGTTGGAAATATCCAGGTGGCTGGTCAACTGATTTAATCCATAATGGAAAAATCCAGCTGTCGGGACAGCTGGAGGTCCAGTTGACTTTATACACCTGGATATTTCCACCTTAAATCCAGACTGGAAGTCACCTGCCGTGCTGTCTGGGACCTGACATTTAAAAATAAAATCTTATTCAACTTAGTTGCCTGTTTTTTTGTGCCATTTTATAAATCTTCATATCAAAAATGAGTGTCTGTTTGTTTATTTTGACCAAATTTTTCACTAATTTCATTGGCATTAAGGAAAAGGTCAACGTGGGGTTGAAAATCTTATCCGATCTAGGTTTCGGTGATCTAATAAGACAATTTAGTTTGAAATTTGATATTTCAAAAGATGATTGGCTGCCAGCATATTTTGATATGAAACATAGGTATTTATGTATCTTAATATTTAATTAATGTTCATATCTTCTAGCCTAAAAAAAGGATTTTTTTTTCAGGTCATAAAAAAGAGTCGAGTCACTCTGGAAACTGCCGGTTTTGTTCCTGGCTTGAGTAAATTTCCTGAAGATGAAGAAACAAGAGATGGTATGTACCTGTATGTACCTATAGAAAAATTTTCCATTTCTAGTTTCTTCTGTCTAGTGGATTCCAAATTCCAAGTTTTCCGTTCTATTGATTTCTAAAATAAAAGGCTTTGAAATTTAAAACGTTTTGATTCCTTAAAAAAACTACGAACTATGGACTTCTAGCTTGTCATGAATGGTCTTCTAGCTAGTTCTTGCTTAGTTTCCTGTCTTACTATAAATAATTGCTTTTTCTCTCCTTGCCACAGCTCTGTCCAATATTCTAGAGAACACGTCCCTGTTCGGTGACATTGTCCTCTTCATGCCGAACATAGCCGAGTCACTACTCAGTACTCACAACGAGTATGATGTCCTCCTCAAGTGGGGTCTCATCTTCATGAACCAAACGCAGTTGCTGGACAAGAAAACAATCGAACAGATGTCTTTGGTGAGTACCTGGAAGTAAGACCATTTTACAGAATCTTTTTTCACTCTACCTTTTCCCATACCTATTTGGCTTTGATTTGAATTTTAGCCATTTTTTCATATCTATCGTCTAAATATATCTACATTGAAAAGAAGAAAAAATGGAATGATTGCATTGTATTTTTTCTGCTAGCATTGGCTAGCAGAAAAGTATAATAAACTCTTTCAATACCTCGGTTAGTGCAATTTAACATCTTACATTACTCTTAAGATCTTCATGCATTCATTCAACCTGCCCTTCCCAAACCAGAAACAGATACTACCTATCCACTTGGAATATTATAACGATAGTTGAAGAAGTTTTATGTCCCTAACTTTTGTAGTATTCCCTGGTATAACGAAGAATAATGAGCAGTCAAAAACTTATACACCACTACGTTGTGTTAGGAACCTTTAATTATATTCCAGAAACATTACTCGAGAGTATATTATAACGAAATTAGAATTTATAATTTGTCTCAATGGGGGTACAGACAGTTGTTGGAGGCAGAAACATGGTTGAATGCTTCTACTGCCACAATCTCACATTTATTTCCGCAGTTCCGCACTGGTAGCTCATCTCTCTCCCACGTTCATTTCCCAGTGAAGGTGAAAAACATCGATGCTTCTCGTTATTGACGTGTCCATTGTTCCATCTATCTTCCTTCCGTACATTAGTTAGTCTATTACTAGCCAAAGATAAGGTTCGGTACGTAGCTCTTTGATTGTTGGTAACTCCTGAACTTTTCAGAAGATTTTTTTGCATAGACATAAGTATAAAAAATCGTTTTATTTATTTAGACATGCATAGATTGTAATTTTTACGTGGTAATGTAACTCCTATATCTATAAAATAGTTTTTTATTATTTTTTTATTCCTCGTGTTATTGATCCTTAGGTAGCTCAAGAGCTGAATATCACAGAGCGTAGTCCAGACTACATCAACCCTTACTCCAGATCTGCTCAAAAACTCAAGACCCAAAATGAAGACACAACTCCCCCACCCAAACCCAAGAAAAAGAAGAAGAAACTACCACGGGGACCGAGGTTGAGTGATGAGCTATGACAGAGACCCAAATGAACTACTGATGTTAAATTGTGGAAGAAAATTTTATGTCTCGTTCTTGAGGGATATACACTCAAACAGGATATACTATTATTGTATTGTAATCTCATGTTTCAACATGGCTATTACACGATCTCAAGACCTACATAAATATATTATTTATATTTATAATGTAACGAGTAACGAGTGCTCTCGGGTCCTCTCCTTGGGGCTCGCATTGCAGTGAAACCCGTCACAACATTCATATATCTTGAATGTTTGGGGTTTCTGCATTGAAATAAAATTCTAAGAAGAATTTTTACTAACAATTTCCTAGATTAAGTCATTGTTTGTGTTATGTTTTCCATGATAAATCTTCCGGAGTTTGTCTTTGTAACTATACTTGATATCGATAAATAGAAAATTGAAATTAAATTAATCGGTAGCAAAATTCTAAAATGTCTAACTGTTTTAAAAATACATAAATGTTGCTTGTCTCAGTTAACATGCACTAATACAAAGAGTAGGGTTCAACTCCCGGCTGGATAGGACTTTTCTGCTCGAATGGTCACCCATCATTCATCCAAGTCCTAATTTCTCTGGACGTTGCTTAACTTCAGTGACAGAACGAGAACTCGTCTATTCAACGTGCCATCGAACTTTGACAGATCGGTAAAAAATGAAAATTTTTTACCGTCTTTCTTTCAGAAGGATGACCGAAATTCTTAATTAAGGCTTCCTGATGAAGAAGTTGTGCATTTAATATCTACCTCCGTTTTGTTATCCTGCATCTCATATTAGCTTTGGATACGAAGTTTTCATCTTCTTTATGAATTTTTCATCTTTTCCTAGAGCTAACTTTCTCTCTGTCTCCAACCTCCTTTTCTCTTTCCTATCTCTGTTATTTGTTGTACAAAATCTAATAAAATATTTTCTCAATTGAAATTTTCTTTTTCCTTTTTAGTCCCAGCTTTGACGCAGTGTCTTATTAAATTTGTTTATAGCTCTAAATTGGTTTATTTTTATCTCCTTTTAGAATATACAGTTACGTTACCTATTCCATGGGATTTTTTTTTTCTCCTAAAACGTTATTACTTATTACTATAGACCCGTAGTGTGAGAGTATAGTAATGGACAGGGAGAGATCTTTTCTTAAGCCTACCACCATTCATCATCATTACGAGTTCGTTCAACTAACTAGCAATACCATTATTGTTAAATAATTTTCATGACTCAACCAGGATTTGAACCCACCTTCTTGTTGTTAGTTGATTCCTTAGTGTTGCCTTTGAGAAACAAGTGAAGTTGATTCGAGGGCTAGTGAAATACGCTCAAAGCTCTGCTCAAGTTAGCACTGGATATTTATTTGAATAATAAAGAACATTCTTAAATATTGAACTCTTACGCTTTCCATTCTCAAAATACCAATGCTATTAGTACGTGAATTAATTACCAACTCCCTCCCTAGAGAAGTACGCGAGTTTAAAAAAGAAGCAATAAATCTTCTGAACAAAAAGAAAAACACTGTAGTAAAAGGTCTGATGGGTGGGAGAAATGACCCATAATTTTATACAGTCTGGTGCAGAAGTAAAAACCCTTTCGCTGGTGGAGTAGAGTTCATTTTTCATTCTTCAGACTCGATGAATCAAGCACAATAAATTCTAATGAAAACGAAAGCATCTGAACCAGAAAATTAGGAAAAAATAAACAAATAATGAAGTGCGCCTTTATTTAAAGGCCCTAAGGAAGAGTAAAGTAAAAAATGTTTTGTGACCTTTTTCTTTACCATTGATCCTCGTTACCATGGATACAAAGCTTTTCTCTACTGTCTTCTGAATACATTTCCCCCTTGTGTTAGTGTGTGTGTGTTGTGAAAATATTGTGTTGAATATTTTACTCATTGAAGAGTAGACTTTTTAAGAGACCTTTCAGTGCACAGATGCCCATGTGAGACACTTTCCCTTGTGAAATATTTCCGGATGTTTTCTTCAGAAAAGAACATTTATTATTTTGAGATTATCAAGCTCGCCGGTAGGCGAGCGCTCGTCAAGTAGCGCCAGCCAACCGGCCTATATTAACACGAAACAGAGTTTATATGTATTTTGTTTTATTATTTTCGCCCACTTCCCGCTAACTTTTATCAATTTTTATTTCAAATTCGTAATGAGACGCGAAAATAGATTGTGTTTCACGAAAGCGCGAGGTTCCTACGTACAGCTAAAAGTCGTTTTCTGGCCACGCGTAAAATCTTGAATTTCATGAAATTATTCATACGGGTTTTTTTTTCAGACCAATTTTCTGTCAAGGGTACAGCAACGTGTGCTTATCGTGGAAAGACGTGAGATACGTTTTTGGATAGGGAATTTTTATTTCTGCATACCTTTTATAGTTTCAAGTATTTATTTTTTATAGGATAGGAGATATAGCCTTCTAAAATAAAACCGGAAAGTTGCACAGAGCCGCCCCTGGTTATCTTGGAGCTGTGATTGTGGTATTTTTCGAAAGGCCTTTTCATAGAAAAAAATATAAAAATATAACCAAATTATTACACTGGACCATAGTTGAGTTATAGCCTTTGAAAGGAATACTTATTATGGAGCCCAAAGCCGTCTATTGTTATTCTAGAAATGTATTTCTAGTGTTTTTAGAAAGGTCTAGTCAAAGGGAATGAGATGTCTTAATTTCAGATGGTTGAAACAAGTAGAAAAGTATTTAAAGCTCTCTAAAGGAATATCTATGATGAACCCTGGAGCCACGCCTAGTTATCCCAAGTGGATGACTGAAGGTTCTTTCTAAAGGTCTAATTAAACAAAATTATACTACGATGTAAATAAAAAATTTAAAAAATCAGCGACAGTGTGAGACATAAAAGAAAAAAACAGAATTTAATATTATGAGAGTAACAAAAAATCTTTGCCTCGCACAGAATTGGGATTTATACGTCTTCGCTTCATCCAAGCTGCCATCAGATCGGATTGTCAGAGTAGGGAATAATAACGTTTTATAACTATATACATTCAAAGATTTAGTCTAGGTACATCACGAGTTGACCTAGATATATTATTAGAAGTGTATAAATATTGGCCAGTAAGAGGCGAAAATATTGAATGTAGATCAAATGATAAATTAATATAATAAAATATTATGTATTGAGAAGTCTCTATGCTCGTCGACTGGCGTAGGCAAAACACTAAGTTTGCAAGGTGACCTGAGTTCGAATCCCGGCTAGGTAGAATTTTTTTTACTCTGTACTTTGGATGTCCGGTTTTCTCTTATATCTCGTGCGACAAAAAAACAGTAGTTGCTAGTTTGAGTCAACTCCTATGACCGTTTAGTTTCGAACGAAGTGAGAATGTTTTAAGTCGATCAACATTGATTTGTTACAATCTAACTATCCATCTACCTATGTATATTGTATGTAACGTGATATAAGTTGCATTTTTTGTCCAATCGAGTTGAAATTTTCATGGTTTGTTACATTGATGTATAATTTTATTATTAAATGTATATCTAGTAAATGTATATGCTTGCCTATTGATGTATAATTATTAAAAATGTATATCTAGTAAAACTTCTCACTTTTTTTGTTTGTACTGGTTATGCTGATACCATGTTTAGCAACTTTAAGTTAGGCAAATATATGGGTCAAAATTTCTTTTAGCCATGGTTAGAAGCAATTTAGAACATACAATAACGCTCGGCACTTTCATTTCCTCTTTATTTTACCAATATCGAATTTCCATCTACCTACCACGTACGTACATAATATAATTAAAATTATATGGTAAACAAACCCCTTTGTCCGTTTTTTAACGCGCTCAATAACTAATTTTACAATACAAGGTTAAAACACTAGTTCATTATGAATGAATTTATAGTTAATGGATTTAAGATTAAATAGGTATGTTTTTTTTTTCATTATTTTTTACTGGTTGAAGTTCCACAAAAGAAGCAGCAATTATCACACCGTGTTCTATTTAGAAATATTGTGACCAGTTGATTGCATAATTATGGTTTTCACATCCTGATTTGAAGTAGTCAGGACGAGGGGTTTTAACCTTCATTCGCTGGGAATCGTTTCAGCTACTCACATTTACCTCACCCAGCCTAGGTAGGCCGGTAATTCCAGCCTCACGTGTTTGGAGGGAAAATAATTTAATTCGAAAAGTTTGCCCCATCCGGGAATCGAACTCGGGATGTCTGGACTACGCGTAGTAGTCAAAAGCATTACGCCACGGAGTTTGGCCATTGACAGTCTAAAATTCTAAATAAAGCATTTGTTTGGATCAATACTTCAGTATTTTGAAGCGTCAATTACTTCGATCTTATTCAAAATTTACAAATACCTATATATAAAAAAAAAACACTGCCAATTATGGACACAATACTTCCTCGTGATTGTTTCACATTATATACATTATACACGTGGCAATTTTGAAAATTTATACTAAATCACTTGTATCTCCAGAACCGCTTAACCGATTTTCTTACATTCTAAGAACATTCTTACATACTATTTTTTTACATTCTAAATTCTACAAAAATTCTGTATCAGTAAGTCGTGGACCTTATTTTTTGACTTTTTTGTCCAAAATTTCGGATTTCCTTAAATATCAGAGTTAAATTATAATTAATTAAAAAATAATTAAATATAAATAACCTATGTAAAAACAATAATATGCATATTGCATATACATACAAAATTTCATTAAAATTGGATGTACCGTTCACGAGATATAAGGGTTTAAGTAAAAAGTTAGTGGTTAGGCGCATGGTCTCTTTCACCCAGAACCGACAGTGCGAATTTGATGAATTTAAAATGGGACCATTTACAGAACGTTTTCTATATGTGTGCAAAATTTTATCAAAATCCGTTGAGTAGTTTCCGAGATTTGCGCTTTACATGGAATATTTTTAACAGACCGACAGACCGAAGGATCGACAGACCGACACAAAATCAAAGTTCCTCAGGAGGTTTTGAAACGTCCAAAACTTTGAAAAAAATTGAAATCGGAGCAAAAAAAAACGAACACAATACTTCCGATTTCTTATATTAGAAATTTCTCGGAAGTAAAAATTAGTTCTTCGGCGAGAGTTGATCATTACCATAATGTGCTTATTGCTAACAATACTGAACCGGGGTAGTTTTCTGTTAGTGAAGCTCGGCAGTGGGTTTCAAATTTTGAAAAGATCAACAAAATTGTTGAGCGCTATTTAGTGTCTCTCAAAGGATCACACTTGTAATCTCAAGATTTGTCCTCTCTTCAGCAAGCTCTGTGAAATTTTCTTTCAGTATCTATTAAAAGTTTTTTTCTTCTATTATTTTTTTTTTCTCCTTGCAACTCATTGTAATTATTTACAGAACAGTGCTTGGATCACAATATAATTTTCGAATATACACCTCAATATAACTATTACCGTAAAGAAACTAGTGTCACCTCACTAGTTAAATATAATTTACCCACCATATTTTAATGTTATAGTTACAATTTTACTGTGTATGTTATAGTTATAATATTACTATTAAAAATGAGTCTAGAACATTATAAATTAAAGATCGTCTTTTCTTTAATCTACAGATGTTGATAAGTTTTCTTCATAAATCAGATGAAAACCAATTAAATCAAAAAGTAGTGATATCCCCCAAAAAACACTCCGTGTAAAAACAGTCGTCAAGTGTGGAATGATCAAAAAGAACTGATATCAAAAACGTCAATTTTCTCTGGTTGAAAATTATTTTTCACGTAATTAGTTTTGATAATTCAACCAAAATTATAGTCTCACATAAACACTACACCCTGGACCAAACTTCGATTTGGTATTTTAAGAACAATGTTGCATGATTACAGAACCACGTCCTTGACTACTGCACACTATTTTGTATGCAAATTACTACACATAAATTTCAGAACAAAACTGTGTGCAGTAGTCAAGGACGTGGTTCTGTAATCATGCAACATTGTTCTTAAAATACCAAATCGAAGTTTGGTCCAGGGTGTAGTGTTTATGTGAGACTATAATTTTGGTTGAATTATCAAAACTAATTACGTGAAAAAATATTTCAACCAGAGAAAATTGACGTTTTTGATATCAGTTCTTTTTGATCATTCCACACTTGACGACTGTTTTTACACGGAGTGTTTTTTGGGGGATTACATCTTCTTGGATTAGGATGAAGAGGAAATGATAGACAGTATGATAACTAATGTGTTTTGTTCGTCATGCAAATTTGTTTACAGGCGGGTATCAAAATATACTAGCTTAATATTTTCAGTATTAATTACATGGTTAAACATTGGCCTGATTGTGTTTCAATTTGTTTAAAATTATTTTTTATATCTTTTGACTTGTCAAGGGTAGATATATTATAGAATCTTGTTTTAAGCAGCTGAAACCCGAGCACTTTTTATAATTGTCATGATTGCTACCTTTCTGGTTCTGGGTTGTTAACTAGGTTTTGGTTATGTTGTACCTACAATAGTATAAACAAACCTTGAGGAGATTCATTCAATCTCAAGAGGACAGTTTAGTTCATTTGGACTGGTCAAAGTAATTGCATTCATTATTCTTCGTGTGTTAGATTAGTGGAAGATTTTATTCTTCTATCTAATAATATAAAATAGGAATATAAAATTTATGCATTGTCTTTTCACTGCTTTTGCGGTCACTGAAAACAAATTGCTACAAAAGAAATTTGACTCTAATTTACTACAGTTTTATTCTATGATCGACATCAATATTATAAAATGTAGGGCTTTGATGAGGAAAGAGGTTCTTATGCTAATTAGACGATATGATGCTTTGTTCAATACCTTCAGTTGTCTACGAAAATGGGAAAAAAACTTAAACCCTCCTTTTACTTATATTTTTCACGAAAAAAAAAAATCATTCTGTTGGTGGAGAACAGCTTGGAGTTTTTTTTTAACCTGATATTATGATAAACTTTGGCCAAACGAGATGGATAGGAAAATCCTTCCTTCATCCGTTGGCCGGGCTTTTCTCCTTCCGTTTAGCTTCCTATCTCTCCTCTTACTCCCTGCCCATTCTCCTTCATACCGCCTTACTTTGATCATCCACCGCGCCGTCACTCCCTCAACTCTTTCTCCTGCTCTCTCTCAAAACGGAAGGAAGAAGACAGTAACGTCGTTTTCTTGACGAGTGTTTATTTTGTGACTTGTTGTTGATGTTGTAGAGGAGAGAGTGTTCATTAAAACAATGATGTACTTGATGGCCCAGCCATTATTCTATAGGCATCCATCTCCAGCCTTTTAAGTGTACGTCTTAACTTTAAACTGTTTTCAGTGTATCTATCATCCATCATAAAATTTATGCCCTGTACTTTTTAAAAAACATAATGTTGATAAACATTGTAGGACTATGATCTATTTAAAAGCGCGCTATTAGCTCAGTGGTTAAGCACTCGCTTGCCATGCGGAAGGTCCCGGGTTCGATCTCCTGTGCCGACAAAGAATTGTATCCTTAATTTGGTTGCAATTGTTTGTAAGGGATACCTTTTGGTGCGCTCGTGTTGACCCATCACCTAATTAGGAAGTATTGTGTCACTTCTCGCCCATCAGAGGGGGCATACTACGGGATGGGTAGGCTACAACACAGACCACAAGCGTTTACAGTAGCTCTTGTTTCATGTCTACGAAATAAAAACACTCAACTTTAAAAAAAATACGCGATCAATGTCTAAGTAGTAAAATATTCTATTATATTTGTTACCTACTAAAAAAAAATTCCGGTCTCTATGAGTTCTCTTATCTCCAGGTTCAACTATGAATTGCCATCGGAATTAATCATGCCATTAATAAACACACCAACATAACTAATCAGCTGATTAGTGATTTAACACGCTGTTTAATTTAAATAATAATTTGATAAACGCACCTTTAAAGTACTAATTTAATATCAAAGAAAAAGACTTCTTACAAATTACAAAACGATAATAAATACGTGCTGCAGTAAGTCAACGAAAATCTAACTCATATTTGGATCAAAAAAAAGAGAAGGAAGGGAGACTTACATCTCATTTCATAAGTATCATGAGTTATATCCAAACGTTTTCCAAAATTTATCGGAATGGATTTTCATGTGGTTTGTAAATTTATCTACTTCTAAATCTCAATGGATGGAAGCAAATTTCAAAACACGAGGAAAATAACAGAAAGAGATTAAACTTTGGAATAAATCTGACGGTTGGTTTATTAAAAAATATAAAACGAAAAAGAAAAAAAATGGAATAGAAATTTTTAAATTGAAATTATCCATCACATAAAACATGAAGTTAGATAATATTATAAACTTTTGAGTACAGATATCTTAGAGGTTGCCAAAAGGAAAGAACTTACAAATATTGTTATTATTTTGCTAATGCATAATGGCCGAATTATAAAACAAGATTAAAGTTAAGCGATGTAAGCCAGACTGTCCCTCAAGTCGGGCTATATTGCACTGTAAGTGGTTGAAACTTCAACTTTAGGGAGGGTCTGGCTTATCTTAAATTCAATCCTGTTTTATGATACGGCCTGTTTTACAAGTTACAAGAGACAATATCGGATTCAGTTCAGGGCTAATCATGAAAGGCGTGGAATGCAGGTATCCTGTCAAAAATACACTTACCTATATAATATCTACCTTAACGAAGGCAATTAAAATATATACCAGCTGAAACCCTGCACTTTGTTACCGTTGAGGTTTTTCCCGATCTGGCTTATCTTTGTTGTAATCTCATTTTATAATAATTCGGCCCCAAGTGTCTTTTTTAAAAGCGCTCTCAACTACCTTATTAATTTAAGCTAGAAATCAGTTCTACACAGATTTCTACTAGTTTTGTATCCAACTGACAACGTCGCTTTTATTTTCATGGCTCAGCAGTTCGGTGCTCAGAAGTGGGGAAATGGATGGAAGTTTGAGGACGGGGGTACTGGGGATAAATAAAAGTTCAAAATTAAAACGTTCCTTCTTCCAGGACTTCCAGTTCTTCCTTTATTTTGTATTCTACCTGTTGACAGTGCAATGTTGAAAGATATTTTAAGAAATATATTGAGTTAAAAAGAGAAATTAATATGTTAATCCAGCTGTTTTTCCAACCTATTTAACAGTGATTAGACTGTCCAGCTAATGTTGTTTAAGTTTTGTGTAGATAATGTGTTCAATGTTCATATTAAAGTTAAAAGTTCCTCAAGAGAATCAGCTCAATCTATTTTTTCTCTATGACATGAATTTAATATAAAATTTGTGAAAAGTTATTAGGTACCTACTTTATTAGTTCATTACTAACACTGATTTACCAGGACCAGGATACCTACAATCTTCATAAAAAATACATGATCCAGCAAATAGGTAAGTCACTTTTTGTTTGTTCCCTTTTTTGTACCTATCTTTTAAATTAAATAAAAGAGAGAAAAATGTTATTGGTGTTCCCAACTTTCATTCTGATATGATTAGCATCTTAGTTAGTCAAAGTACCTAACCTTACAGGTAATCTAATTTCTATGGGTTATCAACTAAACTGTTAAACTATTCATCAAGGATTATGTAGAACATGCAGGTATCACTGCATTTTCAACTATCATTTTTTTCTTCTTCAAATCAAATTTAGTGTCTTATTTTCCAGACACTGGACCTTTGAAGAACAGATGCCTTCCTGCAACATATTGCAGGTACAGATAGCAAATCCTTTGAGTGTCAATTTTTGACACTTTGATCAAATAAATTATTATTATCATGCACTCATCTGCACTATCTGTAGATCCCAGAGCTAATTTATTTATCTAGGTAATTCTGCTGATGTGTGTTTTTCAGACCAGGTAACTTATTATTATTATTATACAACACTTTATTAGATATAGATGGACATTATGTACATACAAATAATAATTTTAACAATGAAAAAAATGGAAACAATATACAATAAAAATGAAAAAAAATAAAAAATATATAAAAACATATGTCCTAACTAAAGGGCGGGGTTATTGCCTATGGCAATCTCTTCCAACCAACTTTATGTTACCTTTGCTCCAACTATCCTCTATACATTCGATTTTTGTTTTGTTTTTTCTTAATTGTCATTTACTCTGATACTATGTATAAACTGCTGCATGATTTCCACATATTGTGACTTCCTTTCAGTTGCATTGCTAATTTGGTACAGATTCTGAATATAGTCTTAAGGAATCATTTTCTTTTGTAATACAGCTGGTCAGATGTGTTTAGAATATCTAATTCTTTATAGTTCATTGAAACATTTTTTTTGGATATTTGGTATCATCCCTAATCAGTATTTGAATCCATAGTTTAAACATAATATTCAATCAACAGCCATACTAATTTTACATGTTCCCAGTTTCATGTCTTACTATGTAGTTGGATTTGTTGAATTGCTAATGTAAGTTTTAAATAAATCAACTTCTTTTGTTTGCAAATTCCTCAGTGAATCGATGACTCCAAATTCCAGCAGCATTCAAAAGAACAGCACTTCATGTTGAGTACATAATTTTTACTTTGACCTATGTGCGCCGTGTTACTACACTGTATATGCAATGTGCAATAAGAATAACAGCTCGAGTTATAGCGGTGTTGAGTGTTGATAAAGATTCAACACGCTCGTGTTGAAAATTTAGGGGGTCGGTACTACAACGGTAGGGACTTTTGTGTTTATTTCTGGATTCCCATAAGTCAAAATATCTCTAATTTGGGACTGATTGATTTTTTTGGAGTGTTCGGAGATCGGGCTGGCGAATAAAATTTGAAATCATGCATTTTACAGAATGTTCTTACTAGACGAAACGCAGTGCGATTTTTATCTTTCTATACAAAGATAAAAATTTATTTGCCAAAGCTTTTGTGTCAATTTATTATCAATGTTTTGCCAACTTGTCTTCCCCAAAATTGCATTTAAGTTCTTGTTTCTATATTGCATGTTTCATTTCATTAAAACTGTATTACTGGAAAATTATATCGTATAAGATTATACCTAGTATGTGTGTTAAAAGGGAGGGTGTACTTACGAGTACCTTCAACTATTTTCTCTTGTACGACACAAGAATACCTATACGGATTTTGGCCGTTATCGCACCAGATATAGTCATTCGAAGTTTTTTAAAAGCGTGGAATCGGAACTCCGGATAGCATGTTGTATGCTGAAAAAGTTGTGGAATGGGTATTAAAAATAACCATATAAAAGTGTGTTGTTTATACCCAAATAACCCAATCAGAATGCAGTTGAAAGGAAACATACTGGATTATTAGAGTGATAAAGCTTTCTAAAATCTCGTCCTGTCTCTCATATTGACAATTTGACACACCTGAGGCATAAACGTAATGCCTAGGGGACTTTCAGTAGGTAGTCATTCAATTTAGGAAAGGTGACAAATTGTTTATCCTACACCTGTTTTACCCTCCATCAAGTCTAGAAAATATGTGTCAAAAGCATTAATAGTCGAAATATTCAAGGTCATAATCTGCTAATCCGGGTATCTATTAGTTTCTATTCTACCTAACACCATGTATTTTTTTCCACATTTAGGCATTTGTGTATGCTACCACGTATCTATAAAATATTTCAAGCATTAACATCGCCTGGTGATGACTACCATCCAGTAACTAAATTATTACCTTTATTTAATTTAAGACGTAAATTGATTGAAACCTATCTTGTTTTACACTTTCTAGAAAAAAGTCCCTCATATTTAAAAAATAGAACACACGTGGTTTTCATAATAATTATACGGTGTATTCCTATTCTTAAGTTTCGCTTTGAATACTCGTAAGTTGAAGCTCAAAGTTCAACAGCACATGGAGAAAAGTTTATGATGTTAGCAAAGAAATGCGGTGAAGAGGGAGGGTGGAAAATACCAACCTCTTCATTCTGACACCAAAGTTCTTCTGTTATTAGCCTCTTATATCACATTTTCAACAGACGTATTAACATAAATAACAACATTAAGTAAGTACCTATATTGTGTTATTATGTCACACCTGTAGTGGTTAGTATTACGAATCTCCAATATCAATATGCTTTTTCATAGTGCCGCCACTGGTCGCTATCCATACAAATAGCTACTCATTTTTCCTCACGAGACATGAGTGGACCCTGGACATCAAAGTACAGAGCAGGATTTTTCTGAGGGGATCTGAACCCAGTTATCGTGCGTGCAAGCCATTGCGTTAGTCCACTCGGTTTACTATTTTTACCATTAAATATTACAATTCGTATCCTTTAGTTTAAGTCCATACCCTAGTGCCCTAACCTAACTTCTCTCGCACTCACTGTCTCCTTAACTAAAGACTACTGGAGACTCGCCTATTATTTCATTGGGTATCTCTTTCCAACCCTCTCTCAAAAATTACGAGATTGAAAAAGAAACTTGGCACAAATCCACTGAACTCTCCCCAAAAAATCATAGCATATCTCATGTTTGCAGGTGTACCCCGAACAGGGACTATTATATACACACTGGATGCTGCATATACTCCCCTGTCTTATAAAATATGCATGGATAAAAAAATCTTCGTGTCTTTGTGTGAAATACGAGCGGGATTTTTTATTTTACCTCAAAGAATTTAAATCAAATAAAAAAAGAGATACAGGTAGCTATGAAGAAGAGCCGGTTGAAGGAATAGAAGGAAAAGTGGTTGAAAGTTGGAAGGCAAAGGTAAAAATGTCTTCCCAACGCAAAACTTTCTGCATAATGTCTGTCCTTCTCCTTCTCTTCTCTTTTTCTCTTTCTCTCTCTCTCTCTACTTACCTCGAGCAATGTTTTATTACTTTTTGTTGCGTCTTTCTTTAAACATCATTATTTTGTCTATTTGTTTATCTTGGTAAGACAGGTACGTACTTGTTCTTTGTTTGACTTTTTCGGTCTCATGAACTTTAGAGTGAGTCAGAAAGAGAGAGAGAGAGAGGGAGAGAAAGAGCGATAGTATTCAGATCAAATGAATAAAATGCAATGTAAAGTGGGTTGTGTCTGAGCACGTGGATTTACTGTGCTCCTTTCTAACGTTGAAGCTATAATTCTTGTGACTAGAATTTCAAATACTGTAATGTGGTTGATCTTATCAAGTTGTAATTTAGATCGAAAAATTATTTCCTGCTAGGTATCTGTAAGTTTTTGTATTTTTTATATCTAGGGTAGAAGTTAGAAGCGTATTGGCATAAATAATCAAGTAGGGTAGTTGTACGAGTATACTCTTTGTCACTGTGAGCTCTAATAGATCTTTCGTGACATTAATTAACATTGATTATTGAAAAATTTCAATGATTGAACTTGGAGAGTATTGAAGTTTTCTTCCGAGCATATCGCTGTAGAAATTATACAATAACTCGGACCTAATAATATGAGACCCTATCTGTGTCATCGGTAACAATAATGAAAACTTGACTTGTAGGTATAATATATTTATAGTCCAGATCTATATGATTATACATAGTTCAGATGACAGAGAATCCTAGTCTCACTTTAATTTATTATTAGAAAATATGTTTATTTCGAAATTGTTTGTGTAATCTTTAGGTATCCGAAGTATTTAGTTTGTTTTAATAGGAGGAATCAAGAAACGGTCTATGTGACTAAGAATTTTGTGTAATGAATGAAATTTTGAATAGATTTTTTTGACAAATCTGTTCCACAGTAGTTCAAATATTAAATATTATAAAACAAAAGCAGTATGTAATATGGATTTTTAACTTTAATTTGTCATAAAACTAACAATTGCTCGAAGATCGGTTTATTCCTTCACAGCATCTTCGCTTCCTCGGCGGAGCCGGTATACATATCATACGTCTGACTTGGCGCTTTCTCTCTCTCCCTGGGGGGGTGTCAGGTGCAGGGGAAGGCGGTGTTGCGGCTCTCGGCTTGGAACTGATCCTGATTTTCTCCACACTAGTGTAGCAGGGAGGTCTTGTCTTGCGAGATAATGGTTTGCCAGGGAGTGCGGGTGTGGGCTGCTTGTGTTTCTTCTTACAGCAATTGTATCTACATGGGCATTGCATGAAACGAATTCTAGATACCGATGGACAACATTTTTTTGGCTTATGAATGCACCTTAGCTTACGAGCAGGTGGTGTATGATCGGGACGATTCTTTGTTTTTAAAATGGAACATTTTTCATCAGGATCAGGACTTATCTCGCGGTAAAGTGGCTTACATAAATATTCACTTGAGCACGGTTTGAAAAAAACTTTAGATATTTCCCTTGGATCTTGTTGACTTTTTGGTTTTGGAGTGGAACATTTTCCTTCATGAGAATGTCGATATGAAGATGGCTTGCAGCAAACTGAACTACACAGCTTATCTTTTACATATTGAATCGGATCACAAATTGGACGCGGTTTGGAAGAAGAATTATTAAACATGGATTTACAGCATGTTTTAGTTTGGCAAGATTTAGTAGATACTTGAGTGCAGCATTGTTTCTTAGGGTGACAAGGTATAACTGAACACTCAGATGAGCTTTCTGTTCTATCTTCACAAGAACTTTCTTGTGAGCAGCACGATACTTCCTCACAACACAACAGCTGTAGGATATAACATCTCAAGTACCGCCAAGCAATAGATAGTAAAAAGTAGGCAAAGAACAGGTAGTTGAGTAGGATGAATAGTTTGATCAGATACTTATGAAAGCACCACTCGTCATATCTCTTGCATCTGAAACAGCAGGGGTAGAATGCAGGTATCACAAATTCGCAAATAATTCCTGGCATCGTCCACTTGGTTTCTTGTATCAGAGCTGGTGTTCAACCCATGGAGTAGCAACTCGATTGCCATTTTTTTCTTAATGCAGATTTGAACTTACATTTTTGTGTGAATGTTCCTCTCTAAAATATTATACGTATTTATGTAGCGAATTCTTGCACATTGATTTTCTTTACTGCTAAATTTTGTGAAAGCTGTGATATTTATGTTTTTGTGTGAGTACAGGTAAATATTTATCGAACATTATTTGTAACTAATATCAACTAGCTGAAAAAAATCAGCTTAACTTTTTGCGTTCAGTCTCTGCCACTTAACGGGGTTAAGTGGTAGAGAATGCCTAAGGTATTAACTTCGTCCTGGATTACAAAACAATTGTAATTAAAAATAATATGGATCTTTTTCTAAGTTTTTCTTTTTTAAATTTATTGTTATTGGTTTTTTGTTGATGATTGTTTTGTAAAAAAAAAAAATAAAGTGTCAGGTAAATAAATAAACACCGTATTGTTCTGATGGTACATCTGATCAGGTAAGTAAAATAGAACGGTTTCAGTGTGTTGTATTTTTTATTTTGGATAGCTATCTAATTGTTAACACAAATATTCCCAGCTCGTCCTGGCCCATCTCACATAGGGTCTCCTCAGGTCAAGGCATTGGTGTCCCTCGTCCTGGCCCATCTCACATAGGGTCTCCTCAGGTCAAGGCATTGGCGTCCCTCGTCCTGGCCCATCTCACATAGGGTCTCCTCAGGTCAAGGCATTGGCGTCCCTCGTCCTGGCCCATCTCACATAGGGTCTCCTCAGGTCAAGGCATTGGCGTCCCACGTCCTGACCCATCTCACATGGGGTCTCCTCAGGTCAAGGCATTGGCGTCCTGGCCCATCTCACATAGGGTCTCCTCAGGTCAAGGCGTAGGCGTCCTGACCCATCTCACATAGGGTCTCCTCAGGTCAAGGCGTCCCTCGTCCTGGCCCATCTCACATGAGGTCTCCTCAGGTCAAGGCGTCCCTCGTCCTGGCCCATCTCACATGGGGTCTCCTCAGTAGGGTGGGCCGAAAAAAGTGAATTTTTGAATCGAGAATTTTAATAGCAAAATAAAGTTGTAGCATGGCTAGACATTTCCAAAAATATAACTTTTGTCGAAATTGGATGTTATCTTCCACTGCCGCAAAGCGGTTGAAGTTTGGCGAAAAAGTCGAAAATGGCATTTTGGACCCCACTTTAAGAAAATTATAAAAATAGCACATGAACATCTAAGAAGCTCAAATTTGTTTCAAATTACTCAATATGTGTTCTAATTTTATTTTTAGACTAAAAATAATGAACTTTTTGAACTGTGTTCTGTATACAGGGTGATCCAAAATCATGAAATACCACTTTTTCATGTGATTTGTATGGGGTATATTATGTTTATATTTATTGAATTATTTGAATTAATCCTTCGATATTGGCAAACAAAATCATTAAATATTACATATATGATAGTGCTGGACAGTTTGGATGATATTTGCACTCTTCAGATATACAAGGTGGCCAAATTTTTCATAAATTATGATGACTTTTTTATGTACTTAGTTCATGGTTTTTTTTACATTACAACCATCTAAATATTATGCTAAGCAGTTTTTAGGGACATAAAATATAAATAAGGATAATAAGACAGTCTCTTATCCAAGATATTCCGTATGGAAACCAGGTGATTGATGGAAAGTCTTGGGTGGAAGGAAATTTTCACCCAACACAGTGCACCTTGGGAAATATCTCGTAGTAACATTGGAGTGACAGCATAAACAATAGTAGACCAACAAATTATCTCTACACATAATATAATGATATAGTTGATTGATAAGGCGGCGCACTTGAAACCTCTAACCTGGAAGTCGGTGGTTCAAGTCCTGGATTCAGCGTAGATTTAGTAACTCGATTTTGAGTAGTTGTGATATCATGAAAGTGATTAACACAAGTATAGTACCTTTTTTAATGATATAGTTGTTTGCTCATCAGTGAAGTTCAGTAAATTTGCTTACATTTCTTTAGACAATAAATAGAATCTCCTCCAATAATTTTCCACTGGGCACAGTATCCAGAATAGATGTAACGTTCCCTCGCTATTCAGCGAGAGAAAAGCCATTGTTTAAGGTACATTGTTGCCTTTGAGCTACCAGTATGTTGTTGTTGTTAATTTGTTACCAATAACAAAGTGATTTGCATTTTTCTAATCTGAAGGACTTACCTACTTTATTTTTTTCTGAAACCACAAATGGCATGAAAGACCAGCATAATATACATATGATATATTTTATGAACCCATTTGGTTATTTTTGCCGAATCATTACATTTTTCCCAATGGAAATAGGTGTAATGTATATGTAGGTACAACCTCAGAAATCCATTTTCCATTATAAACCTTAATGGCTCTCAATATAAAATTGCAGAGAGACACAAAGAACTAGGTCGGAAGATATCAAAAGTCGTGATATAAAAAAATTCGTTGTTGGGAGGGTTCGGGAGAGCTTCGTCGCGTAGTATAGCCACCTAATACACATGTTAGCTAGACCTTATACAGTTATTTTAATAATAATAATGCAGGAAATAGATTGGTCAAACTATAAGGTAAAATTGCAACAATGATAAGGGAATAAGTTCCCTATAAAACATATTTCCCAAGGTGCACTGTGTTGGGTGAAAATTTCCTTCCACCCAAGACTTTCCGTCAATCACCTGGGCTTCATACGGAATATCTTGGATAAGAGACTGTCTTATTATCCTTATTTATATTTTATGTCCCTAAAAACTGCTTAGCATAATATTTAGATGGTTGTAATGTAAAAAAAACCCTGAACTAAGTACATAAAAAAGTCATCATAATTTATGAAAAATTTGGCCACCCTGTATATCTGAAGAGTGCAAATATCATCCAAACTGTCCAGCACTATCATATATTTAATATTTGATGATTTTGTTTGCCAATATCGAAGGATTAATTCAAATAATTCAATAAATATAAACATAATATACCCCATACAAATCACATGAAAAAGTGGTATTTCATGATTTTTCATGATTTGTATACAGAACACAGTTCAAAAAGTTCATTATTTTTAGTCTAAAAATAAAATTAGAACACATATTGAGTAATTTGAAACAAATTTGAGCTTCTTAGATGTTCATCTCCTGTTTTTATAATTTTCTTAAATTGGGGTCCAAAATGCCATTTTTCGACTTTTTCGCCAAACTTCAACCGCTTTGCGGCAGTGGAAGATAACATCCAATTTCGACAAAAGTTATATTTTTGGAAACGTCTGGCCATGCTACAACTTCATTTTGCTATTAAAATTCTCGATTCAAAAATTCGCTTTTTTCGGCCCACCCTACTCCTCAGGTCAAGGCGTTGGCGTCCCTCGTCCTGGCCCATCTCACATGGGGTCTCCTCAGGTCAAGGCGTTGGCGTCCCTCGTCCTGGCCCATCTCACATGGGGTCTCCTCAGGTCAAGGCGTTGGCGTCCCTCGTCCTGGCCCATCTCACATAGGGTCTCCTCAGGTCAAGGCGTTGGCGTCCCTCGTCCTGGCCCATCTCACAAAGGGTCTCCTCAGGTCAAGGCGTCCCTCGTCCTGGCCCATCTCACATGGGGTCTCCTCAGGTCAAGGCGTTGGCGTCCCTTGGTCTGGTTCACTGCGTTATTCGAAAACTTGATTTATACAGTAGCACAGAAAAAATGCTGTACCTATAGAGTAAGTAGGCTACATGGGAATTATTACTCAACAATAAACATTACTAAAATGATCATATTCTTGGCTGTCTTTATATTATTTTAATTAATTCTACTTTAAATTATTCACATATTTGATTTTATTCTTTATTTAATACAATAGTATAGTACATAGTAGAACATATTATATCCTAAGATAATTCTACCTAATTGTATATAATTTATACTATCTCAAGGTCTGAGTACAGTTTCTTAGTTCAATGGTGCGTTGCTCTTCATCGCTTTGCGCATTATATTTTTGCACTTCTGACACAAGTAAACGTAGGTACTTGTACATTTTGTTTACCTTTCATAGTACGTAATACACATTATTGTATTTAGTAAAATATAATACATTGTACATACTTATGCTTCATTTGGCTAGTTAGGCTGTATAGTACATTTTTCCCAACAGATTTTAACAAGAGAAAAGTAATTTGAACCTGAGATACTTGGCTCTGAAATTCGTTTGAAATTCAAGCACCGCCGCTATCTGCCCGGTACTGATGCGTTCCAATTTCTAGTTGATTTATTATATCGAGGGGGTCTGTTTTCAGGTGGGGAGATAAGTCGTTTTAGAAACGCACAAGATAGAGTTTTTCCGCTCGTTTAAAACAAGGGTGTATGAAAGTTGAAAATTATGAAAGTTTCTGCGAGCGAGGACTGGGCGGACGTTGTTTATGAAATGAGAAAGTTTGTGTCACACCTTGGCCCCCCACACCCCCCCGCCCCCGCTCTCACCCTCAGCCGATAACTTTGCCGGATTTAGCCGACGAAAAATAGTCATATTTTTTATTTGAAAAGATTTTCAGCAACTAAGCTCACTTACCATACCAACAGAAGGAAAAGAAGAAGAAGAAATCGGAATAAGAAAAAGGTCAGCCTATTTAAGTAGAGCTTTTGAATAATGTAGCCAGAAGAATTTTTTTAATATTCACTATACTTATAACTGCAAATAGCCCATATTGTTGGTGTTGTAATCTTGTAATCAGCTTGGCTTCAGCTGGGTGAAGTGATGGTCTCCAGCCAATTTGGTTTGAAAAGTTAGCGCGTCCTGAATCCTGAACCACATATTTCTATATGCGATTATTACTAAACATCTTAGATCAAGTTTTATTTACAATAAATTACATAGAATATTTACATAGAAATTGAAATTAATAAAACAAAACTTGATCAAGGGCGGTGCTAATGCCAACGGCATTCTCTTCCTGCGATCATCAATCAACGTGAGAACCTGAGAACTTGGGCTTTTTCTTTATAAACCATTAAATCCTTGGACAACTGCAAGCTAGCCTGGCTTGTTAGGTTTCGCTAGTTCGTTCTTTGTTTATAGTCCTCTAAGCGAGACTCTGGTCTTCTCCCTGATTAAAGTCTCCCAGCCCATATTGTCACAATAAATTCTTGCCGATAGTTATGGTTTCTTTGAATGATGTTGTAAGCCTCGCATTTCGTCTATTCGGAAAGGCTGTTGAATGTACTTATGAGCTTATATTAGGATAGCGACATTTCCCCACGGCTCAAGCTGACCTGAGCTCTGATGGTGTGAGTGGAAGCTTGCTTAAGAGAGCTATCTTTAGTTTTGTGTAGGTATTTATACCGACTTGGCTTTTTGCTTGTTAATCCTTTTTTGGCGAAACAATTTTCTTTCGATTTTTTTTTATTTTTTTTTTTTTTTTTTTTAAGATAATGTACATAGGTGTACCTACTACCTATGTATTATGTGACTAAGAAAAAATCTTATTTGGTAAATCCGTTTTCCCGGAGAAGCCGAAAATCTGAATGTATTTTTTTTAACACACTTCCAAAAGGTAAGTGTTTTTTTTTTAATATATTCAAAAGATCACATTGACGAATTTGCAGGTGTCTTTTAGTGTCTAAATCATGCCTGTATTCGATAAAAGAAAATAAAAATATGGTTTTGGTTTTAAAATTTCGATCAGCGAAGTTGGTATGCGGAGAAGAAAAAAATTGACATGGACTTGTTTCTGTAAGCCGTGTATTGTAGGCCCTTGTCAATTTTTTTTTTTTTTTTTTTTTTATCAACATCCATGTAGGGACATTGTTAGAAATTGTAAAAAATTACTTCACTGTCTGAGGCCAATCTATGTTGATGCATTTAATAACAACAACAATAACTTATAACAACATCACTAACATATAGAACTACTTACTACTACCTAGCTGCTTATAAATATCATGTGTCACAAAATTTAAAATTATAAATATTATTGAAATTATGCTGAAATATTTTTATTTTATTATTATACGTTTTATAATAATTATAATCTTTCCTCTCTTCATGTAGAGTTTGCAATGCGGATTTAATCACATTCATTTCATAATTGTAAAACCTACATATAGGGATTATTGAAACAATCGTCTATTCGAAACCTACATATTTTGCGTACATATAGAAGTATGAGTGAAAATTATCCTAAATAGCACTATTTTAATTCAATAAAACTAAATCTCCCGCTGCTTTTGTTTTGAAAACAATCAAATTATTTTAAATGCAAAATAGTTTCACATTCATAACTGTGCTGATAAGGAAGAGACCCAGCAGTGAGAGAGGAGAGGAAGAGAGAGAAAAAGGAAGGAGCGAAATGATTTTAATAAAAATTCCTGAAATTTCCAGCGAAAAAAAGTGATGAATTTGATGCTATCTCAAGCTGAGTAACAAACCGAAAATATTTGTTCTCATGGAATAGAGAATTACCCAACTTTTGCAAGGAGCGAGGGAAAATTGAAATTCAAAAATGTTCAAGCGTCAAATAGTTTGGTGGCATGTGTACTCGTACAGTATATTCCATACTGAACATAAAATGTGCTTGTGAGTCTATATTATTGAGATCAGATTTTCAATACTATTTTGTGTCATGGAGGAATGAACACTGATTTTCAATTCGTTTCTCGGGTATGGCTCGAGCTTAGAGCAATCCAGGGTATTTCAGCATCGTTCTATTATAAATCTCCTTCAATCCGAGGGTGCACTTGAATAGAAATTAATAAATTCAAAAAGTTTTTTCTAATTTATCATATTTGTGTTAACCACTTTTGTGCTTTCACAAGTTGACCTACTCGTACATGCGTTAGTGGTCTAGTAGGTCCGAGGACGCTGCCTGATTATTATCTGAGTGTTTGAATCAGAAACAGAGCATTATTTTTATAATATCTATATATCCTATTCGAACTATTATTTAATTCGGCCTATTTAAGTAAAGCACTTGAATAATTTTTCCAGAAGATGTTCGTTAATATGCATTACACTTAACTACAAATAGCCCATATTGTTGTTGTAGTAACCAGCTTGACTTCAGCTGGGTGAAGTGATGATCTCCAGGAGAAGTATACTTCTCCTATAAGTAAAGAATAGATCTTATTGTTGGATAATACATATAACACCAAGCGTCCAAGACACATACACTTACAAACAGATCTATATCTATAAAAGAAAGCTGTCTGTATGTGTGTATGTGTGTCTGTGTATGTATGTTCTTTCTGAAAATCAAATGGAATGACTTTATACCAAATGAAGAAGTCCTCAAAAGAGCTGAAACAATGTCCGTAGAAAACATCATCCGTATTCGAAGGCTAAGATGGGCGGGACACTTGAGCCGCATGGACCACAGCAGAGTCCCTTTCCAGGTCACGTTCTCAGAACTAAGTCAGGGAAAAGACCTCAACAAAAGCCAAAAAACCGATGGATGGATACATTGAAGAATGACCTAAAGAAACTGAAAATAGACCTTTCAACCTGGAGGAACTTGGCCGCAAATAGGGAAGAATGGAGAAATAATACAATCAAAAAAGTGGAGAAGTTCGAGGAAGATGTCATAGAAAAGAAGAAAGAAAACAGAACTAAAAGACACGAAGAAGAAGAAAAATGCGAATGGCAATGTCCCCTGTGTACATTCAAGAGAGAAGGACGACAAGGAAGACGATATGTTCTCTCACATCTCAAACAAAAACACGCGACAGATACACCAACACCTGTGACCACGTACCCAACCAACTGCTCCATCTGTGGACTTACCTGTCGATCAAAATCGGGACACCAAAGCCATCAAAGAAGTAAACATCCGGACTTATACCAGCTACCAAGCCAACAACCAATAAAAATAATGCCACATTCCTCCTCCCAACAGTCCATAACGTTCCAGTATTCCCAAACAACAACACCAGTAACCCAACAGATGTCACCCAGATCCAGACAAGTTCAAAATCAGCTGCAAAACCACACCCACCAATGCCAGGCCTGCCAGCGGGTGTGTAAATCAAGGGCGGGACTCGTCAGCCACCAAAAAAATCCAACCTGCAGAGCTGTGATTGAAGAAATGGAATCATCGGAACCGATGCCATCCTGAAACATGTATGTTCTTTATACAAATCCACACCGTTCGACGGAGAAACCTGAAATTTTGCACATAGGTCCCTTTGGATCAGGAAATTCTTCTAGGCTAGATTATATCTCCCTGAGGTTAAGCTACAATGAGTAAGGATAAAAATGGATGGGTGACGCAAAAAAAATTCACGTTTTTTGACATAAATGACATTTTTTCTCGAAATTTGTCGCGACGACCTATCAACTCAAAGCGAGAAAGTTTTAGGCAAGGGTTTGAGCTTTCAATTGACATATCGATCGCGAATTTCTGATGAGCCGTTCTTGAGCTACGCCGGGTAAGGTAAAAATATGGATGGGTAACATGTAAAATATTCACGTTTTTTGACCTAAATGACATTTTTTCTCGAAATTTGAAGTGACGACCTATCAACTCAAAGCGAGAAAGTTTTAGGCAAGGGTTCAGACTTTCATTAGACATATTGATCTCGAAATTCTGATGAGCCATTCTTGAGCTATGCCGGGAAGAACAGAAAATAGATGGGCGACAAAAAAAAGTCAGGTTTTTCTTCAAACCTAAATGACATTTTGTGTGCTTGTGTGTGTGTGTGTGTGTGTCTGTGTGTGTGTTGTGTGTGTGGTGTGTGTGTGTGTGTGGGTGGTGTGTGTGGGTGTGTGTGGATGGGGTGTGTGTGTGGATGGGTGTGTGTGTGTGGATGTGTGTTTGTGTGGATGGGTGTGTGTGTGTGGATGGGTGTGTGTGGGGATGGTGGTGTATGTGTGTGTGGGTGTGTGGTGTGTGTAGGTGTGGGTGTGCTTAGGTGTGTGTGAGTGGGTGGGTGTGTGTGTGTGTGTGTGTGGGTGTGGTGTGTGGTTTGATGTGTGGGTGTGGGGGTTGGATGTGTATATGGTGTGATGTGTGTGCGTTGTGTGTGTTTGATGGGCTGGCGAAGCGGCGGGTGTAACCCGCTAGTCATTTGATAAAAATAATTGTTTTGGAATCAGGAGAGTAATTCTCGCAGAAGTGTGAACATCTCAATTTCCAAAAAAGCGAAAGAGAATAATGCTTTTATTTCTGTACGTTTCAGGTAATAGAAAGTAAAAATTGGGCATGATTTAGAAAGGTGAAGGTGAATGATAAATAATGACTCTGCTATCACTAACGCCTCGATGTGTGTTTAGGGGGGTCCTGATTGACCGCAGAAATTTCATTTTGTTTACTTTTCGGTTTGGAAATTTCATTCGTATTATTTTCTCCCTAACTTCGTTCAGTAAAAACATTTTGTTTACAGATTCATCTGAGATAAGGCGCACAAAATCACCGAAATGTTGACTATATGACATTGTATATGTCTAAATTGGTATAACGTAAAAACGCGCTCCATAGTTACATGATTTCATGAGATAAATTTTCTGAGATGCTAATTTGACAACAGTTCGATATTTTGGATGCATTCTAATATTGAATTTTGGTTCAAATAACCAACCGTTCATTTTGCACATTCATAAAAATATTCGAGACAAAAAATCCCAATTTAGTCATTCCAGAGGGTTCCATAGGACAAGTGTTAAGAGTCCCGGTTAAGCAGTTAAGAGATCCTAATCTATCGGACCTGGGTGCTCATTTCTTTCATGCAACACCGCGAGAAAGGTATGGGATCCTCTTTTAAGAAAGTAGAAATATTTAATAAATAAATAAATAAAAATAAATCCTTTTTTTAATACCTGTATATGTGCTGATAATATTAAACTTGAAATAATTATATTCGTGCTGCTACTAAAATGTGCTTCAAATTAGTGCAAACAGTATCAACAGAGTCCAACTTACAAGGCCAACACAGACCAGAAGATAGAATGGGCAGTAGAATGTATGGATCCCGAGGTAGTCAGGGGAAGTTCATTTAAAATTTTCCCTCAACACGAGTTTTATAAATTACTCAGAAGAACAAACCCCGCGCTCCTCCGAATGAGAAAAGGGTCAAAACTCGAAAGTTTCAACTTGTAGTATGGCAGATATGTGCTGCCACTTTTCTGCTGATTTGGTGAGGTGTGGGGTTTCCTATGATGCTGATGTACCCCTGGATATTTGGTGTCGGAACTTTGGATTCAAGCTCTAAAAAACTGGACAGCAAAAATAAAGCACCAAACTGCAATTATTTCATTTCTACTCATATAAGATGCATGTGCAAATATTTTTTTGTCCTTTGCGTTCCTTACACCACGCACTTGATTGACAACGTACGATCATACATTCTTTTAATTATAGTTATTCATTTTTATTCCTTGCTAGACACTGAAACCATCATTGACAAGGTCAAATTTGAAATTTGGTCGATGCACATTTTTTGGCAAAAAAAGCAACAAATTAGGCTTTCAATCGGATTAAAAGTTCTTATAGTATAGATCGTAAAGTATAAAAAAGCGTGAACAGAACTTTCGCTCTGAAACGATTGAATTTTATGATGATTCTTCAACTCACGTTCCTGGAAGAAGAAAAATATCCCCCTAGATTTAGGCGGAGTCATTTGGAATATCAAATTTGTGTTTTCTTTTTATAGGCCATCAGAGGAAAATAGTGTTCAGAGCATATTAAAGCTTTATGACCTTATCGAGTGAAGAGCTTCAATACATGATACTTGCTGCGTTAATAAATATTTTTCCAATCCTAGGTACACTTATTTTTCATTGTAATTTTAGCCTGATTTTAGTTCTTTAAAGAAAGTGCATCTAGTGGATTTATTTTACTTCTTCAAAGTAATACCTCTAACATATTATGTAGTTTTTTTTACATAGTATGTTTAAAACAAAAAAATCTGGTGTAAACATCACACGACTTTCCTTATCATATTACAAATGGGAACAGGACCAAAAGCCACTGGTGACTCAAAGGTACCAGTGAGCTAAAAATCAAAGCCAAATTCGTAATCAGCACCTCAAAATCATTGGATTTGATATGTCACAATGCCGATCTAGGATGAATATTAAAAAAGTTAGTCAAAGCGGGTCCCCCCAAAATACCGGTAAATTGGGCCGAGGTCCAAAAAGTTCAAGATATCAAAAAAATGATTAGAAAAGACCCCTACTATTTTTTTAATTTAAGAAAATGTTGTTCTCTAACTTTTTTTGTATCTCTAACCAATTCATAGAAGCGGCGCTTGCGGCCAATATTTGCGGCCCTGCGGCCGCATTTTGCGGCCGATTAGAACCAAAAGTTTCGTGGTTCGTCTGGTGTATAAAATTGATTTGCATACCAAATTTCAAGTCTTTAGCTTTTACCGTTCTTGAGATATCCTGTTCACAGACAGACAGACAGACAGACGCACGGACCAATGGCTGAAAACAACTTTTTTGGTATCCTGAAGCTATGATTCGTCCAGAAATGTGAAAAACTGGGTAGGTCAAATTTTCGACGAATACAATACTTTCCTTATTATAGGATAAGGAAAGTAAAAAAACATATTATGTAGTAAGAGAATTCTGGAGAAAAAGAAAACCACGGGCAATTTATACACATATTGTTCATCAGCCTCAGTAAACAAGGTTGAATGATTTTATTCTAAGAAGGTATAGCTTTTTATATCTATTTTCATGAAAGCTTTCTTTGATTTACATTACAATACAATAGAGGCCATGGATTTTGAAAGCCAGATCCATAATTACGTAATGAAGGACTAGGCAGTTAGTTTCTTGTGGGAAATGAAAGACAAATAAGTTCATTGTCATTCATTGTTTTCGTTTGAAACCCTGTGCTATTGAAAATGTCTAGGCGGGGAGTGGTGGTGTCAGAAGTTTGCATTGCTCCAGAATGTGGAATCAATAGAACAAAGGTTTTGGAAGCTAGGAGCTAGCTGCTAGTCGAATATATTTTTCCAATAGTTTTCCATTATGTAGAATGGAACTCTCTTTCACTAGCTCTTCATCTTGCTTTACTTGTGGTATTTCGCTCAAGTTTTATTTTAAGTTTAATTTTCCCCGAACAGAACAAATTACTTTTTATGTTCGAAATGTATGTGTAGGGTCAGACAGACAAATGATGTGAGCCATGGAAAACTGTTCTCAGGATATTGTTGTCAGGATAGTCTGGTAATTACTTGATACATGAAAATGTGTGTATGATAAAAGCAGGGTTTAAAAAATAAATTATGTATGACAGAGAGCTGATTGAAGACATCATTTTTCCTTCGTGTTTACTTTCTTGTGAGTAAGATTTGATTTTACATTTTTAATTAACATCTAATAATAATAATAATTGTGAACATCTTGTAGGTTTTTCTCTAATTTGGTACAGAGCTCTAGTGTAATAAAGTCAATAGCAAATTCAAGATTTCAAAGAGTATGTAAATAAAGAAATATGTTCGTCGAGTTACGTAGTTCTTTTTCAAGGTAATTGAATTTTTTTACTTTCCTTATTTTCTCCTTAATTACTAATCGAAGGGTTGAAAACAAATCATTCACTCTTTTCTTGTGTTTGAGCTGTTTTTGTATCCTGTATGTACTGTAAAAGTTAAAATTTAACAATAGAGAAGACCCAGTAAGAGAAAGAAGGGTAGATGAGGGGCGGGGGGGGGGGGTTGGAGGAACGAAGCCCAGAATGAGAACAGTGCCTTGAGGTGCGACAACTTCTCGGCAAGAAGAAACTCATTTGATGAAAACAATGCTTGTATACATTTCTACATTCGTATCTGCTGGAATTGGAAACAGATGTAGAGTTTTCTTTTGTGTTTCAGAGGGAACAGGGTAGAGCCCTTCTGACTCAATGATTGTCATTGAGACTAAGTTTTTTAATTAGTGAAAGAGATGATAAACGGATTTGAACATCATTTTGCGAAAATAACACAATATAGGTACTCGTCAAATATACAAAATTTAAGAGTATTAGGTATAGATATTACTATATCCATTCAAATCTATCTAGTACCTATCATAATATGGGGTATTATTTTTATTGAGCTGATTTCATGTATCGCAAAGAAAAATAATCAATCGTCTTCGCAATCCTAAGGGACTCAAAAAATATGCCTAACTGGTGCAAAAATATAAAAGATAAAGAGCTAGTTTGTGTTATTATGTTATAATATTTAGTGAGTAGCATCGACATTACGAGAACTAATGCTAATGCATCATATCTCCAACCAACCGTCATATTCCAATATCTATCTCGAAATGCCGCCACTGGTCGTTGCCCACTCTACAACTACCTCAATTGTCCTCACGAGGAATGCCAAAAAAATTCCGACCCCGTCGGGATTCGGACCCGAGGCACCTGGAGTGTAAGCCGAGCATGCTACCGCTAAGCCAAGTGACTACCTTGGTGCAAAAATCTAATATAATAATTTTATACCTATCATACATTTGAAAAATACAACAACAACAAAAAAGATTCGTGGAAGAATTATATTTTTCATTTAAATACACTAATAATTTACACTTCGCATTATTGAATAGGGGTGCGTTTAATTGAACTACATTTAATTAAATGGTAAAATTATGTAGAAAAACACCGTTTAATATACAATTCTATGAACGCCTGTTGTTTCAAGTATGCAATGTGCAGTTCTAATTTTATATTGCTTACAGATCTGTGTAAAAATGTAATAAGTTATTTATATTGCCTCAAATTAAATTAAAATTACAAAATTCAGGAGTTTCTAGTTGAGCAGAACCATTTAATAGTCAGAAATTATTGTTAGATGAAAATCAATGAAAATTATTTAAATAAAAAAACTCATGTATGTGTAGTTATGTACAACTTCATAATTATTATCTATACTTATAAAAGAGAGTTTCACTCACTGACTGACTGACTCTCTCAGTCACTGATTCATCACTGTTTCTCCGAACTGGTAAGTCCTAGGAAGCTGAAATTTGTTAGGTAGCTTTGTCTTATAGTCTAGATGTGCAATAAGACAGGATTTTTCGAAATTCCCACTACAACACCTGCCATTGGCGAAAAAGGATTTTTTGCTGTCACGGCCATGCCTCGGCCCGCAAAGCGGGCGATAGCCCGCTAGTTGTTCATAAAAGAATAGATTTATTTTGAGAAAATTGGCTAGGCTTTCCAATCAAATCTTTCATAGCAATTAAAGAACATCAATGCTTGGGGTACGCTTGCATTGAATACATTTAAAATGTCTTACAACTCAAAATAATTGGAGCCGGAGATTTTGATAGTTCAGAAATATTAATATTATCCAAATTATTTGATAACTATTTTTTAAAATAAAAAACATACATTCATCATAATATTATACTATATGGACGAGAGAACGAGATCCATAATATAAACCATGTTGTTTTCCTAAGATGAATACAAATTAAATAATTAAAAAACCAATACGAATAAATTGCTATTTATTATAATATATTATTATGTAGTTAGATATTCATTCCTCTCTAAAATACAATCAAGATGAGAGATTATCAGACGTGAGGATTTATCACTTCCACAGAAACACTACTACTGTACGCATTGTGTTGGAAATATTTTTATTACTGTCTCGAGCAATCCGCAGAATAATAAAATAAAGAGATCTCTTCTCCCCATTTCGCCAGATCTGATTGATCACCTTCCAAATGCCAATTAGATGAGAGGAGAGGCAAAGTAAAATAAATACATTTTATTAATAAAACATGTAGGAAACCGTTTTTTTTTTCTCTCCCGCGTAGCTCGTCGGGGCTAGGCATCAGTTCAGGGGCAGAGGAGGGTGGAGGCTCGGGGTGGTTTGGTGTGGGTTGGAAAAAAACAAGAAAAGTGGGTGAAGCTAAGGGGAGGGCGAGCTGTGCTCTGCTCTGCATTCCAGTTCTAACCGTGAGTGTGAATGGAGTGGTGGGGTTTATCGTTTTTCGGCAGGATGGGGTCTTAGGGATGTTAAAATTATTTTCAATCTCCTTTTAAGAAGATGGGCAGACTGTCTTTCCTGATTCTCCTGGCTTTGATTATCAGTTTACCGCATGGTAAGTGTACAATTTTAACTACAACTTTTTACCTAGAACTAGAATACCTTTCAATCTGGTTCATTCCAGCAGGCATGCAACAAACTACCATGACTCTTTCAGCATCCGAATAATACACAAGATATTGTAGAATAATTTTGAAATAATCTAAATAACTTTTAACTTTGTTTACTTATAAAAAACTTTTAACTTTGTTTTACATAAAATGTATTTTGTACCTTTGTAGTGCTATGTTTTTAATAAAATATACCTACTGTAGCTATTCTGCTAAACAATATATTGTAGAGAGACCCTTATGAAAGCTTTATACTATCCTAAATTTGTAAAGTGTTTTGTTTTGATACAAGTATGTTTTTGGCAGCAACAGTAGAATCTGTGGGTTGGTTTTAGAGACATATATCCTTGATTACTTGAAATCCAAGGTCTATTATAAAACTGGACTTTTTTAACCCTATTAGTTCGTTTAAAATAAAGACTAAATGGAAAAATGTATAAAATCATGTAACTTAATTTTTCTCTTTATTAAATTTTATCCTTTATATCCTTTTCTCTAAACTTACACCACGGACCGACTCATGCCTGCTCCACAAAACAGATATTACCGTAAGATCTTTGAGAACATGCCTATTGATGAAGCTAGAATTTTTTCATTTCTTAGTTTGTATTTTCTAGGATTTCACTGTTTAGTGATTTTTGAGCAAGGTTTATTTTAATACATGAGTGAGTGAATACACTGGACTTTTTTGTATTTATTAGTAGAGACTATAGATTATAGATGGTTAAATAAATATTACCATAAAAGCAGGTTGCAGTTACCTTATTCAAATATATAGATTGATTGAATGATACTAATATTATTGCTCTATCTAAAATCTTATGTTTAGTTCAATTATGAAACAAATTGAATTAATATTGGTTAAATTGCCTAATTAAAGAAAAAACAAATTAAATTAAGTTTTATTTACAAGTTTTATCTAGATTAGTCAGTCTGATTAGAGCAATAAAATAATTATTACTCAAGAATAAATTATTTTTTCGAGAGAATGAATAGTCATAATGAATAAAATAATAATTTTAATTGCGACGAATGATGTTAATTGAAAATATTATTTCGTCCAATTAGTTCATAGGAAATACTACTTGCAAATAAAAAAACAATAATTTTAAAATAATATAGGTAACCGATGTAATATTTTCAACATTATTTTTCTTTTTTGCTCAATGTTATTAACATCTGGGTCATTCGAGAAGGGGTTTTTAGCCTCCATTTACTAGAAACCCATTAACCAGCTTCCCACATTATCCCCACCACAGTGTCTAATGAGAACCGGTGTATTCAACCCTGATGCAATCCAAGTCTATTCTACTTTAAATCGTGTTTTCTCGGAACTTTGTTTTGTAAATATGAAATTTTGAAAGCGACGTTAAAAAAAAAAAAAAAAAAAAAAAAAATATGAAATAAAAAATATTCATTACGTTAAAAATTATGGAGAAACGGACATGTAGCCACCTTGAAAACTGTCAATAATTTTCGCTGATTTTCAGAGTGAACCAAAAATCGTTTACCCTTGTTAAAATGTGGTAGATTACTGACGATAATTCCAGTCCGGATCTACAATCCGTTTTTTTTTACTTCATTAGTGTACAAATTAAGATATTATTGTACCTTTTCTAAAAAGTCCGACTTTGGTCTAATCTTCAGTGCTTCATTACTGTTGAAGATAAATCAATTCTGTACAATTCTGCAGGGGCAATAAAATTTCAATATATCTTTTTTACACCCGAAAATAACAGGGCTTTTTTTCTTCCCTCAACGTAGGTTTGCTAAAGTTACACTCTGCAACTTATGGCAAAGTGCGCGGGAGCACCATCAAGATAGCATTTGTGAATACGAGGTCGTCTTGCGGTACATCCGAATACTCAATACATCATGTCATAACTTGTAGTCATAAAATCTCAAGAAATGTAAGGAAAAGATTTTACACAAAGCAAAAAAATCGATTTGAAAACTATGAAATCTTTTTTTAATTAATCCAAAGGAACATAACTGTCAAACGAAATTTAGTTGATCTCGAAGTACAATCCGACCCTACACAGAGTATAGTTTTAAGAGTTTTGAACACCATTTGGGAAATTTACCTGATTCATTTCCTTGAAGGATTCATTTTATCTAGTGAAAAAAAAAAATAGTTTTAGCATCCTCAGAGTAAACGCTATGTTCGTCAAAACGCTTTCCCTCAAACAATTTTCCGGCTAATATTAGTCAACTTTGGAAGGGCTTTCTGAGTAATTTCGGAAGGTAAACTGTGGTAATCTCTTTTAAAGTGGTCAAATATTTGGGGCCGGCCTCATGTTCAGGCCAGGGGCTCTAAGTTCTTTTTCTTCTATTTTAATACAAACTTTCCTCTTGCGCTATTCCCCACTCTGTAGAATTAGATTGGATGCAAAGGAAAGACCAAAACGGAAATTTTGCAAAAATAATATTGATTTGCAACAGCAAAAGAATATTTCCTATGTTTAATATTCGTTACTATCGGAAGTAAAATGTAAAGTCATGTTAAAAAATGTTGGAAATTATAATGAACAGAATTTAAATCCTGAGAGTATTTGCTTCTTCTGTCGTTGACTCGGAAGCATATTTTTCAAAATATCGTTATAACGTGGATTTTGTATGGGATCATCAAATTCTCGTCATTCAGTGAAGTGTTGCTTTGTGCTATGACGCTCGCAAGTAGCAGACTCCTTTGTCGTCAAGTCTCTTCACAACCATTTTGTACTTGATTATCTCGCTCTTGCGTCTTAACGACACGAGGCATTGTTATCTTTTCCAATTAGATAGTTTTTTTATCCATGTCAATGTAACTCAACTTTATGATGGTTTTAACGATAGTTTTTTTTTATTTTTTTAACAAAATAAATATTGATAAAATACTGTTTTGTAACTTTAAGGAACTCAGGGATTCACTAATAGTAATAAATTACAGGGACAACATAACTTGGGGATTCCTATTTGTTGTAAAACAAAATTACAATACTTTTGATAGCTAAAATGGAATATTTTCAGAACCCCAATGCATTGAAATTGATAAATTTAATAATGAATTTGATTAGAGTTGCAGTCTGGTGTTTGGATCCCACCCAAAAATGGCCAGTTCTTCATTTACATTGAAGTTTGACCACTAAAGTATGAAATCCAATCTGCTAGATTAAAGGGGTAATTTTAATGATTCGAGGAATAGGTGTTGTTATACATGCAGAATCTATTAACGTTCGACCTCAGTAGCTGAATCAATAAGGCGGTGGGATCGTAGCCGGGGGTCGGTGGTTCGAGTCCCAAGTTCAGAAAAGATTTAGTAAAGCGAGTTTGATTAATTGTGACAACACAAATGTGACAAATTTTGCTTAACTTTCCTCGGTATTATTCAATATCACGTATAATAATGTCACTGTATGTAGAACTCTGGCGCTGGGTTGAAGCATAGCTGACGGAATCGTCTCGTAGATTTTGAAATGTTAAAAAACCCTGAATATAGGAGAACGAATGAAATTTGAAACCTTTGATCTTACTAGTATTATTAATATCTATGTAGATAGTTTATATTTGCCTCTCCAATTTTATTCTGGAAAATATAATAATTTCAGTTTCAAGAGGTGTCTTGTTAGATTTTTTTAATCATTTTGCCTTTGTAACAAAATCGAACATTCTTTTGAACTTTGTAATTTATAGAAAACACTTGAGTTTACTTATAAATACAAAAAAATATGCAAACAACGTATAATAACTTGTAGACGTGTATACTAAAATGTTTTAAAGTTTTTCCAGCTCACACCACAAGCCAAGCAAGCGCTGGTAATGTGGATAGATGGACAGGCCAGGCTAGATGAAACATTGATGTAGCTCTGTTCTCAATGAATGAAAGAGAAAATGAAAAATATGAGGGGAGAAAAGTGTGTAAGGGAGAAAGAAATATATTAAAGGGGCACATAAACTTGTGGGGAAAAATGTGTGTAAAATAGATATAGTATGGTTTGTAAAAAGGGGGTATATTAAGGGTTTCATGAGATGTAAAGGGAGGACAGAAGAAAAGAAATGTACATAAAATACAAACCACTTTTTCACTGTACCCACTTGAAAAGCATGTCTTCATAAAGCTCAGGACAGGGGAAATATATTTCAATGTTATGTTCTATAGATAACATACTCGTTCCTACTCTATTTGAGACATTGAGGTTGAAATTTTTTTCTCTAAAAAATGAAGTTTTTTTGTTATGTTTTCTATTTGTTTGTGAATACAATTTGCATATTTTGTCCCGAGATTTGTGTGCACAGATGTGGAGTTGAAGGGAAGTTTTGCCCTTTGCCTTGTGCTTTAGGTACTCTCATCCTTCAAGTGGAGTCACTCTTGAGGAAACAGGGTGACTATTTTATTACTTTGAGATACACAACATATACTCTTCAGGATCGCATGACATATTTGCCTTTTGTTTTGTAAACAAAGGTTCATCTGTAATAGCTTCTAGAAATGGATATCCATTGTCCAAGGTTATGAAAGAATTTACGGAAATTGACATCTAGACGCCCAAAAGTGTTGTTGCATGTCTTGGGGATCAACGATGCATAGGATGATGTGTCTGATGTAGAGGATGATGTATTGATTGCTATTTCTGATGTATAGGATCATCATCATGTCTAATGTAAAGCGGATAGGAAACGATTATATTAAAAATAATGAGATAGTGCACTTTTCTTGTTAACGACTCTTAAGATATTTCCGCCGTGATCTACTTTTTTTGTGTGTCCAACCTTTTATTTCATATTAAAAAAAAAATATCCGGAGTTAAGTGGCAGAGAATGCCTAAGGCATTAACTTCGCCCCGGATTACAAGACAATAATTGTTCATTTAAATTTAAATAGTTTTTTTTCTTCTATATTTCTGTAATTTTTTTTGATATTTCTGTTAATATTGTTGATTGTTTTGTATATAAAAAAATAAAGTGTTAATAAATAAAAAAATAAAATAAAATAAAAAAAATATGAAATAAAAAAATTACGAAATATTGATGATAAGGGATCGCGACCTAAAATTGTTCACGCTACCAGAAAAAGATATTAGAACTACCTAAAGGCATGGCCTTACTGCCATGCCCTAGTCAATTTTAAAATTATTTCTCTTGCTAAGTAAAGCATAACAGCTTGAACATAATGGATATCTGAATTTGAACTCCTTTCTGTATTTTGAACGCTCATGAAAGTTTGCGTCACTAAGGTAAGGATCAGGAGACCAAGAAATCAAGGGTTTTATAAAACTGGTGAAACTTGCTTTAAATGTTACCACAGAAACCTTTCTCAGACCTCAGGTTAAGACACTTGAGACAAATTGATTTATTATTTATTAGGAATTCTTCTTTTCAATTTCATAGGGTTAAAATACAAGATCAAATAACAAGAATTCAATTTATCCCAAAAAATATTTGCGAGCCTCTCCAATCGGTTGCAAAATATGTCTCTTTCTTTGTTTAGGCGTTCTTCACACCTCGGCTGAGGTGTTTGATGACTATTTAGAGTCGGTTCATTAGGTCAGTTCCCCTGGTGATTCCTACTCTGTTTATGAACCCCTAGATAAAAGCCAATTATATTGTTTAGATTTAGATAATGTTAAATAAGGTACTGTGAATAAAAGAGTTGAATAGAAAATATTATATTTCCTTTTTTTATGTGTGAAGTTGGAAATAACCCTGGAGAAAAGTATGTATGTAGCGCTACTCAAGGGATGCATTCTAAGTATGAAGCATTACGACGAATGGAAACCTTATAAGAAGGAAACAAAATAATAAGAAGTAGGTATAGGGTATGTTATGCAAAGTGTAGGGAGAAAATTCAACAGTTGAGAGTTCAATCAAACTCTTGTGTTGAAGAACGGGGGAATTTTTTACTATCTGATGCTCTTTTTCCCACGAATGAGGAAAATGGTAAAAAGGGAAAAAGAGCAATGACATGTAGATATTATTATTATTATAATAATGGGATGAAAGAGCGAGAATGAATGGAGTGGCTAGGGAATAGTGATGGAAATATGAGAAAGATACTCATCTTGATGTTTTCCTTTCTCTTCTGTTCTTTTATCTTACTCTTTCTCCTGTTCATTCGTCACCGCAAAGGTGTTTTGGTCGTAGTTAGCATCTCGTTTTGAGCTGCAATTTTCTTCCAACGGTAAGCGCACACTTGTTCAAATTGTACGGATCCAATCACAGTATTAGTAATTCCGAAGTCCGGACGCTTTAAAGACTGTGACATTCAAAACTATATGTAGTTAACAAGAAAATATAATACGTGATGAATGTACCGTTTCAGAGATACATCAAACAGTGAATGAATTTATCAGAAATTTGACGTTTATGTTAACATAGATTTTGTCCTTATTTACGTGAGACTTTGTCCGTATGAAAATATCACCAAAGGAATTGCTGAAATAATTTTAAAGTATTAGTTCGGTATTTATATTACCTTGATTCTCTGTGGCAGCATTTTTTAATAGAGTGTAAAACTAGTAGTTAATTACTCTGTTGTTTCCGATAAACTTATAATATTAGAATTAGGAAGTATTGTGTTCGTTTTTGTATAAAAATAATAAAAAAAATTGCTGCGATTTCAATTTTTTCATATTTCTGAACGTTTTATAACCTCTTGAGGAACTTCGATTTTGTGTCTGTCTGTCTGTAAATTTTTTCTCTGTAATTCTCTTCCATCTCTCTCCCTCTCCCCCTCCCCCTCTCCCTCCTCCCTAATCCTCCTCCTCCTCCATGTAATCAAAAATAAAAACGGGTCTATTTTTTCTCGGTTTTGTCGAAGTAAGAAAAAAGTATTTGAAGGACATAAATTATGAAGGAGAAAGGGAGAGAAGTCAAATAAACTCTCCTACAATGTTTCACTTTTAATTACTTTTTCAAAATAAAAGCTTTCTCGTACAACTTTCTCTTGCACAAAGAGAATTATTTGCGGATTTTTCAGAGTGGTGCGAGTGTTAATGTGGAGGGAGAAAAATCGAATGGGGGAAATGGGGAGGGAATTTTGGCTAATGATTTCAATATTGCAAGGGAATTTTTTAAGATTATGACTTGCGCAAAGAATGGACGAAAATGCAAAGAAAAGTAGAAAGGCACAAGATTCTTTTTTTATTCTTAGCATTTTGTTATAACATTAAGACAAAAGAATATCCACTGCTTTTTCTCTTTTCCTTGCATGATATACGAGTAGGTATGTCAAATATCAATTTTAGATTTTAGATATACATTAAAAGATTTTTCAAAGAAAATTGAGTAAGAATTCAAATTTTATTGAAAATGTGTCCGATTCTACGAAAAAAAAATACAATATTATGAGAAGAAAATAAAGACTTCAATTATGGAAAACAGAACAGAGAAAAAAAATCTAATCAGTGGGCTGATGAGTTCGGTTGAAAAGGTGCGGGCAATGTATTGACTCATGGATGAATTGCAAGAGTCATCAAATACTGATGGGGGAGAGAATGTTGTGGCTGAGGTGAACTGGAAAGCGTTAGGTTGGAATTTTACAATTTTTCTCTCTCCTTAGCCCTTAGTGGAAACCGCAGTGAGCTTTTCTTCTCCTACTAGATCTTTATGTTCCTATTATAGTCTCATAGGGCTGAATTGTAGAACAAGAAAAAGATAAGGGAAGACTGTTTTTCCACCAATCAGAGCGCATCATATCTAGAATTAGGGAGGGGCTTTTCTGATCATCGGTGTAATCTTTTTTATTATTCGGACCATAGTGTTGAAATGATTTTCGAGGTCCTTCTATTATTGGCTATAATTTTTTAACAAAAAAACTTGAGCAGTTAAAATTAGTGAGTGAATGACTAATTCAAGGGTTATAAAACAAAATTGTTAAAAACTGATGGGTAGATAATAAACTAGGGAGAAATATAAAACTGAATTATATTTAGGACAAGCCAGACCCTCACTCAAGTCGGAGTCAACCAACCAATCAGAGCACACTGTAGCCCGACTTGAGGGACACTCTGACTTATCTTAACTCTAATTTTGTTTCATGTTTCGGGCCTGATACATGCACGAAAATGCTGTCCAAAAGATATAGTCCCGCTCAAATGGAACCAAAATTATGTAGAGGGCTAGCCAAGTCTCTCATTTGAAACTCAGTTCTGTAAACGGAGGTTGAGTTGGATATTTCGGCGGAATCCTATTAACGCACAAGCACTGTCGCTTACAGGAGGCCCTCTCCATGGAACTGTTTGTGTTTGAAGGGTTAATCATAAATTTAAAATGTATCACACGTAGAGAATTTCAACTCAAGTTGAAATAAAATGAAGAATTTTTATTTTACACAAATTCAATTTACTTTTCCCCGTGTTTTTTTTTCGATAGTTGAAAACAAAAGTTCCAAGTTGTAGTTGTTTTACTGTTGTTGGCATTGTTGAATTTTTGTTGTTTTGTTGACTACTTGTTCTTTGTATTGCTTCTTGTTCATGATGAGAGCACAAAGAGTTGTTCTAGATCCGTCAAAATAATGATGGAGAAAAACTAATGCGAGTTGAAAATTTTCCACAAATTTAATGGTATGAAACATGAAGACGACAAAAAGTTGAGGAAATCTTCTTTGAAAATGAAGAAGATCGCGATAAAAATGAAACCCAATAAGAAGGATGAAAAAAAGAATGAAATGAGAGAAAGGAGAAGGTATAATTATGTATAAAAAAGTGTGTGTATGTATGTATGTATGAGTATAGTATAATTATGTGTGTGTTTGTGTGTGTGTGTGTGTGTGTGTGTGTGTGTGTGTGTGTGTGTGTGTGTGTGTGTGTGTGTGTGAGTGAGTGTGTGAGTGTGTGAGTGAGTGAGAGAGAGAGAGAGAGAGAGAGTGAGAGAGATAAATAAAGAAACAAAGATAGACATAAAAAAGAGAGACAGATCTTATTTTAATGATATAAATGGAAAGGGTCAGGTGTAACTTTTTTCTTTGTCATATTATGACGCAAAATTCAAAATAAGAAGACAACGAATGTATGTTTGAAGCTATAAAAAATAACAAGATAACAAAATAGCGTCAAGTGAAATGTGAGGGGAGAGAGAGAGGGAGAGGATTTGGAAAGAAAGTATCTTGAAGAAGGACAGAAGGCGGCGTCCCATAAAGGAACAAGGACACGAGTATATATGTATATATAGCTAAGCAAGAATACTATAAAGGATATATTATCCTCCAGATAGGAGGATTTGGAACATTGTGAGCAGGACAGCAGGTCAATATGCGAGAGTTGCAAAATCAGGACAAAGGAGTCAACATGGGAGATAGGACAAAATGGGAGAAGAAGAAAGTCTGTATATTTGAAGTCCTGCTTTTCTTTGAATAATACATAATTGAAATACAATAATTCCCCTTCTTTTATTGAAATTTATCAAAGTGAACCAACTTATTTAATTAAGCCTTGAATCATGTGATCGCAGTACGTTGCTAACGTTGCACAAAAATTCTAAAACCGATATTATTAACTTTAAACTGTAGCCGCTATTTTCCTCTCATAGTCGAAAATTGTAGTTTTTTCCCAATGAATGACGAAAAAGATTTTTTGATATATGATAAATCATAAAATTTTGTTGGTTTTCTTTTCTCTCTGTATGATCATAAGATTGTTTGATACTCGTTGATAACCTACAGTTATGAAAATGTGCTAAAAATCAAACATAATATTAGGTAATTTAGGATATGACTAATGTCTTAGAAAACTTCTCTCATGTCTTAAAAAGCTAGAATCTAAAGTACATTTACTGAAAAAGCTCAGAGCTCATGTAAATTTGATCATTAAAATGATAGAACATCTTGATTAAGCTTTTCTCAATATACAAATTAATTGAATCAATACTCAATAGTGCTAAATAGAAAGTTGAATTTAATTTTTTTTAGTTGATGTTAGTTTTTAATTTAAGGGCAAATACCCCTCCTCTCCCCTCATCTACCTTGTATGTACTTCTGAAATATCATTTTCATTAGATTTAGATTTATTATATTAAAATAAGATAGAATAATTACAATTTCATTAGCTAGGGATTCAATGTAATAGTTAGAAAAGGATCTTTTGTTATCCGTATATTGTATAATAAATAAAATAAAATAAATAAAATAAAAAAAATGTATAAGGTTTGGGTGGATTCTAAGGGGTGAGTGATATATTTCAACTTTCAGACTTCAATTTATTTCTACGTTTTGCTATGTGATCATGATCATTCAATCCATGATTGGACCAGCCCCATTTAACAGATACCATAGAATCTACTGTCCACTTTGCCCTAACCTTTATTCGTTTCCCTTGAGACGCCTGGGTTATGAGCCGGAAGAATATGACTTCCACGAGGGAAAGAAAACGATAATGTTGTCAAAGAGATAGCTTTCAGACCTAAAGCTTAAACCCAAAACGTGTTGCTTGGGATGACAGGATGTGTAATACTCAAAACTCTGAAACCTACTCAAGTTACCTCCCTCTTATCTCTTTCTCCCTCACTACAACTCTCTCTCTTCCTCTACCTCACACACTCCGTACTTCTCTGTATGTCTCTTGCACACACTATCTCTATCTGTATCTTTCTCTCTTTATCTACCTTTCCTCTCCTCAGTCTACCTCTTTTATCCTCTCTCTCTTCCCATTCGTTTTAACTCCTTTTTTCCGGCCCCACTCTCTCACACTGCATCCGGAAAATTCTGATGAAGTCCTATGAATGAAATATCTCGGGCGTATCACTTACAGATTATTTCCTTTTTCATAATTTCCTGATACTCCTTTTCATCTCCTCTAGCTGTTCGCATCTCACATCTTTCTAGTATCCTATCACTTTCTACCCTAGTTTCAAGTTTTCTCTCATTCTCATCACCTCCTCATCATTTCTTGTTCATCTCGACTACATAGTAATTTTCTACCAAAATCCCTAAGGAAAATATAATTAACAGTTTCCTTTTAAGCAGTCCATCATATACCTCATCGAAGAAATGATCAGAAAAATTATAAATGAGAAAGAAAAGAACGAGAGAAACCCCCAAAACACATAATGGGAGACCTAAAAGCATATGATACCCGATGTAATGTTTTGAACGGTTCCGGGATCATATGTTTAGGGGGAGAGGTGGTTTTTAGTGAGGATGATGCACTGTTGTCCGCATCTCAGTACTCACACTGTTCACTAGGGTAAAATCTAGTGTTCGTCTACAGATTTTACCACCTCTCCTTAAAAAAAAAAAAAAAAAAAAATCATATACCTCATAGTATATTCATTTTTATAGCTTTTTTTCATATTTCATACAACACATAATTAAATCTTAGCACCTGGTTAAGTTATCAGTTTTGTGTTAGCAATTCCACAGCCAATATGGTTATGACCATGCCTAAACTAACTTTAAAACTATGACAGTTAACAAAAAATTGATAAAAATCGATCCCCCTCCCCCCACATTTTTTTGATCATGGCAGGTACCTTAGTCGACCTCTTCCCACCATGTGGAATTTTGTTTTAAATTCAGTGCCATTGTGATATACGGGAAAACCTAGTCAGTATAAAACAGCCTACATTTGAGGAAAATATCTTTTTAGCCAAAAATAACTTTCATTGAGGTATCTAATTAAAAGGTATACGAGTATATCAGCTGAATGAAATTTTGGAATAAACATAGCTAATTGTACTAACTAAAAAATATCAAATCGAACCAAAAATGTTAGTTAATCAGTATGATCTGTAAGATGAAAACTTCTTAGCTTGTATATGAACCAATTAACGGACGGTATAAATGTGAACAAGTGCAGATATAATCAAATTTGGAGCCGTGTTTTTGCTAAACTACGTTGCGGAAAATAATATTTCAATCATATGTTATAATAAAGATATATTTCCGCTTTTCCTACTACTTAACTAACAACCTTGGTTAGTTAACTTTTATTTCACTTTTCCAAAAGTCGTGTTTCAAAGGTTGCTTAGCTTTCTCTCGTCTTGTGAAATCTGTGTAACTTTTGTATACACGTCGCGGTGCTGACAAAATTTTCAGCTCCTGCTTTAAGCCCGCACCCTACCCTCACCTCCACCCGCAGCTATTATGTGAGATGCTTACCGAACAGGAATTAGAGAGGCGTAAGGCGCACTCACGAAAAATTTATATTCAAAATTTGGGAGAAGCGAGCTCCAGGAAGATAAACAGGATGAGGAGGATGAATTTGAAATGAAAGAGGTTAGGCGAGGTTGGGGAGGGGGAGGCTGGAACCTTTTTATGAGATTTTAATATTTCATTACCTGGAGTTGAAATCAGGACGCCTTACCTGGGATCATTAATAGCTTTCCCACTTCCGAGCTTGTTTTAAAGAGACAGTTATTTATTTATTTTTATTAGGCAACTTAATTGCATCCAGATTGAAGTATAGAAGAAGCATGTGCCTGAATAATGCCTTACTGTTGTGATTAAAAACTTTTAAATCTATAGCGTCGTTTCATTATAAAATATTGTAAAGGTGCTTGCTTGTGTGATATGACAATGATTGGAGTTAGATTGTACACTTGCGAACTTTCATTAGCTGCTATTGATCTTGCTTGCTCTATGTTTTTGTTCTGAATTCTGCTATGTTAATTATTGTTTTTCAAGTCCCTCATTGTAACATTGACTTAGCTGTGTTGTGTACAGTATGCTAGAGGTATTAACCTATACGCCCTGTATGTTATTCAGGGCGTCAGCGTCGAGTAGTATCTCCTAGCTACTGCTTCATAAATATTCATCCTAGAAACCAGCTTTCTGAAACTTTACGATGAAAATGGAAAGAGGGATACATAAAATCCACTTGGGAATTTTTACCTCTCCTGAAATCCGAAAGCTAGAAGAGCATCAGCAAAATGTCTATCCAAAAATTTAATGAAAAATCACGAATATGAAGGCAACTTTCCAAGTTTTGCTTTGCATACAACACGATGGGCTGGCATGCAGGGGAGGTATTAAAATTGATATGTTGGGTATGATTGAGTATCCTCAGTGTGGCTTATTCATTCCTGCAGAATGGGGAAGCTTCGATATTTCAATAAAGTATTTGGGTAGAGCTCTCTGTCTTGCATCTCACAATTTGTGAATAAAAAATGAAATATAGTGTGTTAAAAAGAGGAAGAAAAACAAATTCAAATTGTTCTATAAACATTTTTAACTTCTGAGAATGTCCCAAAGACTGCACACTTTGAAAGTCTCATGAAATTACAATTATGTTTTTCTATCTTTGACCAATTTAAGAAAGAAAAAAAACTTGTTACGTGTCTCTCCAAATTAAGTTCTTTACCTATGATTTGGTGCAAGTGGCGCAATTACAAAGAAGAAATTCGTACGAGTAGAAACCTGATATTGAACACCCTGTTATTTTCATACAACCATTTCACTAGAAAGGCATTCTTCAACATGAAAGGCAATCATTTTCACAATTTCATGTGAGTAATGGTGCATAAATAACATGGCTCTTACAAGATTAAAGGCTCACCTGACGCCATGAATGACAAGAAGTGAAAATCCATGATAGAAAATCGAAGATACATATAGTCAATGTCTTCAATATTGGCCTCCCAATTTTCTTCTATGAAAAACTAAAGCGACGTTAAACCCCACTAAAAAAAAAAAAAAAATCTTGTTTTACTTAAGTCTTAACTACGCACTTAACATAATTTTGTCTTATGACATTTCTACAGGGTGATACTAAATTACCTGATCAACTTGTTCATTGAAATCGAAAATATTCCATAATGATTTTCTCGGAAATGCTTAATTTCCTAAATAGCGGACATTTTGTGATTTTCCAACCCTGACGTACTAATTTTGCCTTAGTTTTTTGCTCTTTATAAAAAAAATTCACGATTTGAAAGACTATAATTTTTTTAAGATAACATCATTTTTAAAGCTAAAAACTTGATATCAGCGCATTTGTTGAACCTTTTTTAAAAAAAAGCGATGAAAAAACAGAACCAGAACTTCCACGGTAAGCGATAGATAGGCCAAGTGCCGACTTACGCACGCAGTGTGTACATATTACACGAAATATTTCGAGCTGTTTTTACCCCCCCCCCCCCCCCCCTCCACCCCGATATCTGTGCTTCTTCTTTAATTCTTTATATCATTTCACGTATCTTAAAAAACAAATTGATGTGCAAGATTTAAAATGAACTCCAAAATTTCGAAGCTCTAAGTAAAACTGTTGCCAAGTTACAAGAGTTTGAAAAGTGCGTATTTTGCGACCTACCCACTCATTGATTACTTGACTGATAAACTCATCAAAATAATGGTGCACTTTCCGTGGTCGTAGGAACTTCAAATTATGTGTGAATTTTTTTTTACAATTTTATTATCAAACAGGGTCGGTCTTCGAGCATCCGCAGTATCCCAGAATTCCTGGTTCCTACTCGTATATGATTGTAGGAGGAGGAATATCAAATTTCGAGTGAAGGTACAGTCAAAAGGTTAGGATTCCGAAATAATGCAATTTCTTCGGTTATCATGGTCGGTTATCAAATATGCCAAAATTGCTAGTTTGCATGATCGTGGGAAATTCAAATTTTGCGTGAAACTAGGCCTGAAGATAAAATCAAAAGAAAAATAAATAAATATTTTCATTTTCAAAGGCTTCAAATCAGGGTCGATCTTCGAGCCTAAGTCTTGATTAGTTTTTTTTTTAAGTGGGGTTTAACGTCGCTTTCAACTGCCATGGTCATATCACGACGGGGGTTTTACCCTCCATTCGCAGGAAACTCACAAACCTGCTACTCACATTGACCTCACCCAGCCTGAGTGGGGCCGGGAAAAGCCAGCGTCACGAGAATTAGAATTTGAATGGTCACCCATCCAAGTCTTAACCTCGCTGGATGTCGCTTAACTTCGGTGTTCTGAAGGGAATCGGTGTATTCAACATGCCATCGACGCTGGCTTTGATTAGTTTGATTATAAGGACCAAAAATGTAAATAGGCTACATACTGGTAGTCTAACGGTATCTAATAAAATAATAAAACCTGGTAAAAACTAAATAATTCCGATTTCTAAAATTAGAAATTTATCGAAAGTAAAAAATGGAAATGAAAAACAAAAAAACAATAAAATAAATAAACTAATTCCGATCAAGTTCATGCCATCAAAATAAAGGAGATTAAAAAGTATGGTGAAGTACCTTGTCTCAAAATTACCAATAATAATTGCAGCCTGTATATTTTTGCCTCATTATCAGCAAGTTTCTTACTGACAAAATTCTAAAAGTAACAAATACACCTTCTATGCCTCAGACAGGATTTTCAAATACTCTAAGAGAGACGTGAAAAATGCCACGTTCACGCACTTAATAGAATGAAATATTTGTATACAGATTACAAATATTTCATTATATTATTCGTGAAGACAAATACTGAGACGCGTCTAAATCATTGGACTCCATTAAATAGCTCTCGGCATCATTGCAAAATTACTGTTCTTTAAGTCATGGAATGTTGGATAACATACGGAAGAATTTTGTTAGGTGTATCTAAGAAGAAAAGAAAAGAATCTTCAACATGGTGATGAGATAAAGTGAGCAGACCGGACTGGACAGTCGTAAAATGCGCTGAAAGATATGGCTCGTGGTCAATAAAAATTCCAAGTTATTTCCCTGTAAAGTCATTTATGAAGTCATCTTTACGGGTAATTTACACAATGTGGGATATTTTTCTGCTGCTCGGAGTCCATTTAAAACCGCTTCTCATTCAGGTCAAAGAAAAACAAGAGAATTGTACCGAGGAAGAGGAAGAGAACGAAATGAGGACAACGGAACTGAGGAGAAATTTAGAGCTATTGTGTTTTGAATGTTGCAGGACTCGACTTTAACATTTGAACAATAGTAGATGTTGGTAGCAGGTGGATCCTTGTCAGTCCACTGTTTCCCTTGCTCTACTGTTTTGAAATAAATATAAACTAAGTTTCTTTTCAAACATGGGATGGGAGATCTTTTAAGCAAGATATTTTTTTGATTTTTTCATGATTACATGATTAAGCAATTACCTAAACTTGATTATAAATTATAGTACATCCTATTACTTAGAAGTGTATCTTTAGAAGTATTGTGTTCATTTTTCATTATTATACATAATATGTATACTTTTTACTCACAATGCATTCAAACTGTTTTCCATGCGCTAGCTGGTCCACTGCTAAAGTACAGTTCTGTTTTATCATGCTCTTTGCAGGCCATCTCATCCCATTTCAATTCACCTTTTCAGCATATTCTCTCTACAACAGTATTGAAACACACAACATTTGCAAGTAGAGTCAACTCTTTGATAATATTTCAGGTCGATTTCAGCTCTGGTGACGAGAAGAAAGAGAGAGAAGGTAAGGATGCCCTGAAGCTAATAGCGATGGAGTCATATTACCAGGGATGGTGTTTCCCTGTTGGAATTTCAGTTAACTTCGTTATATTCAAAGTCCCACTATCAAAGCAAATCAAAAAACTTTTAACGCATGAGAAGCTCTTTCCAATGTGTAAAAGTTAAATATTTGAGTGAGGGTTCAAACACTTGGTAGTGTAAGGTATCTTCACACGCGGCTGAGCAGACTGTATGCTCATGGAATGCAGGTAGTATTACTAGGGGAAAAACTTTTTATGGCTTTAAATTCAGACACTTTCAGTCTGACCACGCAATGTTTTAAATTTAATGCTCGCAGTAAACGCCACTTGCTTAACTAGGATTCGTTGGATTAAGTGCAGGCTTTCATAATAATTATTGTATACCGCGCATAAAACCTGTGGAACATTTTCAAGATGGGCTTAGAATGGATATAAAAAAACCACCGCTATATTAGACACTTTTGATGTGTGATGTGCAGCAGGGTGCATATCCGGGAGTAATGGAGTATAGAGATTTAGAGGGGAAAAGAGATGAGATCAGGAGAGGGTGAGAGACAGTTGAATACTTCTATTTTATTGCTGGGTCATGATCTAGAGGAAATACCTGTTATTCAGAAATTTTGAAAATATGTTTTAACTGAGTACCACAAATTGGCACATTTTAGCAATATTATCTTTTCAATTCTACCATGTAACAATTGGTATCTCATATCGCCCCAAAAACACCACTGCGTGGTTAAAAAAGGAAGAACGCCCCAATCAATAGAGTGAGTAATAGTGAGTAAAATTAGCTAAAAATAAATGATATCAAATTGAGAACGCCTTTACCTCCTCTCATTCTATTTCTCTGCACTCTTCTCTCAATTTATTCCTCTTATGTTTATCTTTCTTTATCCTTTCTAGGGGTCATCCCAAAATTGATTTCTTTTAAAATTTACTTGTTGAACGGCAATAAAAACTGGCGGTCGGAGTATGATTTTTCTGAACTTGTTTGATTTGAATCGAGAAAATTACACTTTCAAACAGTTTTTCCAATATAAAATATAGTTCATCGCGATAGATTTCAAGTTCCAGGGCAAAGACTGTCTGAAAATCGGACCCTTCTTCAAGGCAATGCTTGAGGATGGTCACAACTCAAGGACGGTTTGGAATTTTGGACTTTTGAAAGTTTTCTAGGTTTTCCTAGTATTGTAGGGCAGTGTACTGGGGGTCATCTCTCATTAATTTTTCGCTATCTCTTACCGTATCGCCCAAACAATTCGGACACACAAAGATACAAATCCACAAAGCCCGTCCACATTTCTCATTTATATGTACAGGGTGTCCCACCAAAGTTGGACACCTCAAATTACTCGGCCTCTAAAAGGGTTTATTTTATTACTAGCGGGCTGTCGCCCGCTTTGCGGGCCGAGGCATGGCCGTGAAAGCAAAAAGTCCTTTTCCGCCAATGGCAGGTGTTGTAGTGGGAATTTCGAAAAATCCCGTCTTATTGCACATCTAGACCATAAGACAAAGCTAAGTACTAAATTTCAGCTTCCTAGGACTTACGGTTTGGGCTGTAGAGCGATGATCAGTCAGTGAGTGGTCAGTCAGTGACTTTGACATTTATATATTAAGATAAATATTTTTTTTTTACAAAAATGAACACAATACTTCCGATTTCTAATATTAGAAATTTCTCGGAAGTAATACATACCTACCACCTTTTTTCTCTTAAGTTTACAATCTACATTTGTATAATATCTTTTTTAGTTTTTAAGACATCATAAGTAATATGGAATTTTTATTTTTTATATATCTTAGTGAAAGATGGAAATTAAAATCAACAATAGAATTAAATGCGCCATAGAAAACGTCTCGCAAGAAAATTCTCGCAATGGAGAATAGAATTAGAGGACAAGAAGAGAAAGCAATGAAATTAATAATGGTGATGTAGAAGATGAAAAAATTGAATAAATTTCTCATCCTTGGTGTTTAATGTTTGGAAGTAATTCAAGTTCTTAAGATAAGGACGACTTTCTAATATATTTCTCTTCATCTTCGATACTTGGGTCCTATTAGAGTAATGTTCTCTTTTCCTGAACAATTTCATTAGGCCAGCATTGTATTGTCTTGGGAATCTTGGGGTGGACAAAAAACCAAAAATAAAAACATTATTACCGATTTGGACAAAATAATACGACCAAATGAAAAATATGAATTTTATAATAAGAGTGTAGAAACTTGAATCCCATAAATTTTGATTTTTTTAGGACTGAAGAGAATTGTTTAATGAAGACAATGATTTTACCTTTTTACTTTCTGGTATTATAATAATCTCTTATCTGATTTAATTTATGGGTCATTTTCATTTATCTTGGGCAATTGGATTTTTTCAAGTCATGAACGTTACCTTTTTCCTAAACAATTTTTAGGCTCAGAAGACTAAGACAAATACTTTTGAGCAAAAGCTTTCATTTAGAATATTTCTAGCAGCTACCTCTTCACACAAAATTACAAAAACTTAACGTACTAGGTACTGTTCATGACCACGGGTAACGTTCATGACGGTAACGTTCATGAGTAACACGCCACTAAAACAATCTTTTCTCAATAAAAGAATATTCACTTTACAAAAAAAAATAATTGATTGGAAAGTGGACATGCAGAAGAATTAAAGAAATACATTATAAATTAAAGAATCATTACAATTTATTTTAAAAACCGCGTAACGTTCTTGTCAAAAAAATTAGACCCACCATTGTCCCTCACTGTACTGCATCCAACATCCAACTGACAGGAAATTTCAAAATAAAAACAATGTCATCTGTAAGAAGCAAAATGGCGGAAGCTGCTAGCTTCTCATTCAAAGGGTTTTTCAAAATGGTTTACATTTTTTTGGTGGTAACATTCATGACGGAGATTTTTTTTTCTTCGTAGGGACACAACTTTACACGTCTGTAGAATGAGGTGAACATTATTATTTTTATGAAAACTAATGGTCACATCCTAAATAAACTGTATTTTTCTCATTAATATTGGATTTTGGTGAAAATAATGGGGAGAAATGCATTTTTTTTCTATCAGACACAGTAAAATCTTAGACTAAGGGACACCTAAAATATCATGAACGTTACTTACATAACTGGCAATTTTGAGTCTCCACATTAGTTTAAAAGACAATTTATTATTGTAATTTATAAAAAAAATTGTTTCCTATGTGATCAAATAGATTTTAGTCATATATCCCTATTATTTTCACATTTATTAAAGGAGAAAGGTTGCGGACTTGATATGCCCAAGATAAATGAAAATGACCCTTATCATTAAGGGTCCATGTCAACAGTAATGAAAAAATACTATTATCATCATTGTTCACTAAAATTGAGAACTCATGCTATTTAGACATGTTTAAAATATATCATTATGACACTTGTCTAACTTGTCACTTAATCCAAAGGCACTACATGAAATTGAACTAGGGCTACCAACCATTGATACTAACAACTGAGCTTAGAAAAGTCTGAACAAAGCCTATAATTCACTATTTTGTATCAAAGTTTGGAGGTGCATGGTAAAATTTAAATCTAGTTTTGTAAAATCACCAGATTGAAGAGATAAGTCATTCGTTGAAACCCTTGTTTCAAATGAAAATGTCGAAGAGACGTTTGACCATATATTATTCATTATCCTCTGTAATGTAATGTAGTGTACTAGAGTTACAGCTTGTTAGATATTACTCCGAGTTCCATACTACCCCATTATCCGCTGTTACTTGTGTTTCCATACTGCCACATTGTCCACTGTTACTTGTGCTTCCATACTGCCACATTGTCTACTGTTACTTGTGTTTCCATACTGCCACATTGTGTACTGTTACTTGTGTTTCCATACTGCCACATTGTCTACTGTTACTTGTGTTTAAATTCTACCCAGCGTAACCACAGGAACTCAGCATTAGGATAAAAGTCCTTGGAACTCTAATATGAGGAGAGTTTTTGAATAGAAAATTTCTGACCCTCGATATTTATAAGCTTAATGCGAGAAAAACCACAAGCTAAAGAGATTCACTTGAAATATATTATACGTGAATACGCGGCAGATATAACAAACTATATGAAGTAGCTATAGATTTATACATAAATATATTCTGCGCAATAGCCATAATTCAGGTATTGCCCGTAAAGAAGGTTTACCAGTTAACCACATCACTTATTGCTTGCGCGGCGTTTATATGTATACTCGTATTATTCATGTATACTTATAGTTTTCCTGTTTTTCCGCAAACTATTTAAGTTAAACCATATTTTCCAGCATTTTTCCTTGGTGGTATATAGAGACAGTGCGGGTATATAGAGACATGCATACTTGAAATCCATCCCGCGGCGAATTTCTTGAAAATATTTATTAAATTTTACAAGCAACATATTAGGTGTGAAGCGGGTTTCCTGTCGCAGTGTTAGGAAATAGTGCAAGGGTTTTTGAGTATGCTTTAAAAAATGTTGCTTCATATTGTAAGTATTTTTTAACATTTTGAACAGCATCTTTTCCTAAGCTAATGATAAGAGCTTCTTAGAATGTTAAAAAATACGTGTCTATTTTTTAAGGCTACACCAGCATTTACAGATGCAATATTCATTATGTGGGTATCTATTTATGGCTGAGGAAAATGATTTTTTAATTTGTATAGGTTTGCTATAAGTAAATGGATAAATTTCAAAGTAGAACACAAGCACATACTCGTAGGAGACAAGTGAATCACCGTTGGACCTTTTATGATGAAAATAATCCTACATTTTATGATGAAAATAATAATAAATTATAATATTTAATGGTAGAAGATAGAAACATGACATTTGTTGGTGTACATATTGTGCATCAGACAACAGTCCTCTACTTTCTCATTTTCATTGAGTAACAAATTATTTTCTACAAATCAAGATGTATCGCTCAAAATCATGAATACCAAAAATACCAAGTTTAATTTGGTGAGTATTTCTCTCTCTCAAAAAATATTTTAATATCACATCTGTCCCAGTATGTCCCAAAGACTTTACAGCCTACATTTCTACTGAGAATGTCAGTCATTTTGTTCTTCCCACATCGAATATGTATGTTTGGATATCAAAGGATTTTCTTTGTTTGAGAAATTCGTCTGAGCATGATGAGCTATTCCGCTTGAGGCGGAATATTGTGTGCGCGAGTGTGATATACTGAAGATAGGGAATAAATAACATGATCCTGGAATATTTTTCCATCCCTTGTTTGTGTTGCGGTGGCACTCTGTTTATCTTTCTCATAATATTTTGCTTCCTAGGATATCTGTCGGGAGATTGGAAAATAATTTCTCTTCCGAGTTTATCTGAACATATTATATTGAGATGTAATACTTAATATATTGTAATTTGTAATATTGCAATAAAAAATGAACAATACAATACTTTATATTAGAATTATACCTATACTTAAATAGGCATAACATAATGAAATTTTACTCATGTATATGTACTTGTAGTGTATTTTAGATATTTAAATGCCCTAAAATCTTTACAAATAAAGGTATGGTAATGTTTACATGAAACGCAAATGGAGCGTGACAGAACGCACCTGCAGCCGTGAACTGGATAACCCTGAAGCAAGGCTGTAGTCATATGAAGATTTTTCTCCAGAGTGAAAAAAATAAACAGAGAAAAAAGTTAGAAGTGGGAAAAAATGCACGGTGCGGCCTCAAATCTAGGCTAAACATTTTATTTTATTTTTTCAGCACCAGGTAATTAAAAATCCTCATTTTAGTTGTGAACAAGTGCAGTCGAAACAAGGGAAATGCTGGAGCTGCCAAGTGCCTGCTCTAATTCAAACCCTCAAAATGAATGAAAACATTCTGTTATGGGTTGAAAGATTTTTCAGTTTTCAACGCGGAATAATTAATGATGCGCGTCCCCCTGGTGGGGGGGGAGATGGATTTCTCCTCTCATATTGGGTAGGTGCTCACTCAGCCATTGTTCAGGAGGGAATAGAAAGTCTTTCTCGAAATTCATGAAAACTTTGTGAAGTAGGCATCACACCTTGAATGATTTTATTTCGTCAACATCTCTATACATTTTACGTTTTGTACGTATATCTCAAATTATTGCGTATCTATTTACCTATTAGAAATTGTCTGTTCCCAATACCTCAGCCCAAACGGTAACACAGATATGCAGATATCGAAATTTTGGTAAGAATCGATCATTTTGGTAAGCAACAGATTTTGACGTACAATTTCATATACAAATTACGTATAATTTGGCTGGGGGACTATAAACAGGGAGTAGACCATCATTGGCTTGGTTCTGGGGACCCTTGTCAATTATTAGCTTCTTTTTAAAGATAGTGGTAGAAATGCTAAGTCATTCCTCCACTGTCTGGCTACCATCGTTCACGATGACGCCACCCTGTGATGATGAATTTCATATTGTATAATTATATCGATTTTAGTTTGCTTTTCTTGCAAAAAAATGAAAGTTTCTGTAATGAGAAAATACTTTAGAATCCTAGAAAGAGTGAGAAGAAAAAAGTCATTAAATTTACTTTAGCTGATGTTGTCCAACCAGCGAAATAAGAGCTCCTTGCTTAAATAGGTTATAATTTTAATTAATTTCTTGCAAATAATTAAAAAAATAAAATCCTGTCAAAGAAAGTTTGTAATAATAAATCTTTTTGTTGAAACATAATCTTTTATATTTTTTTCTATCTAACAGAACCAACTACTGAGTTGAAGAGACCCAAAAGTCTACTGGCATAGTGAAAACCATTTTTTATGTTCTTAATACTATATTTATTAAATAAATTTCACATTTCCATGAATTTATATGTTTAATACAAAATTATCATTTCCGGTCCAACCCAATGTAAATATTATGTGGCCTGGTGGGTGAATCTAGATGACATAGAAGATGAGAGGAACCCCTGCCTTGAATCTAAATGTCCCTTTAATCCTTCCACCTCTGTGAGGTATTTATCCCTACATATAAATAGTTAATAATGATTTATTTATCTATTTTTTTGCCCCATGAGGACCAATGAGAAGCCGATTCAAAGGCATGGTATTCCAGTTAGCTTTTGTTGCTGTAATAGGATGCCCTTACTCTTCTATGTTTTTTTCATGGACAATGGACATTACTCTGCAGGTATGTATGCAAACATATTTGCAGTAACCTTCATTTATCGTTTGTTCTATTTTTACATCCTGTAATATCACGTGTTTTGCATATTATGTACATGTACACACAATACATAATGACGTATGTATTCTATGCAGAGCTATGTTGGTACTTTATATGAGTACACTTTTAATTTAATGCTTTTTTATGTATGTAGTTTTTCCAATATTTTTCGGAATCATACATAATATAGGTACACAATGTTATGTTACATATACATTTATAAATGATACATATGTAAACCATGTATGTATTTCAATTCTCCGCATGTTTCTCTTGTATGTTCAAGTGTCTAGTCATTCTGTTATATCATAAAAAGTACATTGAAAAAAATGTAGTTCACCGAAATATGTTAATTTAACTGATCCAGTACTTGTAATTTTCAAGATGACATACTTCAAGTACGTACTACAATGAAAATGTCATTTGAAACTTTTCAGCGAATATTAATCACCATAAAAAAAAATAAAAAAAATGTACACAAAAAATGCAAGCTCTTCTAATCTATTATTGATAGGAACGAGATTTTTTATTTGTTCTCAAAATTAGAAGCATTAATCAAAAACATTTCTGATGGAACGAAAATAAATGCAAGATGTTCTCCTATTAAGTTTAGCAGAAACGTTCAATATGTCGCCAAGGACGCAGCTTCCTATCTGCATGGGAGGGGGGCCAGGGTGCACAGGGGCGGTGGAGCACTGCGGAGGGTGGCATCAGGAGGGGTAGTAGCAGAACTTACTGAAAGGAGATGACTCAGGATTTTTGACCTTTTCTTTCAATTTTGGCAATATTTTTGTCACTCGAATATGAAATATCTTTCTTGTCTTTCTCTTTTAGGAACCAATCAATTCAAAACGTTTCCCAACTCGTCTCTGTGCGCTCATGGATAGGTAGAACATTTATGTACCCTGCAGGTCGGTGGTTCGAGTTCCGAGGATGGAAATTGTAGAATGATTCTTAACACACAAATCACTTTTACTATAATACCTTGTTTTCGTAGCAAGCTAATTAATCTTAGTGGTCAGGGCAATCCAGTTAAAATTAAATTACATGAGTTCAATCCTTTTTGTGTCTAAAAATACGTTAGGGGAAAAAGCACTTTTGTTAAAGTGTAAACAACAAAAAAAAAACCTCTTTTTGTGCATAGTAGTATAAAATAACGATCGTTTTTTTGTTTTTTTTTGTTACTATTACAATAGTACATAACGTTCACGAGAAGAAATACAATTTATTATTTTTAGCAATTACATGGTAATTGAACTGTGTTCTCCAGAGTTCTTGATAAGAGAAACATTAGAGCAGTAAGGACCAATAAAATGCAGCAAAGTTTTCTTTCTGCTGAGCTTGCACATTCCATTGCATAGTATCTTCGAATTTCACACTTTCTAACATAACGTCTTTTTTACGCCCACAAAATCTGAAGTAGGAGGCATGATAATAATTTGGCACTTGAGCTGGAAAAGGTTGAATTTACTTGAATTTCCCACTATTCTATTTTGCATAACAGCCCATGCTTTCCAGGACTTTCAGTTCTAGAGGTTCTTACATTCTTCGTTCTCATAGTGACTAAAATCATTTTAATGCTATTTGTAATAATTCTGCATCACTATCACTAATGATCAGGCTTTCTTTCTCAATTTTATAGGTAGATGTTTCTATGTTGAAATGTATAATAAATCAATTTACATTTTGAATCATTAATGTAACTTGAAACTCACTATTTTGGTTTTGATAAATTGTATCTAAGTATAAAATAAATGATATCTAGGCATGTTTTTTTCTAACATCTCTTCTTTTACATTGGGTTTTGTAATCTATTATTTTATTATGAGCTACTTTGAATTAGATTATGTTAAAGCTTTCCCATTTTAGTAAATGCACAACATCCTAATTTTAGTAGGTAAAAAAATTATTTAATTTTATCTGACTTAGTAAAACAGCTGGTTCAACAGATCCTGTAAAAAAATGTACTTAGAGATTTACAAATTCCAGACACAGGATATTCATCTCCTTTCAATTGCCTTTATTTTTTCATGAATACCTAGCTAGGTAATAATATACCTATCTAGTTATATTATTTATGCACAGTAGGTACAACAAAGGAAAAATTATAACTCTTCAAAAGCCTTTTAAATATTGAAATAAGCCCAAGGGGGAAGGAGAGTGAGATAGTAATTCAAAATTCACCAAGTAGTGAAAAGCAAGCTTTCTTATCTTGTTGAGGCAGTGTTGTCGCGTGACAAAGATGCGATATAAATTCTACCTCGTTTCTCCACTGCCCTATTTATTTCTTGTTGTATACTCTCTTCTTTAGAATGAGACTAGCAGTGTTGCCATACGTATATGTTCAATACTCAAGAAGTAGATTAAGAAAAAGTCACCAAAAACATTGCTCTTTGTCTCATAAAACGGCCAATGTTTTCCTCCCTTCAGGTCAGTCTTTGTTAAAAAAAGCTGTTTTCTGTTATTTTGGCGTTAAAAACCAATCCACAGTGAATTCAGTCAGGGACGTTATAGTTTTTTTTATTTGACATGGTTATACAAAATGAAATACACCATTACTTCCGAGAAATTTCTAATATTAGAAATCGGGAGTATTGTGTTCGTTTTTGTATAATTTTTTTTTTTTTTTTTTTTTTTTTTTCAACTAGTGAAATAAAATGATACCTAATAGAAATTCTAAATACGTACGTATATAAAATAAAAAGCTACAAAAACGGAAATAAAAAATACCTATTCATGTACAATGTACATTATATGTATAATATGTATATACCTAGCAATCCTAGCATCCTCCCTGATAATAATCATTCAGAAAAAAGAGGCGGAAAAATGCACACGTTCTCGGTGTGTGTGTGATTATATTTTTCAACAAATAGGCAGGAATGACATTGTGCTGGATGTTTACAATAAGTTGGGATTTACAATGCGTTACATTTACGGTACCGAGGGATTTACAATAGAGTGTAAATCCCTCGTAACGGAACATAATGGAACAATTATGTGAGGATTTTCTGTAATGAGGGAAGTAGGTAGGCTTTCCATGGCCGGGTAATGTTGAGTTATCTATCGGAAAGGTACGCAAAACCGTTTCAATACAAATAGAGTTTTCTATAAAAACATAGAAGCACAAAAAATAATTACTAGACACATTGAATATTTTAATTAATAAATGTAACCTATAGAATATTTCATTTTAAATATTAAGTATTAATTAAGATTTGATATTAGTATGTATTTATCAAAATGAATTATTCCTATACTGTGGTATTTTGTATGAAACATGGTGTTTTTCGATTGTTTACTTGTGAATAGCAATCAAAAACCCCTCAACGACTTGTGAAGCAGTATAAGTGAGCTCTATTACACTGAACTTATTCATTATTAATCTTATTAAAACTCATAAGCTTCTTTTATATGAAAATGGGACAACATAATGGGTAAAAGTTTCATCTCGACAGAACTGGATATGTTTATGAAAGGTTAGCTCCGTGCAAACAGAGACCAGAGTGGCAAAGTGTTGGGGTTGAAATTTCCCAACGGTAAACATTGATATTAATATATTCCCATCATCAATCATGCCCCCACCGCTTCTGCCCTCATTAGGACAGAGTTAAGAAATAGCGGAGAGCCCAGCCAGGATTGACTCTTTAGAAAATATGACTCGAAAATTTTCTTTCTTGTAATTTGTCATTCATTTTTGCTTCCTTCACACATTGTTCAATTTTTCATCATCACAGCATAGGAACGGGACGGAATATTAGAAAGCTCATTTCTGTTACCACACCATCAAGCCAAGATTTCTATTTTTACTCCTAAGCTCTTGTACCCAAAGTATCGTTGGCAATATTTTCAGCGAAAATGACTTGGTTACCTCTTGCATAATATCTTGACAGCTTCATTAATTTTATGTGTTGGCCTCAGGACTGCGACAAGTCTACGCTGGAGCTTGTAAACACTATTATACTGCGTTTCACCTGTGGCCCCGGGGATTTTTTAATACTTGAGAAATATATTAACTTTGATGTAGGTACCAACCATATTTTTTACTCTTTTAAGTGTACAAAGGTACTTTATCTATTCCAAAATAATAATTAATTTTGAATAAATTAATCAATTCAAAATGCATTGATAACTCTCAATCATGTCCAAATACATTTCTCGTTTGTATTATCATCAACACTAGAGCACACCCGGCATCATTATCAACATTTTGATGATTTTGTTTTTATGAAACTTTTCTCTCTGGGCGAAATTATTCATGATTTCATATTCGTTTATATTTTTCATGTTAATTTATCAATGTTGTTGTTCGTGTTTGTTCCAGGTATGTATTCAAGTCTCATTGCTATTCCGGCATCATTGTAACATTCTTGCTCATTTTCAATTCAATACACGTAAGTACCCATCATTACAGAAGTTTATAAAATACCATTAATGAAATCTTTGTCAACTTATAAACAGACAACATTTGAACATTGTCTTAATTTTATTTAACCTCATTCATAATCAAGAGAACTCCGAAACGGTGGGACCAAATGACTCCCAATCTGACACAGAGTCTCCTTTTTTTATTTAGATGTGTACTAAGAAAGGATTTAAAAAGAAACAGGTGGGACACATCACACGACTTTCTATAATAATTAAAAAGAATCCAACAAATAAACAAATAAAAAAATCAACCCGTGATTTCAGGGGAATGTTTTGAAAATTTCGGAAATATCAACAATTATTAAAAAAATGTGCAATATCATACGAGTATCTTATACCTTCCGAGATATTTGCACATGTTTCTAAATTATATGTAATTTAAGTATTTAACTCATGGTCAAATGGGAAAAAATTCAAAAATGTCAAAAATTGATATTTTTAATACGTAAAATGTGTTTTGGGTTACCATATTAGACGATTTTGTTCCTTTCTTCATTGGCAATTAAAAAAAGTCCCATGTACCACCTCGGGGGTCAGCTTGTTCCCTTAAATAAACTAAAGTCCACGGCCTCTTATTAAATGCTAAAGCACACGGTCGTTGATTCTAACGGTGTGCTGCGTCTGTGAGAAGGTGTGTAGGTCGTAGGCTGGAAGTGCTGTGTGAGTCCCGAGTCTTCCTATGGCATAAACCCAACCATCGCGAGGACTAACATTATTTTCCTCTTTTCTCATGAAAGTGATTTACCTTGCTTACTGCCGTAGATTTCTGAAGCCTAAAAAACTCATTTTTAATTTTAACCTCGCCAACTTTTGTCCTCCAAAGAGATCTGTCAAGTGTCTTTTCTTCTGTGATGTTCCTTCTGACGTGAACAGTATTTTCAATATCACAGATGAATAGTCACTTGGCCTTGCACTCCAGGTGACCCGATTTCGAATCTAGGTGGGGTCGGATTTTTTCGGCTCTGTATTTTGGATGTCGGGGCCTACCCTAGCCTCGTGAGGACAGTTGTAGTTTTAGAGTGGAAAACGACTAGTGGCGGCATTACGATATTGATATTGGAATATGATGGTTGGTTGGAGATATGATGCATAAGCATTAGTAGTTCTCGTAATGCCAATGCTTCCCACTAAAAATTGTGACATAATTACACAAATAACGAGCTCTTTATCTTTTTTATATCACAGATGAGGACATTTTCAACATCACCGATTATGTCAGAGGTTACCTCATTATAATTTCTTGTTATTTTCATTACGGTCATTAACTGTTCAGTTTCAACACATGGGCTTCAAATTCTCAGATGTGAGCAACACTGAGCCAGCACGTGTGAGTAGTTGAGTACTAACACTTCCATGTTAAATATGTTTTGTACATACAAATAGCATGCATATATATCTTTTAATGTCACTTATTTATACAAAAAATATCAAGCTTGTATCATTTATAAAAGAATATACTACCTACTCCCAGAATTCAAGGTATATCCCTTGAATTTTGGACAGACCAAAATCCTCTGAATTTTTCAGCTTCCTAGGTCTTTTCATCTCGGATGTACAGTGAGTGAGGAGTAGATTTTACCTCTATAAAATAAATATAAAGTTCCGACCTCAGTAGCTTGATCGATAAGGCGACAGAGTTGTAATCTCGAGATCGATCGGTGGTTCAAGGCTCAAGTAATTGTCATATCACAATTGTGGTGAACATAAATAAAATGATAACCACATATTATAAAGTACTTTCAAATATTTATTCAATAATTTTCTTCTTCTAGTACTCACAACGTAATTTCTGGCCTGAAGTATATTATTACATCCTAGGCCCTTTCGGTAGACTTGATCTAGCTATGCAGCCATTTGATGATGCATAAACACACAGGTCCGGATGGTACGTTTATTATTCCGCGCTCCATGCAGGATGCATGCAATGTTTGTAGCTCTGCATTTGTTCTCTTTCCTGCATACGGGCACTCCAGAGGTACTCTTTGATATTGTATTCATGTTATGTAGATTTTATCCTCCAACGATCATTATTTCATGAAGGATTAAAGAGTAATGTATACGATGCTTCGGAATTTTTCATTTTATTTATAGTCCTCTCTTAGTGCTTTACATGTAATTTATATCGATTACATGTATCTGAAAACATAATGCACATAAAACAGTCCTTTTAATATTTTGCAGATTTATTATTACATAATTCAATTTACATACATATTGATCAATTATCAGATTTATCAAATAATATATTACTTCCGAGAAATTTCTAATATTAGAAATCGGAAGTATTGTGTTCGTTTTTGTAAAAAAAAATATTTTTTTGCTCCGATTTTTTTCATATTTCTGGACGTTTCATAACCTACTGAGTAAATTTGGTTTTGTGTCCGTCTGTCGGTCTGTCTGTTAAAACGATTCCTTGTAACGCGCAAATCTCGGAAACTACTCGACCGATTTTGATGAAATTTTGCACACATCTAGGAGACATTCTGTAGATGGTCCCATTTTAAATTCATCGATTTCATACCAGCGGTTCTGGGTGAAAGAGACCATGCGCCTGACCACTAACTTTTTACTTAAACGCTTATATCTCGTGAACGGTACACCCGATTTCAATGAAATTTTGTAAGAATATGCATATTATTGTTTTACATAGGTTATTTATATTTATTTTAAAATTAATTATTAGTTGACTCTGATATTTAAGAAAATCCAAAATTTTGGACAAAAAAGTAAAAAAATAAGGACCACGACTTGCCGATACAGAATTTTTTGTAGAATTTAGAATGTAGAAAAAACGATATTCTACCATATAAAACAAATTTGAAGAAAATCGGTTGAGCCGTTTTGGAGATACAAGTAATTTTCTATAAAATCTCAAAATTGGCACGTGTTTACAATGTTAAGCAATCCCGAGGAAGTATTGTGTCCATATTGGCAGTGTTTTTTTACATACTACACGTTCTATGAATCGTTGGCTATCATTTAAAAGTTTAAAGTCTCCATAACCTTGTTCATTTGCGAGAGGGGTTTACTTCCTTTCGCTGGAAATTCACAAACTGGGCACCCACAAAAATTAAACGTTCCTCTTAAACTCGGTTGTGGTATTGCGCATTGCATACTTAGAAAAGATAAAAGGCGTGCATACAAAATTAGCCTATTCTATGTTAAATTAAAAATATTGAAAATGGATTTGATAATGTCTCTACCTGTGTCCTATTATAATAGTCTATTTATTTACATTAAATTGAAGGACGAAAAATAAACTAACCCAGCCTGGATGGGATCGGAAAATAGCATCTAGAAGGTTCGTATCTGAATTCAGGCTCGCTGACTAAACCAAATGTAGGTAACATAATGTAGATAGTTGACTGGGCTTTTGCATTGTGACCTCATTTTCTGTGTGGGGGGTTTTCCCAGGGATATTCACGCCCGGCTAGAATTCCAAAAGTTAGGCCACTTGCGGGTGTACGGGAACTAGGCCCTCCACACACGAGGCAGCATATAAAAAGAATAATAAATACACTGATGGAAATACGTAAACGTGCGAAACCTAAAGTTTTTAATGGGGTTTTAAAATTCCCTGCGAACCGAACTTGTTTTAATTATCTTTGTTTCTTGTGACCCTTTCAGTTCCATGCCCGTTTTAGATACTCAGTGAAATATTTTCATCACACAAAATAATTAGGACGTCATTGTTCTTTCACTTTTATTGACCACATAGCTAACATTCTTTTTTCTTTTAAGAAGAGGTGGTAAAATCTGTAGACGAACACTAGAATTGCCCTAGTGAACAGTGTGCACACTGTTCACTAGGGTTAGTTACTCATGAGTAACTGACCTATGTAGTTCCAATTAGACAACAAATATATTAGATAGTTTTTTTATATGTCTCTCTATTGGTGACGTGTTAACTCTTGAAAGGGTTCAGTGGAAGAGATTGCCATAGGCAATAACCCCGTCATTTAGTTAGGTCATTCCATTTTTTTTTCTTTTAAATAATTATTTGCATTTGTATACATATTATACATATATGTGTTTTTATCTAATGAAGCATTTAATAATAATAATGAACTTTCAATGAGGTTCTCAAACTTTCTGTATAGGTTTGCTGTATAGCCATAGACACTCTCGTTAGTTTAGGCACCCGCTGACGTTTTTCGCGTGTAGTTCTGATGGTGAAGAAACAAGTAACTATAATTCTACACGAAAAGTCAATAATCTTGCAAAATTTACTATTTGAAGGTTTTTTTTATTAAATTGGAGTACATAAAAAAAATTGTGTCCGTAAAATTTGATGACGCCACTTTACGGCCCCAAAAGTGGGCCGATATCAGATTTACATAGTTGACTTTGAAACCTATGGAGAAGGGTTTTGAAAGGAAGGTCTAGTTTTCCTAATGCCTGATATGACATTTTTAAATAATATAGCATGTATTCATTAACAAATGACTATGAAGTACAAAATTAATCAATCAGTAGACAAGAACACAAGAGGGCTATTAGAATAATTCTTTGGTTGTTATAATTCATTGCACAAATTAGGCGTTGAAACCAAAAGGCATAATATTCCCAGGTGAGATCATTTCGAGTTCCTTATTTTGCTGCGAGTGAATATAATGAGGAAAGCAGCGGAGTTAATATCTTTAAAAGTTCATGTGAAGTCAGGTTTTTTCATCTCTAAATAAAGATACATTAATGGCTTACGTTATATTTATAAAAGTAAGGCTTACCTATATTTTTAGACTGTTTCCAGTAAAGTAGGTATCATTTTTTCTATTAATCTTCATGAAAATTAGAACTGATTATGAAAATTAGAACTAATTTACTCTAAAGAGTCAAAAGGGTGGTTAGTCTATGGTAGGTTGGTACGTTGGTAGGGACACTTCAAATGCCTTTCTGTTAATATTTGGGTCACAAGTTCAATAACCTCGTGGGACAAAAAATATTTCCTATATTAGCAGGTTTTAGCTGTTCAATATAATACTTAAAGTATTTACTTTATCATCAATATTTCGTATGAATTTCATAAGCAGTCAAATTTATTGCTAATAAAGAAAAACAAAACAACCGAAAGCTATCAGCACAGCCATTTTTTCTGAGAGTTTTTTTTCAAATAAATCTCTAGACTAAAATTTTATAGTGGGCGTTGAAAATTTATTTGAAACACAATAACGGACATAATTAAAACCTCCGGTGACCTTTATTAAATGTTGCTAAACGCAACTTTTTTACAGGTTTTAGAGTAAAATGTTGATATAACTGACCCTGTTACTAGCGCTAATAGTTATCACCCAGTAAAAGCTACTAGGAACTGCTTATTTTGAATCACGATGCATCAGTATAAGCGAAAGAGTAAATCCAAAATGAAATCTGCACAGTAAAAAACTACTCAGCTAAGATAATATCCGTAGCCTATTATCTTATACCATTCCAACTAGCTAAGCTCACAGGAAATTGATAGAGACAATGATGTCTTGAGACATTTGGTCGCCTCTTTCACTAACAGTCTAAATACCGAAGGATATATGTGAACATTTTATTACCACGGCAGTAAAACAAATACCTAATTAAATGACTAAATATATAAACATTCTAACAATGAGGAATTTTGACTATGTGGTTTGCGGTATCATGAAAATCCACTGCAATGTATTTTGCTATCAATTTAGCTGACTCTTCATTTGCCAAGAAAATTATAAATGAAGTTTAACAAACATTTTAAGTTCCACAAAGGACATTATATAATTTATTGTGATTATAATATACATACATAATGTGTAGTATACAAGAGTATCTAATTTTATATTATGTTGCGTTGAATTACCAAATTTAATAATATAGGGCGCTAATCTGATAGACACACTATCGTTAGGCTATTTCATCAGGTAATTATATCTATTTTGATGTTCATTTCACTAGCTAAGCTCACAGGAAATTGATAGAGACAATGATGTCTTGAGACATTTGGTCGCCTCTTTCACTAACAGTCTAAATACCGAAGGATATATGTGAACATTTTATTACCACGGCAGTAAAACAAATACCTAATTAAATGACTAAATATATAAACATTCTAACAATGAGGAATTTTGACTATGTGGTTTGCGGTATCATGAAAATCCACTGCAATGTATTTTGCTATCAATTTAGCTGACTCTTCATTTGCCAAGAAAATTATAAATGAAGTTTAACAAACATTTTAAGTTCCACAAAGGACATTATATAATTTATTGTGATTCTTATACATACATAATGTGTAGTATACAAGAGTATCTAATTTTATATTATGTTGCGTTGAATTACCAAATTTAATAATATAGGGCGCTAATCTGATAGACACACTATCGTTAGGCTATTTCATCAGGTAATTATATCTATTTTGATGTTCATTTCACTATTACTGAAAGCTTGGGACTCAAACCACCGATTTCCAGGTTACGAGACCATTACTTTATCGATCAGATAGTTTGATAGGATTTGATATCTAATAGTTTCCAAAATATCTATAGGTTTTTTTAAATTTTAATTAAGAAGTAAAATAATTTTACTTCCCATGAACTTCTAATATTAGAAATCGGAAGTATTGTGTTCGTTTTTGTAAAAATAAGTAAATATTTTTTGCTTCAATTTCAATTTTTTTCATATATTCTGGACATTTCATAACCTCCTGAACATTTCAATATGAAATATGCAGGTAGGTAGGAGAGAAGTTGTACATTACTGTATACACAGTACACATACACACATAGCCAATCATACTTAAAAAAAAATATTTCGAGATTATTGGCAAAAATCGGCAGGTATTGGTATTTCTGATTATTTATTCTACCAACTAACCTCTGTCTATGTTATGTTTTATTATGCATGAATATACTTGCCCGAAAATATCGTAAAAACATCATGTAGGATAAACAATCGTTAAAAGGAATACAATATAATTATAATAGCATGTGAGGCTTTTAATTTAAATGGTTATGAACCCCCAAACAACTGACCTAGCTAGGATAGTTATGAACTTGGCTTGTCATCCTACTGTTTATAGTCCCCGAACTAGATATTGTCAATTAGTATATTTGTGAGTCGTTAAAATTAAGACATTCATAACTGTGCCAAATCATTGATGAGAGAAGTTTCCTAGGAGTAATAATATTAATTTCATAGTGGTATTATATTTTATAGCGATATTACAGGCTCCATGTGAGCGTAATAAAAGAGTAATACTGTTCTAACACTACTTTTATTATTCACAGTGCACATACGAGCTTACAATCTGGTGGGTAAGCGATGCCTAACCTACGCGGGGACATTGGATGATGTGTGCTTTATTGCTATAATTATCACAAGGTAGCGTGATCAATAAAAATGGTAGGCACACAGAGGAACATAAATCTATTTTATTTTTATTTAACACTTTCCATGAAATAAAAACCGAAAACTTTATGCGTTACGAGATTCTAAAGAAAATGAAGAATGGAGCACAAAAATGAGTGAGAGAGATAAAAAAATAAAGCTAGAGGTAAGACAAAGAGAGAGAATTTCAAGCATATTTGATGTCAGATATACGTTAATTTTTTTTTCATCAAACCAATAGGTACTGTTCTCTTGCCAACACAATGAGCTTGTTGTAGTCCCAATGGATACTTGTTCAAAAGTTTCCAGGTTCACTTTATCGTAGCAAATATATACTCACCGCCGGGCAAAGGAGTTTTGAAGAAGTCAAACGAAGTTGGAGGACTTACTAAAATAACTATTTTACTTGTATGTTTGTTTAGCTCATGGTCTATAGGGAAAAAGGATTTGAATAAATTCTCCTGCACACATACAATAAATAGGTACGTACAATAGTTATATTAGTTATTTTGCCATAGTAGCTAAATTATTACAAAAGATAGCAACTCTCCTCATATTCGCTACAATGTTTAACTTTATTTATTTAAATTTAGCAAGAATATTATGTATGCTCCAAATGCACAAAACTTTACCCATCGTCGATCCATCACTTAATCACCCACTCTACAAGCCTAAACTTACTAATTTCCCGTTGTACTGCTAAAATGATCTCTGATTGATTAATATGTGATCAAGATCCAAGTTTGCCCTGATTTACCAATGTTCGTCCACTGTAATCCTGACTGAATTTATATTACATCACTTCCCCTTGATCCAACAGTTGCAGGTAATACAACAACTTACCTCCATGCATCAGTAAATCAATTAATCAAACAAGAGTTTCAAATATTATTTACATTTCTCACAGTCCCCTTTCTTCGATCAAAGATTTAATGACCTAATTTTTTTGACGTCTCCCACATTCTGTTAGTTTCAGAGATACTTTCCAGACTGCTGGTTTTCGGACTTAACTCACAAAAATTCACCATTTCTCGCTCTATCAATGACTTTGGGTTTTTGACAGAATTCACAACTTTCTCAAGGTTTTGACCTAGATCTCCGGCTCCACCATTTAGTAACCGCTGAGGCAGATAGCAGCGCACATTATCCTGCATCCTGTACCCTAGATATTTTACCGTCTGTATTAATGAGAATTTAGGTTCCAGCGTAGCGCATATGTTTTCTACCCACACCAGTAGATAGTAAATAGATACTTTGAAATAAACAACATACATTAACTTTTCCAAATCCACAGAGAATGGTTGAGGGAATTCTCTTTTTTTTTGAGAAGTTAAAATGTAGGCTCCTACAATATTTCCTTTTTTTATTTCGTAAACGTTACTTTCTGAACGCAATCAGATTATAGTGCGATTAGCCCGGTCGACAACCTTTTTGACTTCAGTGTCAGCGCTACCCTTTTTGAATATTTTAGGACATAGATTTTAGTCAAGAGCAAATTTAATACTTCTGGAAAGTACCTACATAACAATAATACTTCCTGGATATCTATGGATATACCAGGAAGTAATTGTACATTAGAATTTTTAAACCTACATCTTAAACCTGGCTTTTTAAACCTACCTCTTAAACTTGGTCGTGGTATTGCGCATTGCATACTTATAAAAAATAAAAGGCGTGCATACAAAATTAGCTAATTCCTATTTTCAATTAAAAATATTATAAGTGGATTTGATAGTGTCACAATCTGTGTCCTATACCTACTAATTAGGATAGTCTGTTTATATACATTAAATGTAGGATGAAAAAATCCAGAAAGTAGACTGAGATTGTTCGGGCACACTGAAAGAAATGAAGACTATGTGAACAAGATTGTTTTATTGTAAAAAGTGCAATATCTACTTTTTGATAGAAGTCTAACAATTCATCTTTATTGTGATTTTTTGCCGTCATTTTTGTAGGTCAAATAAGTTCACATTTTCTTGCGACAATTATCGATCTAAACATACCTATACAAATGCATACATACGTACATATTATAGTACATAAAAAATCGATGAATGTAATTTTCACCTTCTCCGCTGTTTAGAGTGTACCAATTAAATGTGATATTCACCACTTGCTTTTTGCATTCGAGATAAAATCTTCAAGTCGATAAAATGGAAGCTAAGTATGGTAATTTGTGCCCTTTCAAGTACAGAACGTGTGCAGTTAAAAGGTAGAGCATGAAGGTACTCGATATTTTCTAATGTAGAAAGCGACAGAATAGAATGCGCTTCTGTGCGGGAAATTCAATTTTTTCAACGAGATGAAAAACCCTGCCATTAGACTAAAGCTAGATCTTGTTTGTTATTTGAACTCTTACAGCCAAGGTGTGAAGTCCTTTACAAAATTCCTTTATACATAAGCAGTTGGGTAAGGTCCCCATTTTTTTACATCGTCGCTCCTATCATTTTATTTCAACATAAACTATAGGATTTACAGTTATACACTATAGTTTTATTGGAAACATCTTCTAGATCTAACCTAATAGAACACGAAACTGAGGTAAAATACTAACTTATTTGTAGTAAAAGTTACTTCTTTTTAAGATTTCTCTCTCTTCTATGAGATATGGACAATGAGAGAAAAAGCTTGGCTATGACGAGAAGCATGTTCTGACAGTTTTACGGCAATGCCTTCCTCTCCGAGTGGGTCTTCGTATGAGTATGCTGTGATTTTCATTTATGTATATTAAATAGCCATTATTTAATCAATCAAATACCCATGACTAAATAATATAATAATATGTACCTCAATTTATACTTTGCACTCAATTAGCACTGAGCGACGTGACGTTACATTGATTAAAACTTCTTAATACTAGCTATATAATTATTTGCATTGTGTATAATGAATGAATTTAATTCAATCTAGGAAGTAACGGAAAAGCTTAGTTGATTTAACGTCGCTTTCAACTACTTGGTCATATGGTCATATCACCATCTTACAAATTTGATAGAAAGTTAAATGTAATGTTCATTAATAGGGAAATGGCAATACCGTTGAATATCTGTCTGTATTGGTGACTTTACTCATGAGAGTTTTGTATTTATACCGGTACTACTTACAATAGTAAAAACTTGTTTTTAGGAACGTCAATAGCAAGAATAATATGTAAGTATTTTAGGCCAAACTTCTGAAATTTACAAATGTTACCATCACTTAGAACTGTGAGACCCGTCTTGTATCATACAATCAGCTAATGCAACGAACACAATATGAATGAAAAATGCTCAGGAGACTCTTTCCGTAAAGTTTTTTTACCGTGACAAAAGTTTTTACAACAAGAATAATAATACAAAAGAAAACAAAGAGAAAAAATAGAAGTAATAACAGTTAAGTTTAATTTGGTAAGTTTGTCTCCGTGGCAAAAGTATTGCTGTATCTACCATCGAGCTAGTTTCTACATAACCCATTAGGGTCAGGTATGGCCAAGTTTCCTCTTCTGTAAGGTAGGATGTTAAATGACTTTAATTGAAATAAATTTGGGAATATATGAGACACACTTGTACAAAATGAATATACTCGTAACCTTTATTTAGTATTCAGTTTTATGAACGAGTATAATACCTATGCCCTGGGCTTCACCAGGGTGTATTAAAAAGGTATATCCTAGATAAGTGTATTAAAAAGGTACATACTAGTTGATACTTATTGATTTTCTTTTATATAGATAAAATCATTAGTAACTACCAGTTTAACCAAAAGTTTGGTCACCCTGAGTAAGCAGATCGTTTCGTAATAAAAAAAAATGGTCAATGCAATTTTGCACATAACCTCTATTACGTCATCTTCTTTAACTGTGCCTTCTTCCAATCATACTTGGGGTCGTGATTGTTCAACCTCTTTCTCACAATTGAGCTTGGTTTGTTCTGGCACTGCTACTTCCACTTTTAACATCTAGATGCCCTTCCTGACGCCACCCCTGGGGCGCCAATGATTTGTGTAATTTTCTTTTGTGCATACCTAAAAGGGTTAAATCCAATTTAGATTTTTTCCACCAAGTCTACACTCGAGAGCAGATGGGCGGGGCAGAGACATAACGGCCTGATTACTACGGAGGCTTTCTCGTGACCTTATTATCTTCCAACTCTCTTTTTTCTCTCGCAAAGTTTATTTCATTTTCTTACCTTTCCCACAGCACCTAAACTGTTTAGCATACGTTTAAACTGTGGCTTTAGCTCTTTCTTTCTCAACTCCCATTTCTCACAAACGCTACTTGGTTCTACTCGCATTAATCCATGCATCTCTTGCTCCTCCTCCTCTTGTACCTCTATCTAACTCATCATTACCATGACCTCGTATTCTTCTCCTCCTTTTCTCGTCCTCTTCTCCCGCCACGCCTCCTCCTCCTCCTCTTCCTTCTTATTCTTCCTTCCGCTCGTGTTGGATTCTCCAATCTCCTCATCCTTCACTTCCTTTTCTTTTCATTTCTCCTTTGTTCGCTACTTCCACCTACACACATCATCCACCCTCATTAATTACGCTGGGAACACTCCCATCTACTCAAGCACTACACGTAGGTTTATCCGGTTTCTTCTTCACATTCACGTCTTCTTGATATTTACTTGTATACTCGTATGTATATATACACTAGATTTTCAACTCTAATTTGACCACACACTTCATTCTGTTTCTTACTTTTTGAATTTCTAACACTGAGTCAATGTTCTCTTGTGCACTTTAAAAGTAAATACTTACATGTTAAATACCTATAAATAAAATAGGCTATCTACGTATGAAATGTTTATATTAAGATTTGTATATGGGCATCTACACTCTGTACCTAATTTTTATTACTGTAGATTTTAGAAGGTTCAAATATCTGTAGAGTGAATTTAATATTGATTTTTGATAATCGTATTGTACACCTAAATTTTATTACTGTAGATTTTAGAAGGTTCGAATATCTGTAGAGTGAATTAAATATTGATTTTGATAATCGTATTTCACAAAAACTTGAAATTTTTATGGAAAAGTCCTCAGAAACATCGGTCACCCTATCATTTTAAATGTAATTAAAAATTCCGTGGCTATTAAAATGAAAAAAATGTAAAATATAAACCCTTCGAAATAGATAATTTGTAGTTTAAAATTATTTTGATTACAAAAAACATCCCTTGGGCGTGGCGGCTCTTGAATTTGAAATAGTTAGCGCCTTCAATATTCCATTTCGTTTCCTCTGAACACACGAGCCACCATTTATCCATTCTGGAGTGTACTTGAACACTGTCATATAAAACAAGCTGGAGTCATTTTTTCTAAGCAGGACACTCGAAATTTATGGTCTCCATACTCTCATACACATGATTCTGTACTCGCACTTGGAAATAAGCTATTTTTACCATCCATTTGAAAAAATAAATTGAATTGATATCCATGCACCTTTAAAACCCCTCATGATATTAAATGCATTTTCAATGCGGAGTAACGGTAATGCATCCGATATCTACTGTCCGTACACACACAGGCGGCTCATGTGCAAGTCAGTCCTCACTTTCAGGGTTATCTGCATTCTGGAACAGAGATTATTAGACGTGCAGGAAAAATACTCCAATTTACTGAACATAGAGATAAAGATTTTAAGTGAAAATCATAAAAGACATCGAACATCCAGGACACGAACGTGCTAATATAAGAAATGAAGCCAATAACAGCCTGACTCTGATTTCTGATTGACAGAGGAACAACACATTTCAGTCGTTGAATTTTCTTATCTTCCCATTGCAGATATATTTTTCTGACAGCTCCAAAAAGTCTACATTGCTTTGAAAGAAAAGGAAATAAGCGAGGAGAGAGAAAAAGTATTCGGTGGAAATAATAGTTCGGGTATTTTGTGTACGATACCAGGGAAGGTAAGGTAAGGCGGGGGCTATGCATACACTGGGTTAGGTTAGCCTTTGCAAGTGCTGCATTGCGGACGGCTAGTTGTATTATGCTCGGATGTTGAAATCCCGCGTACTTCGAATTTATCATCGCACAAGCGGTGAGGTGATGTTTGTTGTTTGAAATGGAATTTAGAATGCTCTTTGTTCCTCATCGCCCCGGTGTAGTCTACAACTACACACTCACCTAAATAAAGGGCGGAGGTATCCATGTTTAGTTTGCTTTTAATGAGTCGTTGTATGTGTTAGAGGAAGTAAAGTGTGAGGTAGACTCCACAATGTTTTGAGTGAACTGCAATATCAAGCAAACGCAGTAGATAAAATAAATATAGAATAGTGTAGATTTAAGCACTGTAAAGTACTTCAAGAGAAAGAGATACCTACTTTACTGATTTTTTAATAGTATCTACTTTAAAACGCATGTAAATTTCAGTATACATATATTATGTAATACATTTTGGTGTGGCAGAACAATTTTGGTGCAGCAGAAAAAGTATAATTATGCCCGCATACCAAAATAATGCTAGGTCAAGGTTGAAAATGAGTATTTTCATTTCCTCGTGCAAATCTATTTTTTTTCTAAGCGCGAATTCAACTTATATTGTTACGAAAACGTATAAAAAAGTAAAGATAATATTGAATTGTAGAATTAATTCCACATTGTAAAAAAAAAAAAATATTTATAATAATCTGAAATACATAAAAATTAATTAATGCCTTTCAATAAGAAAATTGAAAAAGCCAAATGTCTGTATTAGGGACGATTTGACTTTTATAGTCGAGTTGGTCAAAATCCTGAACTTGTAATGCGAACAAATAGTGCGTGGATTCGTGGATCGGATCCGTAACTATGCTTTTGAGTGTGATCACATAATAATAGCACTCTGAGGAGGGTTATGGTAAGAAAAATCATCATTTGGATGAACCTCGATTAGTGGTTATCTTACCCTAAAGGGTTTTATTTTAATTGTTATTATGTAGGATTGTAGATGGTAGAATAATATTACTATGTTTCGATTTATATTTTCTCAGTATACTATTCTACTCTCATAAAACATAGAGTGAGGAATGTTAAGTTGCTGCATGCGTTTGCTAGCCGAGCATCGACTTTTTTTATGTAACAGAAGGTTTGTTAGAGAAATTATTTAATGGTTCAAGACGAGTATTTTTATTTTTAACGGTGCGTTGCATGCAACTTTTATTGTTAAACTATAACCGACTGCAAACCTAGCTCGTAATAAATTATAGAACTAAATCATTCTATTTTTTTCGAAACACATGGGTGTTCGATTCCGGTTGAAATTTGAAGCTTCTCTTTGCTTTTGAATGCAAAAATAAAACTACATAATTATGTATAGCATAAATAAATAATTATAGAATAAAAACTAGATCGCATGTATTAATAATAAAAGAATATTGCAAAACTCATCACAAATTCATGCATTTCGTATTATTACGAGTATTCGTATGATAAGCTAATGGATTTTTTCGTTAACTATAATATTGTTCAACGTTAATTTACAAAGTATGCACATATAATTATATATGTGTCCTCAAAATTATCCCAAAACAAGTTTAGAATGAACTGAGAATGTTGAACCGAAAGGAGAAAACTCAAGATTAATCTGTTGCGCCCAGAGAGGTTTCTTTGGCAAAAGAAAATGTCTCAGGAGAGTGACGCCTGACTGTAGCTTGTCATACAGGTGTTTATTAGGCACAGGGGAGGAGACTGGGTTAAATAGTAAACAGGACCTTGGTACTATAGAGGGGGGGAAACATTAGGACAAGGAGGGGTAAAAGGAAGAATGTACTGTTAGGACAGAGAGAATGGGGTACATTAGGATGGCAAGAGCAAAGAGATAAAGAAAATTTAATGTCCGTTTTTATGAACGTTTTAATTTTTGGAGAAGGAGCATTGTCCAACAGGTGTCTGACTTTTTAATTGAAACCTTTTTATGAGTTTTTTTCTTATCATTTTCATAGAAGATGATTTCTAGTGGAATCTCTTAATCAAATAATGTAAGGTGAAGAACACAGGGAAATCAGGTACGATGTACGATATGCATAGTCTAGTTTTAATTTTTTTTGATAACCTATTACTTACCAATCGATTTATTTTTTGAAGAAAATCAAGTGGCAGTAAACTATAGTTCCAATAATATTAGATATAATTGTATAATGTAGTTACAACCATTATTATTATTATAGTAAGCTTTATTAGGTAGAACAAAAATATATACTTATAGTAAAATAGAAAGAAATTATAAAGAAAAACAATAAGATTAAGCAAAGATAGAGGGAAAAAAAGAGAATGAAGTTAATGTCCTATCTAAAGGGCGGGGTTATTGCCTGTGGCAATCTCTTCCACCCAACCCTTTTGTCAACCATGGGCGTAGCCAGGATTTTGACTAGGGGGGGGGGCGCAGCTGATGAAGAAAATCTATAATACATAGTGTTGCATACTCTCTGGAATTTTCTATGGGGGGCGGCTGCCACCCCCCGCCCCCCCTGGCTACGCCCATGGTTACAACCGTTTTCTTGTTTTTAAAATGAATTGTTTAGGATGATATTATTCATTTTTATTAAGAATAAAATATAAACCTAACCTAACCTATTTACATGGGTATACCGAACAAAAATATATACTTATATACCTAAAAGGACGAAGCTATGAAGAAATGAAAACATGTGCTCAAGATCGTGAAAGTTGGAGAAGATGGCGTTGAAACCTGTCAAAAGACAGATCTACTTATATATATATATACCGAACATTATAATCTAACAGAAAAATCGTGATAATTTATTTTACCTGTCCTCCTTAGAACCGCCCATTGTGTCCCTACCCCCTACCCCTTTCCCAACACGCTGGCCACTGCCCCTACTTTGCTCTTACAGCATCGCTACTCAACTTTGTGCCTTTATCAGCTCGAACAATCAGCAGCTTTTATACGACGACATGTTGAACTTTTCATTACAGATATGTCATGGAAAATTGTTTTAACGGAATTCAGCACAAAGCTGGAAACGACAAGTTTTCCTGTACTGTCTCTCGGGAGTTTTCATCTTATCTAACCTTCTCAAGAACTTACGTTCTGTGTATCTAATTTCTGGCGTGGCAGGGAAAAAAATGTTCATTTTTAAGCATTAAGAGTATTGTAATGCAGAATAGAGGAAGAAGTAATACGAGAGAGTACTAAAGTAAATGGGTACATAACAGTACATTTATAACAGTACTAATGTATCTAGTATAAATAATGTACAACCTGTGCAAGTATACATACATAAGTATATTGTAATAAATTAAAAGAGCAGGGACTTTTACATACTTACTCGTATACTCCTACTTGCGCTAGATAAATACGATACAATGAATGAAAGGATTTTTTCTGCTTGCTTTTGTGGTTCAGGTCTGAGGAATTTTAAAAGGAAGTAGACAGATAGTCTGGTTGGGAACTTACATATAAATGGGAAACGGCCAGTAGGCTAGCAGAGGTAATGAAGGATACACAGGGGGTACACCATTTATTTAGGTTCTAGGGCTAGTTTAGTGCAAGGAGCAAGCTTTTGTCTGGCTGGTATCACAAGAGAAACTTAACATATAATATTATCGGCTTTACATGTGGGTGTTACAGTTCTAGATTTTTTTAATGTGAAATCTGGCAGTACTGAAAAGAATTTTAAAAAATAAGTGTGTCTCATAGAATTGTATTGTATTGCTCTAGCTACATATAATGTATAGAATAGTTATCCTAGTGTCAATAATATGCTTTTCGGACAAGTATTCCACAAAGCAGTAGCCTAGACTTTGAATATCTAGTCATCCATTCAATTATCTGTGATGATAATATATGACGAACATGGAATTATTATACGAGGAGGTACGATATAGTATACTAATATAAGCTTAAATAAATTTCCATTGTTCATTAATAATTGATTAATGAACAATTTTAATTAATTGAGACAAAATATTCATTAATTGATACACAATAGCTTAAACAAGAGAATAACTTAGTTCACTGATATCGGTACATTATGAATTTAAAAACTCGCACCGAGAGTAAATATTTAAACTGGATTTTATGCAAATTAAAGAAGAAGTTATGCTGTAGGGAATAATAAATGAGTAAGGATAGAGAGGCAGAAGACTAAGAAAGGGAGAAAGACTGCAAGGTTGAGAATAGAAACAGAAGGACTTCAAAAAATAAAAAAATAACGAGCAAAAGTAAAAGAACAGAAGGTAGGAAAATGAAGTGAATTTCTCTTCTTCGGGCCTAGGGTCGGTCTGTAGCGACTATAGCCAGGCTCTTGCGAACACTTGGACTCGACCTCAGCTTGTGGGGAAACACGTAATACCCAGATTTTCAGTAAGATTACACTCCATAGGTTAAAAAAAGTGGAAATTTTTATTTACATTTTATACAACTACTTTGAAAATCATAATCATTTTGTTCTTTGAATAATCAAGCAAAACGTTAGTTTTGCAACGCAGAAATGAGCGTGCTCTACTATAACGTAGTTTTTTAGGTAATTTTTATGTAAATTCTTACCTTCTTAGATAGATTTTCCCTTCATATTCCTCCTTGTCTCGTCAAAAAAAAATATTACTTTTTTTGGTACCAAAAAATTCCGCGGTCACTCTACGGTGGCGAAAACCAAAATAACATTTCATAGTTCAAAATTTCCATAGTAAGGCAATTTTGACACCCTCTACATATATTTTAGGAATTTGAAAAACTGCGATTCTCCACCAAAGATAATATTGAACTTAATAAGTGGTAAATTCATACATTAAGTCTCTGTATCACACAACTTGCATCACCTCACATATTCACACACATCAGTTTACAAAGACCTTGGGACTAAAGAAGATCCCTACTCAAAGAAAGCTGGATAGAAAATATTATTATTCCATAAAGTCAACAAGCGTGCTTACTAATTATAATTTTTACAGTGAAAAAAGAACATCAAATTATTTCAAAGGTGGTTGCACACATCCTACAGAGAGATTTATTTTTCCCTGTCTCGGTCTGAAACTATTTTCTCTCCTTTTTCCTTTGTCAATTTCCTTTCTTTCTTCATTTTCTTTCCCTCTCTTGTTTTCATATTTCACTCTCTCTCTCTCTCTAATAAATAAATAGATAAAATAAATATATAAATAGATAAAAATAAATAAATAAAGAATGAGTGTATATTGCAATGCTCATATGCCATTATTAGCTCTTAACTTTGGCTAGTGAATATCTTTTCTTTTAAAAGAATTCTGGCTTTTGCTCAATATAGAGAAAGCAAAGTTAGCAGCATAACATAACACTGCTGTCCAACTTGTGATTATAATAGTTAGCTATAATGTTGCACATTGCATCTATATGTATAAAAGAAAGCTGTCTGTGTGTATGTATGTTCTTTATACAAATCTACCATTTGACCGAGAAACCTGAAATTTTGCACAGAGGTCCGATTATATATCCCTAGAACTAGGGTTAAGCTACATAAGTATTGAGTAAGAATAAAAATGAGTGGGTGATGAAAAAAAATATTCCCGTTTTCAACTTAAATGACATTTTTTCTCGAAATCTGTTGCGACGACCTATCAACTCAAAGCGAAAAAGTTTTAGTTAAGGGTTTGAGCTTTCATTTGACATATCAATCGCAAAATTCTGGTAAGTCGTTCTTGAGTTACGCCGAGTGAGGTTAAGAAATGGATGGGTAACAAAAAAAATCAAGTTTTTTTGACTTCTCGACATTTTGTTTCTGTGTGTGTGTTTGGTTGGATGTGCGTGCGGTATGTGTGTGTGTGTTGCGGGGATGTGTGTGAGTGTGTGTGTTTGATGGGCTGGCGAAGCGACGGTTGTAATATGCCAGTAAATCTATAAAATTAGGCGCTCACACAATTTACAACTTGGTATTATTTCTGACAGCTGAAAATTAGGGTTTGTATGTTTTCTTGGTGATTGCTTATATGTGTGCTTCTTATTTGACAAGTATCTATGAATTCTAGGTAAAAGATATGATTGTATTCTGATTAGACTCTTTTTTAAAGAAAAGAGGATGGTAATACAAAATATAGGCACCAGTTCCCAGTTTGTTAAACCGACTTTTTTTTTTTTTTTTTTTTTTTTTAAGTGGGGTTTTAACGTCGCTTTCAACTGCCATGGTCATATCACGACGGGGGTTTTACCCTCCATTCGCAGGAAACTCACAAACCTGCTACTCACATTGACCTCACCCAGCCTGAGTGGGGCCGGGAAAAGCCAGCGTCACGAGAATTAGAATTTGAATGGTCACCCATCCAAGTCTTAACCTCGCTGGATGTCGCTTAACTTCGGTGTTCTGAAGGGAACCGGTGTATTCAACATGCCATCGACGCTGGCTAAACCGACTTTTACTCCAAACAAACCCTATGAGGTTATTAATGCGAGACAAATTCTAATTACTTTCGTACAGGTTGTTTAATGAAGGATAGAGCCAACACTTTTCTATTCAATTAGACAATATTAAATTATATCGGAAAAATTTATCAGGCAAATTATATTACAACAAGAGGTTTGGAGGGTAAACCTTTCTACATTGATAACATCTCTTCATGGGATAATGAATAGGGAGAAGCCCTCATTGTTTCAATTTCATGGTTTCAATGATTTATAGTGGATAAGTTACACTGGCCTGGTATTTTTTAGTCTTGTCTACTCAATGTGTCTATTTATTTCATTTTGTTTACGAAAATCTATATTATTCCTCGCCATTTTTAGAATAAGAAGACATGAATACATTTTTAGTGGTAGTATGGTGAGAATATTATTTACTCCTGTCTGTCTGCTCTACATTATCACTCAATCTGACACTGAGTATGAGAACTGTGGGGAAAATCTATTGCAGAGAGAAATATGTATGCTACGTGCTACATTCATGTATGTGTTCTCAAGACGTGACTCTTTTCAAGATATGTACGTGAAATTAAGAAAAAAACTCCCGAGTTATATTTCAGCATTCGCTGTGTTTGTCTAGAGGTGCTTGTGTTCAGTGCGACAGCCAGTTCGTTATGCTTAATCCACAGACTCTGCAATATTTCCTTCAAGACAGTCAATATTGTCTCTAATAGAGGGAAATATTGAAGCGGAAACTACATTGAGGACAAAGTGCTCAAATCCAGACATTATTATGGTTGGATTATGATTTTCGGTACCGTCGTCTCTACATCAACATTCAATTAACTGAGGATAATCCTTTCTGCAGTATTATTTCTGGCAGTACCTCTTTTTTGGGCGTAAGAGAGGGAGGGGAAAGGTAACATAATTATACTACACGGTTCTTTTTAGTGCACAATTTTCCAAAATTGCTATCGGTCAGAATCTGTTTTATAAAATCTAGTAGGCACCTACATATATAAAATTCTCAGAATAGAGATGAAAATTCCAAGTAGAACATAAAATTACTATCAAACTAGATACATCCTCGGACATTTTATGATATGGGAATACATTATTGTCCCCTGATACCTGGAAGGTATGATAATATTATGGCATATCAAATCCTGTCAAAACATTAAATAAGTTATTTCTACTCGTCTACATGAGAATGGATTTATTTTCACCCCATGCCAACCTTTGCAGGTCTGACCATTGTTGTGCTTATACCCAATGGGGGAAACTAAACACAGAGAGAAAATATTATTTACGATGGATGGATGAAATCTTTTCAATTTTGTCTTGAGAGGTGTTTTAATATTGTGTTAGTAGGATCACCGAAATTAAGCATCGACGAGCGAGGTGAAGACTTCGTGATGTGGCATTCCGACATTTCCGACCCAACCCAGGCTGGATGGGTTTAATGTAGATAGCGGGTTTGTGAGTTTCCTGCGAATGGAGGGTAACACCCCTGTCTCGGTATGACGAATATGACCATGCAGTTTATTTTTTATTTTATTTTTACAAATCAACGGGACAATGCCCCAATTGTACAATTTATTAAACTACGATTAAGATTAAATATTAAAGCTATATATAATATATTCTTAAAACTATCTTTAAAGCTAGGCTATGTTATAGAATAAGTTTGTCGAAAGAAGACAATAATTGAGATTTAATCTTTGATTGTGAGTCAAAGAAAAAATCTATATCTATTGTTCTTTGTGCAGCGTTTCCCAACCTTGATATACGATGTATTGGAGAATTCGCACTGATATTGCAAAGTGCAACTTGGGGAGCAAATAGGTCAGTATTCCGTGTGTTTCGAGAATTGACCCGTAGATTGACCAGTTGAAAGCGATGTTAAACCCGAATTAAAAGTAGTCGTCGTGGCCGAGTGGAGTATAGTGACCTGGGTTCAAATCCCTGCTGGGTAGATAATTGTCCACTCCTACCTCGTGAGGAAAATGAATAGTTACTTGTATGAGTGTACTCTTGTATCATAAGTTATACAACATGAACATGGAACATGTAAATAAATAAATAAAATGATAATGAAAAGAATCCCAGCAGATTTTTAAGAGGCTATTTTTTTTAGATTATAAAAGCAGTATCATAGAAATGATTATATAACCTTTACTTTCTGATTAAATATCGGCAAAAGGTTGATTCCATACACCTTTAATGTCCTATAGCCACGAGTATACCTCAGCACTATATATTATTCTACGAAGTAAAAAATCCATTCCAGTATATAAAGTTACATCTACACTGTACAATACATGCTTTGTTAATTAATATTAATTGGTAAATACTGTTGCCATGTACTGTATTTACATAACCTATTTACCCAGGCATCCCGTCCAGTGTCCCTTGAAAGTACAGGTGAATAATAATTAAGGTCAGGCCACCAGGAGATCAGGGCTTATGGGAGCGTAGGACGGGGTACAGCCACACCTTAGATATTGATATTACATTTTTCTGCTAGTTGAACTATTTTACCTAGGTGAACATTTTCTGTAGTGAATATATTCCAGGGTAGAAGACATACTGAAAATATCATAACCTCTTTTTTGGAAGAAAAGAGATAGTTGATAATAACAAATGTTTTAGTGATCTAAATTAATGTTAGTATGATTCATTTGAGATGAAGCATGAGTCTTTTAACATTTTTGTTTTAATATCCTCTGTTGTAATTCCTTCACCATATTATCTTTAATCCCGGGCACCACTGGTTGTTAATCATACAAGTAACCACTCATTTCTCCTCGGACATCCGAAGTACAGAGAAGAAAATCTCGTACCCATCTGGAATTCGAACCCAGGTCACTCTGCGTGCAAGCCTAGTGCGCTACTTCATTTGGCCAAGGTGACACAGCCGATCCGAATTCTCCAAAACAGTGAAATTGGTAATTGATCAAAAAAAAGCTAAACTGGGTATGATCGATTTACTCGTTCTGAGAGCTTTTCTTGGTATCATAGTCACGCGTTTTATAAATAAACTCAACCCAGGTCAATTTTCTGAGTCTCATTATCTCGATCAGCGTTTCCGAAACTGTGGTCCCAATTCCCCTTGAGGCCCACGACAATCTCCTCAAAGTGAGAATTAAGTATAATAAAGGGTGAAACGGTAGCCATTTTTTTTGGGAACCGTTGCTCTAGATTACCTACATAATTATTTAGATTACCTATATATTCATGATAATAGTTATATTTCCTTCCGTCATTATGTATTGTGTTCTTTTCGATTCCCTATGAGGTGTAGACAGGACAGTGAGTACCCACTCACTACTCACTACCCACTATAGATTATGACAAAAACGAACTTTTTCTAACTCTGTGAGCAATTTTATTATTATACGATTAATAATTCACAAAATATATTTTAAATTTTCAGACCTATAAATATCAGGATCAAAGGTGAAAAGTATTCAGCACAGGAATGTATAATATCACAAGAAACAATTCTGCACGTAGCTACAAAGTCATTATACTTTTTAATTAAAACCTCCATTGAAATAATTTCAATATTTTGTTATTTCTCTCTCGTATTCTCACTTGAACATTTTTTTGTGACAGATGTTACTTGAAAACTTGAACGGAAATCTGGATCGAATTAAATACAAACTACGAAGTATGATTTAACTAACAGTGCTGCGATCTAATAAAAAAAAAGACATGAAAAAAGAAGACAATACTACTTGCTGCAATCCACTACATACTGAAAAGTACATTGGATTGCAGTAACTATTAAATATTAAATGAAGGATATGTATGAATATGAAAAAAAATATAATAAAGTTATTGGAAAAAAAAACTAACATTACAGTTAATTAGACAGTGTTTTAACCTCCATGATGAATGATTTCCCCACCTAGCCTGAGTCTGGCCTGGAATCGTAAGCATAACGATTTATCACGAAGGTTCGAACTGAGGTTCACTTATCACGTCCTAATGCTCTTTGCTGTACATTGCTTGACTTCAATGATCCAGCGAGACCTTTTTTTATTTTTAGACATGAAACAGGAGCTACTGTAGACGCTTGTGGTCTGTGTTGTAGTTGTAGCTTGTCCATCCCGTAGTATGTCTCCCCTCTGATGGGCGAGAAGTGACACAATACTTCCCATTTACATGTACGAGCGCACCGGAAGGTATCCCTTACAAACATTGTAACCAAATTAAGAATATGATGAAAGCATCATCGTCCCCTCATACCTCGCGAGATATGAGTGGACCCTGTAACAACCTAGTACAGACCCGAAAAATTCCGTCTCCACCGAGATTCGAACCCAGGTCACCGTGCGTGTAAGCACTGTAAGTCTTACTATTCGGCCATGATGACAACTTACGAACAATATATTATGAAACAAGGAATATGTGTCTCTTGATTTTATTTTATTATTTCGGAGACTAAATAGCTTTTTTTAAAAGATAAATATCAGTATAATCAGTATATCAGTATAAACAGAAAAGTGAGAAGTTGTACTAGATGTACATGAATATCAGAACATACCTGGACAGCTGTTTCGAGCTTATTTGCTCTCATCAGCAGGTAATAGTTCTGAATATCCATGTCATCAACTAACCTCTCTATTTTAATCAGTATAAACAGAAAAGTAGTTCGAACAGCATTCTGTTTGTGAATAAAATGCGCGTGTTCTGCTGATCCCTGGAATTTGAAACCATGCATTGTCAATTTTTAGGACAATCAGAAATAATAATTATTATTCTCATTTTAAATAAAACTACATTTCACTATGAAATTTATATTATGAAAATTTTCAAAACTGGCGCGTGTCTCCTCATTTGTATAGAAGCAAAAGAATGTTTTAATTTTAAGACAAAACTAATTTTAGAACTCGTTTAGACGGATTTCATTCTTTTAATTTATTTAAATTGAAACTAGCGTTACCAACGTACCTGTATCTTGCTAAACAAGTAATTACTTACCTTTGTAATTTTACTTCTTGATGTAAGAAAAAAGCATCGTTTCTATAATTTTACCTCTTCTCCATCAAGAAATGTAATGAGAGGGAAGTTATTTGCTCATTTAAACTGCAGAATAGTTAATTAGAATATAATCTGTCCGTATTTTACATCAGTCTTTTTGTCCCTTTGGAATCTCCTTCTTGTACTTTTCCTTCTGCTCAATGGTAATAACATTTCTATTCGTAATTTTATGATTTATTCAAGCATGGTTTCTTTACCTGCGTTTAATTGAATGTCTACACTTACTTCCAAAGAACATTAAATTTTGTAGAAAAAAATATTATTTAAGAAGCTAAAATCACATTTATGGGAAATGTAAACAAAGGATGTTTAAGAAAAATAAAGGAAAAAGATGGTGAGGTATAGTAAAATTAGTTTCAAGTAATTTAGTAAAATTAGGTGTAAAATCTCAGTCGAAATCACCTAACTGCATATCCTCTCTATCATCTTAACATGTCAGTAGTAGATACCTACTTACCGTTGCGCGTTGCTCTACTTAAACCGTCCGTTGGGAATCAGTCTAACATAAGATTTCAACTGATTCCCAGCACGGAAGACGCATTACAGAAAAACTTTTCACTGATTGCCTTACATTCATCTTGTTCTTATCGCTTTCCAAGGATCTTCGTCTCCTTACCACCGGCAATATAAAGTGCAAGAAACATTACTTACACAACATTTAACGCCCACAGATTCATTTCTAAAATAATCCAGATTTCTCGCTAAACGTTTTTATTATGCTGAATAAATCACGAGTTTTTTGTCGACTTCTTGCAGCATTTAATAGCTATTAGTGTTTAATCCAAAAATGTAAGTTCAATTTTAGACGGAAGATAAAATAATAATTACAGCATTAATAATTTATACCTCTTCTAATAATTACAGCACTTTGCCATTTTCCCAAAACTACTCGCGGTCGGCATTGTTCAACCTCTGCCTCACGGTTGAGTTTGTTTGGTACTGCTTTCACATTTCACAGCTGGGTGCCCTTCCTTATGCCAACTCTGTAAAGGGCTCCAACGATTTGTTGTATATGACTACTAGCCGTTTGCCCGTGCTTTGCAACGGGACTAAATTTCAAATTTACTAAGCCATGGCCGTACTGCTGGACAGCAATGCCTTTTTGAACTTTTTATAATTTTCCTGGGCAAAGCGATAATGGTTTTTGGGGGGGTCAATTCTGAGACATTTTTCGCTATCTCTTACCGTTTTGGCTAAACAACTCCGGACAAACAAACAAACAAACATAGGTAGGTAGGTAGTCCTTTTTTCTGTTTTATATATAGAGATTAATATGTTTGAACAATAGATAGTAAATTGAATGGTCGGGTAGGTTGGTTGAATAGATTGGTCTCAGCCTTTCATTATTCCGATTGCTATGATAGGCGGTCTCATTATTTGGACGTACACTCATTGAGTCCCGTTGACCTTTTTTTCCGACCCGGCCTAACCGCCTGCGCTAATTTCAACCTAACCTAAGCCCCTCACCCAACCATCCTACCCGACAAACTGAAGTCAGTGATCTATCGTGCAATCTCACCTTGTTAACTTTACCTAACCCTATATAACTACAAAATTCTTCTAACAAAAAATTCACTTACGCATCAAATTCCAATAGACAATAACTGACTGACAAATAATAATTATGATCTTCTATGTACAAGTTTATGTATAAGGAAAAATAGGTATTAAGTATGTACGGGACTCAATGAGTGGTACGATAACTTCAACTGTTCCAAACCTTGGGACTCAATGAAGCATCGACAAAAATGGACAAATCCAGACGGGACTCAATGAGTCGCCTCCCCATTATTTCAAGGTTGATAATTCGAGCCCTATTAGCCGAAATTTCAAAGTAGATTACTGTGTTATCATTCAGATTATATTTGAATACATTTACTAACAGTAATATACCTACATCTTCCATAGTAGTACAAACTGGAAATGTGCCCAGCACACTAGCCGCATTCCCGCGCTGTATTGCAATGGACAGTCTTTGTATTAGCAACGCTTTGGATTTGGAAGTGAGCTGAGACAATCCGTCTCCAATCCAGATTATTGTTTATATGTTAACTTTCAAGTCTTTCAATTTCCTTCATCCATCTGTATCTATAAAATGAAGCTGTCTGTGTGTATGTTTTTTTTATACAAATCTTCAACCTCTGACCGAAAAAAATGATTTTCTTCTTCCAGGTTAGGTTATAAAAAATGGATGGACGACGCAAAAAATATTCACGTTTTTCGACCTAAATGACATTTATTCTCGAAATTTGTCGCGACGACCTATCAACTTTAAGCAAAAATGTTTTAGGTAAGGGTTTGAGATTTCATTGGACTACCTATTGCGAATTTCTGATGAGCCGTTTTTTGAGCTACGCCGGGTAAGATAAAAAAAAAAAAAAAAAAATGGATGCGTGACACGAAATATATTCACGATTTTTGACCTAAATAACATTTTTTTTTTTTAAATTTGAAGTGACGAACTACCGACTCAAAGCGAGAAAGTTTTAGGTAAGGGTTTAAGATTTCATTTAACATATCGATCGCAAAATTCTGATGAGCCATAGTTGAGCTATACCGAGTAAGGACAAAAAATGAATGAGTGACAAAAAATATTCACGTTTTTTTTTACATTAATGACATTTTGCTTGTGTGTGGGTGTGTGTGTGTGTCTATTTGCGAGTGTTTGTGCGTGTGTGTGTGTGTGTGTGTGTGTGTGTGTATTTGCATGTGTGTTTTTTTGCGTGTATTTGTGGGTGTATGTGTGTCATGTGTGTCTGGGTGTGATGTGTGCGTGTGTGTGTGTTTTTGCGTGTATTTGTGGGTGTATGTGGATCGGTGCGTGGGTGTGTGTGTGTGTGTTTGATTGATGGGTTGGGAAGCGGCGGGTGTAACTCAATAAATTCGCGAGTTAAAGTAAGTAGGCTCAATAAATTCGAGCCATGACCGTACTATACATAGGGCTCACATATTCCCGCGTACAGAGGTAGGCTCGCCAGGAATGGCTCAAAGATCCGTTGTATATTTTGCAGAAAAATTCTCCTACATGTAATTTGATTGCAATTAAATTCACTACGCAAGCAAATCATGCGATTCTATAAACTGTTGCTCCCTTAACAATTTGAATATTGACAACTACTGGAACAGAAAAATTGAATTTTTACATGAAACAACAAAAAAGTGGAAGTTTGTGGAGAATGTGGCGAAAAAGCTTGTCTTATTTTGAACCAGTGACCCAAAATTTATATCTAAACTTGCCTTTTGGTAGCTCAGAGATCATGCAAATCATGCATTGAAAATATTGCAAACCACACACTGCAATAACATAAGTCTGTCCCAAGTAAAAAAAAATGTATGTCAACATTCAACTTTCAGGATTTGCAAATAAAAAAGCTTTGACAAGCCAAATGTACTGGAAAAATAACCGACAGAAAGATATTATGCTAAACTGCACAGTCTGCATAACACGTGTCCCGGGCAAAAGCTTAGATTTATATCCATCGTTCAATTTAAATGCTTGAAACTCAAATATTGATACATAATATGCATATTATGTACTACTTAATATGCATATTGATACAATGCACATGAGAAGTAATAAAAATAGTTCTGGTAGCTCGCGTGTACCCGTGCGTGTGCGACTGTGCGTGTGCTTGTGTGTGCACGTGTGTGTGCGCGTGTGTGTGTGTGCGTTTGTGTAAGTGCGTGTGTGTGTGTGTGTGCGTGTGTGTGTGCGTGTGTGTGTGTGCGTGCTTGTGTGTGTGTGTACGTGCGTGTGTGTGTGTGTGTGTGTGTGTGCGTGCGTGTGTGTGCGTGCGTGTGTGTGTGCGTGCGTGTGTGCGTGCGTGCGTGTGTGTGTGCGTGCGTGCGTGTATTGTAATCAGATACTAACTCACGTTTTCAAATTCAAATAAAGTATAAAAGTTGACTGGTGACAAGCAACTCCCATAACCTCGCTGGACATTACCTACGAGAACTTGAATATTGGACGCGGCCTGAACCACCCTGTTTACGTAAAAACCACAAGTTTGTTTTCTTCTTCTTCATTCACCATCTTCTTCTTCTTCTTGTTCTTCTACTTGTATCTCCTGCTTGTTTATTTATATCTCCTCTCTTTTCTCCTCGTAATCTCCTTTTATTTCTGTTTTACTAATCTTTCCGTATGTTTTTCCTCTTCCTCTTTTTAGGATATACTTCTTCATTCTCTCTTATTCTTTCCTTTATCACTGCGTCTGCGTCTTTTTTATCTTTCTGTCTATTTTCCATGACGTCTCCTATATCTTATTTATCGATTTCTCTTTTTCACTCTTTCTTGTACTGCTTTATTTTGATCTTTCTTTCACTCCTTTTCTATTTTCGTCACTCTTCTCGCTTTAATTTATCTCATCTACGAATTTCCCACCCTTTATCATGTTTATCTTATATATCCTAATTTTTTGTCCTCTGTCCTCTTTTTCCTCCGTCTTTGCACTCATTCCTCATTTATTCATCACTCCTTTCCCCTTCTTTCTGTCTCCTACTTATGTATCTACCCATTTCTCCACCTCCTTTACTTGTCCTCATTTCATGTCCTCTCCCTCCACATCCCTGTGTTCTTCTAATCTCCCTAACTCTCTTCTACTCTCCCCTTACACGACTTCTCATCAAGCTGAGTGTTTTTATTTACCCATTTAGCTCCCTCCCTCCGTGTGCTGTAAGTTAAGAGATGAAACTCGACCATGTGAAGCGACACAAAATATTGTTCGTGTCACGTGAAGAAGTTTCATCGGGTTTTTTGTGTCAATTCTGAGGAGACAGGCTGTAAGCTGAGACGGTCTCGAGATGCATTGTGACGCTGATAGCGACAGGGCAGACGGTCTAGACCTGAAATTCTACTTCACGGGGATTAAAAAAAAAAAAAAAGTAAATGAAATGATATAAATTCCTTCCTTATCTAGTAAAAAAGACCGTGTCACTCTACATAGATTCTGATAACTGTATATTTGTAGCGGTCAAAACTCAAAACAGGCAATTGAGAAGTTCAGTAGATAGACATGGCTAATTGGATATCAGAACATTACGTATTATCAGTACACAACGGCAGCAAAAAAGTTATCATATTTGTGTTAATAACTACTCAAATTACGCTTTACTAAATCTACGCTGAAACCGGGACTTGAAGTACAACTAGGTATTAGAGGGCGCATCACGATTCGTCTCAAAAAGGGTTTTTTAAAAAGGTTGGAATTTCAGGTATAAAAATGACCACACGATTCGTCTCAAAACATTTTTTTTGGCGAAAAAGTAAACAACACGATTCGTCTCAGTACGACAGTAAAATACGGTACATATTGAGGGATATTTTATTACATCTTATTTAAAACATCTTAGAAGGAATTTTTTCTTATATTCTTGAGGCATGGCCTTCTATGCATTTTACCTAACCCTACTTTAAACCTAAGGCATTGCCTTCTATGTATTATCCCTAACCCTACTATATTCTTGAGGCATGGCCTTCTATGTATTTTACTTAACCCTACTATATTCTTGAGGCATGGCCTTCTATGCATTTTACCTAACCCTACTATATTTTTGAGGCATGGCCTTCTATGCATTTTACCTAACCCTACTTTAAACCTAAGGCATTGCCTTCTATGTATTTTACCTAACCCTACTATATTCTTGAGGCATGGCTTTCTATAAAGATGAAAATTAGATAAAGATGAAAATTAGCTATTATTATACCCCCCAAAAAGGGCTCACAATGCACATCTTACTAGCTATAAATTTTACCTTCTTTAAGCGATATTTTATAATTAGGTAAGTTAAAAAAGGTTATTTATATACATTTGTTACTTATATCTAAAGCGCTAAATAGATCAATTTCTTTACTCTACCCTGGTGTTCTCTGGTATCCAATTAGTGATGCGGGATCAAAATTCTTGAGAATTAATTTCACTAATTGGGTGGTGTTTTGGAATCCTTCGACCTGCCAAGGAAAAGTATAAGTTATAACTTAATGTAATACGTCTTATAATATTATGATGATAACTTAAGATGATATTTCTATCCTAAAATGAGTATAATTTAATGATCCTCTCTTCATTAAACTTTATTCAGTACAACATTTATCAACTCACAAACCTGTGAGTGTGATCCGAGATCATCTGAATACCTGAAACAATTATTTTTACATTAGAGAAAGTATATTTATTAAACAAACAAGAAAATATCATCTAAACTTTCTAAACCATCCACCTGAGGCAGTGTGGACAGAACTGAGCTGACATTGCCCTGCACAATAGCAATACTTAAACGCTGGAGGAAATGTTAACCTGTTCGCTGGTCATTGGTCTCTAATTCTAAGTAATTCTAATTCTAAGTTTATGCTCTGGATAAAGTGTTTTATGTTATATATTTGATTTTAAATCTACATATACTTAAAACATAATAGGTTCAAAGAAAAATTTAGTTAGTTAGCAATAAAAATATAGGAATTATATAATACCAATGATAGTTATATTACAAAACAATTGTAATAAAAATTAATATTTCTTTTTGTACATATTTCTAAGTTTTTTTTTTAATTTATTGTTATATTTTTTTGTTGTTGTTGATGATTGTTTTGTAAAAAAATAAAGTGTAAATAAAAAATAAAAAAATCCTACTTTGTAAAATAATATAGGAAACAGCTAATGTCTTCTAAAGAATATTATGTGTGTTTACTGTTTATATTATGCATTATAAACCCTATTGTCACAAAAGTGCGGCTATGCATAAGAAAATAAATATTATTATGTTGGTTCAGCTTTGTTTTTGTTTTTCTATTTCTACTTCTCCCCTTTTCTCTCTATTAATATATCTTAATTTTTCCCCCTCTTCCTTCTTCTCTGTCTCTCTCTCACCCTCTTTTACTCTCAGAAAACCACGCCTGCCCCTAAGGATAAAATTTTCTTAGCTCCCATATTACACTCCAAGGTATCTTGAACTATGTGGCAGCACCTCCTTTGTATGGATGTATGATCCACTTATATTGTTTGGCTTTGGGAAGCTTATAGCTCTCAGGTTTAATATGTAACATTCCTTTGTACGATATTAATCTTCATAACGTACCGAGTAAGGTGAAATCCTTGTTAATTGTAAAAGAATTTTTTTGGAGCCCCGTGTAACTAATCAAAACTAGAAGTTCTTTGAACTAAAAAAAAAGTTCCAAGAATATTTATTTTCCTTCCCAAAACATCGCAATCTTAATGTAATAGTTATATGACACACTGAAAATTTCCATTTAAATCAAATTCGTCGCATATATTTGCAATAAATTCTAAGATTTTTTCTTCAAATTAGTCCCTTTATAGTCGTTAGGAATGTTAAGATAAAACGTGAACTCACTTTTATTTATTTATTTATTTATTTATTTATTTATTTATTTAATTAATAGACGGGTGCTACCCATGATACATAAATTTCCCTAAACAAAAGAAATAAAATACTTAAACATAATATAGTAAAATAACTTAAAAATAAAGAAAAAACTTAAAAATAATTATTAAAACTAAGCATAGTGTTTGATCCAAGGACCAAAAATGGTTGATCCAAGGACCAAAATGAGTGGTGCTGACCAAAAATAGTTGGTGCTGACCTTATGTGAATTCCTGGCAAAAATAGGCTACAAACTTCTGTGTTCAAACTTGGTTATATTTTATTTATTGGAAGAAAAACTTTGGAAAGATATTATTACGCTAGAATGATACGTTGTTTGTTTGAGCGCTTCTGCCAGAGAACTGATCTGCCCGAATTTTCATTGAACCAATTACAGTTTTCTTTCGGCCAGATTTAATAATAAGTTGTAGGTACACGGCGCGGCGGGAACATACTCCCCCCATGAGACAGTGGTCTCATACACCAACTACTGCTGAGGTAGAGGGCACAACTTCACTGCGGGCCGCTTGTATATACCGGACTTCGTTTGAACAAGTGCAACTCGGGAAACACCATCTTTTCCTGGAAACACTTGAATGACACGACCAAGGGGCCAGCATGACACGGGGGCGACATCAGATTTGATAAGCACCAGCATATCAACACGGAGCTGATTCTCATCATCTTGATACCACTTAGTTCTTGATTGAAGTGAACTAAGGTACTCCATGCTCCACCTCTTCCAGAATGAGTCCAGTAGCTGAGTAAGCAATTTGTATCTCACACTCAGACCTTGACTCTGAAAATTAGGAACATGAGTTAATGATACATGAGGATGTTGCATAAGGAAATGGGCTGGAGTCAGCACAACAGGATCACTGCTGTCGGAAGTAACTTGACACAGGGGACGACTATTGAGAATGGATTCTATCTCACTCAGCAAAGTAGACATCTCTTCGAAAGTGAGAATTTGGGATCCAATCGCTTTATAAAGATGACTCTTGACCTGACGAATATTTGATTCCCACAATCCACCATGGTGAGGCGAAGCTGGCGGATTGAAGTGAAATTCAATTCTTTGTTTTAGCAGCTCTTCTTTAAATTCACTTTGGAAGTCAGGTGACGCAATAAACTGGTACAGATCACCTAGAATATTAGCAGAGCCGATAAAATTAGTACCCTGGTCTGAATAAATATTTTTAACAGGTCCACGACGAGCAATAAATCTCCTTAATGCAAGCAGGAACGTCGGGGCAGACAAGTCAGAGGCGAGCTCGAGATGAACAGCTTTTGTGCTTAAACAAATAAATAAACACAAATAAGCTTTCTGAGATCTTACACCTCTTCTCTTACTAATAGTAACATTGAGTGGACCAGCATAGTCCACTCCAGTATTTGTGAACGCCTTGAAGGGTTCTTGAACTCTGGAACTTGGAAGGTCACTCATGACAGGAAACAAAGGCTTGGGGTTATTTTTGAAACAAATATTACATTTTTGAAGACGCCTTCGTACTATATCACGACATCCAAGGATCCAGTACCTTTTTCGTAGAATCGAAATTACGAGATGAGGGCCTGTGTGAAAATTTTTATTATGATAATAATCAATTAATAAATTAACAACATGGTGTGTCTTAGGTAAGATAACAGGGTGAATGTGTTCATAAGCAAGATGATCAGCATTGGACAATCTTCCTCCACAGCGTAACAGTCCATCTTGCATGAACGGTCGAAGTTTCTGTAAATAATTATTAGAACATTCTTTATTTTTGTTCAAATTAATAATATCGTTTGAAAATGAAAGTTCTTGTAATTCTCGAAGAATTTTTTCTTCTGCCACTTCCAGGTCTCGAACTGTGATATCTCCCTTTGGAATAATTGACGCAAACTTGAGGACACGTACTACCGCGCGTAAATATCTATTCCATTGAGAGAATCTAGTAGCCATATCGAGAAGAATAAATACTTTATTATTTTCCTTTGAAGTGAGCAACACGGTAATCTTCTCCTCAGGGACTTGAACTTCACTTTCATTGACATGAGTCAAATTCCAGGAATGAAGAGGGCTGGATAACCACTGCGGTCCTCCTTGCCACAAGGGTGGGTAATGAGCTCAGACGGCAGTATTCCTCGTGATAAACAGTCTGCGGGATTTTCGACACCTTGCACATGAAACCATTTTTCTGCTGAAACATTCTCTTGGATTTTACTAACACGATTAGCAACGAATGTTTTCCAACGTAAAGGCTGAGAAGCGATCCACGCAAGAGCGACTGTACTATCACTGAAACATAAAACATGTTTAACTTTATATCTTGACTTGAAGACATTTAACACGAAAGACATGAGTTTCGAAAGCAAGAGAGCTGCACAAAGTTCTAATCTAGGAATGGTTACGTATTTAACGGGGGCGACCTTTGATCGAGCGCATAGTAATTGCGAGTTTATCTCTCCGTTTGGGGAAACAACTTGAACGTAGATAACACAACCCATTGCTTTCTCAGATGAGTCGCAGAATCCAATAAGATTTAGCTCACAATTCTTTTCAATAAGAACATGTCGAGAAATCTGAAATGTGTTTAAAGTAGGTAATTCTTGAATAAATTGAGTCCATCTATCTTGTACAGAAGGGGGTGGGGTTTCGTCCCAATCAATTTTTAGAAGCCATAATTCTTTAATGAGAAGTTTAGCACAGATAGTGACTGGACTCACTAAACCGAGTACATCAAAAATATGTGCAGTTGTACTTAGTATGTTCCGTTTGGTACACTTTGTATCTTGTACATTAACTTTGAAGAAAAACTTATCTTTGGCAGGACAGTATTGAGTACCTAGTACTTTGAGTGAAGAGTTACTATCCCACTCTACCTTTGACATGAGTCTGTGCTCTTCAGGAACACTTTGCAATAATCTATTATTATTACTTGCTAGTTTAACAAGTTCAAAACCACCTCTCTTCAAAGCAGCAGAGCATTGAGAGAAAGTACTTACAGCTTGTTCTTCATCAAGAAAACTTGCCAAATAATCATCCATATAGAAATTACTTATAATCTCAGCAGCTGCGGCTGGGAAACTCGACTTTTCATCCTCAGCAATCTGATGAAGAACGCGCTGGGCGAGAAACGGGCTAGACTTCATGCCGAACACAACGCGTTGCATCTCGTAGCACTGAACGTCGTCCTGCGGCGAATTTCTCCATAAAAACTTTTGAAACTTCCTGTCTTCTTCGTGAACATAAATCTGTAAAAACATTTTCTTAATGTCAGCGGTGCAAGCGACAGGAAACATTCGGAATTTCAATAGCAATTCAAACAAATCGTTGTAAAGAGTAGGGCCAGTATGAAGAAGGTCGTTTAGCGAAACGCCATTACTGGTTGCGCAGCTCATATCAAATACTACTCTAACTTTTGTAGAACTTTTATCAGGGCGGTTTATTGCGTGATGTGGCATGAATAACTCACAAGTATTATTCTTGTGTTCGGAAGGAACAGCATATCCGTCCTTAATATAATCAGTAATTGCAGTTTTGTACTGCTCTTTTACATCAGGATTGGCGGAGAGCTTTCTTTCTGTATTAAGAAAACGCTTCTCAGCTATTTTATAAGACTCGCCAAGCAGAGCTGAGTCTGACTTGAACGGTAGGGAAACACTATATCTACCATCTGCTCGACGTAGATATGTATTGGAAAATAATTCCTCACATTCTTTGTCCTCACTGCACAATGACTTAGGTGCAGGGACTTCTTCGAGAGTCCAAAACTTTTGAACCAAGGTCTCTAATGGAGTTTCTATAAAACCGCACATATTATGTTCATTACCTTGGTATGACAGAACAGGCACTTTACCCATGATGATATCTCCAAGCTGAGACTCAATGATGACAGGACCATCAGGATCAGGCGACTTGGGTTTTCCATAGACTAGCGAGAATAATTCGGCACCGATGAGTCCGTCGATTTCACCCGGTATATGGAACTCGTCGTCACTCAGGTTCGACTCTCGGATGATTGAAAATAATTTCGTCACATCTACAGGACAAACAGGAAGATTATTAGTTATCTTGTCAACAACGAAAGCCTGATCAACAGTAAAACGTTTTTTCAAGTTGAATCTTGAATGAAGAGTGAATGAAGTTACACCTTTCACTTCACTCCTGGTTGACCCGATACCTCCCACTGAGGCGGACACCTTGTGATAAGGGATGCCTAATCTTTGGCAACATTTGGAAGTAATAAAATGGCTCATACTTCCGCTATCTAATAGCATTCGTACAGTGTGCACGTCACCGTTTACATCGGGAATATTTACCTTGACGGTTGATAGTAGGACTGTATATTTCTTCGGTTGTTTACTCACGGCAGTGACGGCAACCGTATCATGAGACACTGACGTCTCTCTGCCCACATCACTTACTCGCGGCTTCGACTCAGGCGGATTGTCGGACGACGTCTTGTAGGAGCTCAAATGAAGCAAAGTGTGATGCGTGGACTTACATATCTTACATGTATTCTTGCTTGTGCAGCTTACAGCGAAGTGAGATGAGCTAAAACAATTTAGACATAGCTTTAGCGACTTGATTGTATGTAAGCGTGAATGAGGATCCATTTTGTTGAATTCATTACACTGATATAATAAATGAGAGCCTTTGCAAAATGGGCATCTATAATATTTCCTAGGCGAGGAAACAAGACTAACAGTTTTTGTTTGCCATTTCTTGGCATGCGCGGGTTTCGAACCCGGTACAGTATGTACCTGCGCAGGATTAATTCTCTCAGTTCGCTCAATGACGCGAACGTAATCTTTAACGAACTGTAGTAGTTCTTTGAACTTGGGAAGCGATTTATTGGCTAGAACTTTAGTCTCAAATTTCTTGCTTAACTCAAGATCTAGCTTTTTAATACCAATGGAGTACAAAATGTATTCAGCTAAATCCTCGACGTTCAGAGCTTGTAAGGCAATGACGGAGGCACCAAATGAATCAATAAAATTGTTGTAACTTACATGAGACTCCTGATTTATTGGCTTGAAGTTGAGAATCGTGTCAACGTAATGACTGGCTAGATACCTGACGTCTTGATATCTGTCTACGAGTGACTGCCAGATGATCTCGTAGTTGGAGCCCACGGGCGGGACGCCGGCGCACACAGAAAGAGCTTGGTCCTTTAGTTTCGACACCAAATATTGCACTTTCTGATCGGCAGACAGGGACTTGTTGTCGTGAATCAGCGACTTGAAAGTCTCAAAGAAAGAAGGCCAGGATTTAATATTGCCATCGAAAGAAGGTAAATTTAAGGATGGTAAATGGGGTTGGTCTATCTTTACTGATTCAACTAAATCTTTTGGGGAAGAATTTTCAAATTTCTTCTCATAGTATTTAATTTGTCCATATAGACCCATAAAACTATTGAGTTCTTGGAAACTCGGTACGTAACCTAGCTGAGTATTTACTTTTCTGCGTTGTATATCTTTAAGCACAGTCTTAAATTCCTCAGATAGAAAATCTAAAGAAGCAGCTTTGGCGAGGAAAGTTCCTCTCTTACTTCTATCAACATTACAAGGTGCGATAGAATCATAAATATCTTGTGTGGTAGAAAATAAGTTCTCTAATTGAGCTTGAAGTAAAGACAACTCACCGTCGTCAGCGGATACTAAGGACTCGTTAGCAGGATCTTGATCCTTGTCTTTGTCAATGGAACCAGGCATTCTTGACAGCTGGTGATGCAATTAATTCCGGGCGGAATCGATACAGGAAACGAGGAATCACTCCGGGCGGAGATGAGACGGGAACAAACAGGAATCGAGCAGCACTCCAGGTGGAGCCTATACAGGAAACAGGAATCACTCCAGGCGGAGATGAGACAGTAACGAACAGGAATCCAGCAGCACTCCAGGTGGAGCCGATACAGGAAACAGGAATCACTCCGAGAGGAGATGAGACGGGAACAAACAGGAATCCAGCAGCACTCCAGGCGGAGCCGATACAGGAAACAGGAATCACTCCGGGAGGAGATGAGACGGAAACAAACAGGAATCCAGCAGCACTCCAGGCGGAGCCGATACAGGAAACGGGGACAGGAACTGGATAGATCCACGGTTCGAAGGACCAAAAATGTTTGATCCAAGGACCAAAAATGGTTGATCCAAGGACCAAAATGAGTGGTGCTGACCAAAAATAGTTGGTGCTGACCTTATGTGAATTCCTGGCAAAAATAGGCTACAAACTTCTGTGTTCAAACTTGGTTATATTTTATTTATTGGAAGAAAAACTTTGGAAAGATATTATTACGCTAGAATGATACGTTGTTTGTTTGAGCGCTTCTGCCAGAGAACTGATCTGCCCGAATTTTCATTGAACCAATTACAGTTTTCTTTCGGCCAGATTTAATAATAAGTTGTAGGTACACGGCGCGGCGGGAACACATAGCGATCAGAACACTATTGGTGCGGCGATTGGAAATCAATAAGTTTTGATTTTAATGAGTTTAAAGTATCATTAAATAAGTCAATATTGAATGGAGGATTGTTAACAATATTACCAAGCTGCATTATTCTGTTTATATTGCAATTTTTGCCAATGTTGGTTTTGAATGTTTTAATAGCAAATAAATCATTATTCCTAGTTTGTTTGTTTTTTACTTTTAAATTGATTAGAGAAACAAGGTCGGGACAATCAATAAAATTATTAATGATTTTAAACAGAAAGATCACATCAGCAACATCTCGTCTATGTTTCAGACTTTTGAGACCACTAGCATTTACAATTTCAGAATAGTCATGGTTAACAATCCTAATTCTTTCATTGTATGCCAGCAACCTCAAAAATTTTCGTTGAACACTATCGAGAAGATCAATGTGCTCACGACAAAAAGGAGACCATAGTGATGAACAATACTCCACAGATGGACGAACAATTGAACAATATAAAGCTTTGAGAGTACTGGAAGATTTGAAATCTCTGGAGTTGCGCTGGATGAAACCCAAAGTTTTCATGGCTTTGTTTTTAATGTTGTAATAGTGTGTATTGAACTTAAGATTAGCATCCAGCACAACACCAAGGTCTCTTACATTGTAGATACGAGACAAAGGTTCGCCATCCAAGGAGTACTGAATCACAAGAGGTCGCCTTTTACGAGTGAAAGTAATCATCTGACATTTCTTAACATTCAATATCATTCGGTTATCGCCACACCAATCAGAAAGAAGTGAGAGAGCATGCTGCAGGGCAGCACCATCCTCTGTGCTGTCAATACGTTTTGCAAGTCGAAAGTCATCAGCAAATAGAAGTCCTAAATTTCCTGGTATTCTACTTATCAGGTCATTTATGAATATGTTGAAGATTAACCCAGACAAATGCCCCCCTTGCGGACAACCCGAATTAACAGAGATGGGTTCAGAATGGGATCCATTATATCTAATGGTCTGGGTTCTACCAGTAAGATAGGAGTAGAACCAGGATAGGAGAGGATCATTTATACCCAAAGCATGGAGCTTTGCACAAAGAATATTAATATTCACTTTGTCGAAAGCTTTACTAAAATCGGTGTAACAGCAATCAACTTGGCCACCATCTTCAATTACAGACGTTAGATATTCATAGAAAGTTGTTAAATTTGTCAAGGTTGAACGACCTTTGATGTGTTTTTTCAGTTATCGGTATTTCAGTTTTTTTGTAACACATGTCAGTCTTTCATAAGTTAAAAAAATAACATATCTATTGTACAGTAAGCACAGGCTGACTACAAAGTGCCCGACTGCGTGTTGAGCAGGCCAGATCTATAACCTTACGACTTGTAACACCCTGTATACAGTATTGTGAAACCACAGGGGATGAGCTATGCGCTGCTTGGATACCCACGCTGTAGACCTTTTAGTGAACAGAAATGTATTTGTTTCGAATTAACAATGACATTCGTATGAAAGGTACAATTTGTAGGATGTTATGGGGCACATTTTGCTATGAGCTGGGTCTCCTGAATGAACCTTGAGAGATTATAAAAAAAAAATATTTTCCATTTTTTATTGCTTGACAGCAAAAAAGCGTATAACTTCTACGCATAATTATTATTTTTTATGAAAATTTATTTAACACGTATGAGACGGCGTGCCCACCGGTGGGTCACGTTTTTTTTTCAATTTCCCTTGTAACGTGACCCACCGGTGGGCACAGATAATGCTATTATTAATATATTTTTGTACTCGCCCGTCCCAATTTTTTTTTGTTGTCGTCATATTTGGAACACATACCCTAATTTGAAGTCGTCCCAGCGTACAAACTATAGAAAATAGGACCCGTCTCATACGTGTTAAAGAGAAGTTTGTGAACACTCAGAGTCCTTCTGTAAAATCCATAAATATTAAAATTGTATGTTTGTGTTGGGAGTTGAATTTATATTTTACAAGGATGAAAAGGGAACTTTTCTGGTTATTTAGAATGAGTCAAATGTTAGTTTTTAAGGCTCAAAATTTATTTTTCCAAGTGTTGACCGATAGACAAAGCTCTAAGAACCTCCATTATTTTAATTGGAATTACTTTTGAAACTAATTAATTAATTTAGAGATTATAAATTATCTAGAATTTTGTCAATTGACAATTGACAACTCGGTTTCTTGTTTTAGAAATTGTACGCATGCATATTGATTGTATCGCTGGGGGACGTTCAACCTTAGATTTAGAAAGAAGATAACGAACTCTAGTCGAGAACTGAAGCACCCATTCTGCATTGGAAACACCATACACTGTCTCATTAGAAAATGGCGGACATCATGCTAATAGAAAAATCCCGTCTTATTGCACATTTAGACAATAAGACAAAGCTACCTACCAAATTTCAGCTTCCTAGGACTTACCAGTTCGGAGAAACAGTGATGAATCAGTGAGTGAGTGAGTCAGTCAGTGAGTGCAACTCTCTTTTAAAAGTATAGATTAGACATTAGACCTTTGTCAGGCCATAAGACAAGAAAACAAAATACCGCCAATGTTAGGTTTTCTTCTACGGATAAGTTAGGAAGGTCATATTATAGCCGTAAATGTGGCTATAGTAGTGCCAGAACCGGGAGGCGCCTCATTGAGTCCCGTCTGGATTTGTCCCTTTTTGTCGATGCTTCATTGAGTCCCAAGGTTTGGAACGGTTGAAGTTATCGTACCACTCATTGAGTCCCGTACATAATTAATACCTATTTTTCCTTATACATAACTTGTACATAGAAGATCATATTATTTGTCAGTCAGTTGGGTCAGTCCTCCTCTAAAAAATTAGAACACTCTTTTCATTTTTTATTAAGAATTCTTGTTGATAAATGAAAATGAAATTATTGTCTATTGGAATTTGATGCGTAAGTGAATTTTTTGTTAGAGGAATTTTGTAGTTAGATAGGGTTAGGTAAAGTTAACAAGGTGAGATTGCACGATAGATCACAGACTTCAGTTTGTCGGGTAGGATGGTTGGGTGAGGGGCTTAGGTTAGGTTGAAATTAGCGCAGGCGGTTAGGCCGGGTCGCGCAGTGACCCGGTCTAACCCTGCGCTAATTTCAACCTAACCTAAGCCCCTCACCCAAGCTATCCTAGCTGGCTAACGAACCACAACATTTAGACATAACTGTCCGCGTATTCAATTTTATAAAAATTAACTGTGTTCTTATTTACTTCTTATATACTAACATCAGGTGAAGGGACTCAATGAGTCATATGGTCTGGTAGACACAAAAATATTAGGGGACTCAATGAGGCATATGGTCTGAGGTACCTGCTAAAATTACGGGACTCAATGACATGAAAAAAAGGTCAACGGGACTCAATGAGTGTACGTCCGCCAGAACCAACCAACCTCAACCATGAGGAAGAGGTTAAATAATACCAACCTGAAGTAGCTGTGGGAAAATGCTTAGGGAAGAAGACGAAGCCATATTCTAAAGTCATTTTCTAAGTGCCAAAGCCTTTTTCAGGTGTTTTCAAAACCTTTTTCTAAGAATCTGGCGCCCTCGTTACGCGCAGTTTCATTGAAGGTAAAATTTCCTTTCAAACCAAAAGAAGAGCTCCTGTTTTAAACACACCACTGCAAACTGGAAAAGTAGAACATACTTTAGAGGGAAAAAATGATAAATCTTGAAATGGGTATTTTATTTATGAGCAAGTAGAAAGTATGAAGAATATTTTAGCTGCAACGTGGCAAATGTCTGCATAGAAAGTAAGTGATTTCAAGAAATCTATATATAGAGAGTGTGTCTACATACATACAGAGCAGTCTACATACCGTGCACTGGTAGTCAAGTGGTTAACGCGCTAGTCTAGTAATCCAGGCGGGGATCCGTTCGTTCGAATCCCACACATAAATTTCCCTCATTAATTTGAGTTTGTGACCACATAATAAGAAGACTCTGAGGGTTAGGTGGTACCTACCCTAAGGGACCAGACAGGATCGGATTTTTTTTTCTTTCATCCAGGTTTCTCTTATAAAGAGGTTACGTCGATACGTTCGACTGTATTTTTATTTATTAGATTTTAGAAATTTTATTTATTACTAATTATGAGCTTATGAATTTGGGTTTATAAAAAATAGGATTACAAGTAAATAAGCCAGATACTTGAGGGATGGTTTGGCTGATAGTTACATGATATAAAATACTTAACATGGAAATTCAGGGCTCGGATTATTAAAGAGTTCAAGTCCAAGACTTCTTTATAAAATTAAGAAGCACTGAATGACTAGAAAGCCTGACAGGGAATTGGTTAGAATACAGCTAGGACACCTGCAAATGAAAATTATATCGAGGCTTTGTCATTTTTTCAAGAAAAACCAGGCAACCATCTTTCTCAAGCTAATGGCAAGATTATTTTCAGATTAGCTTCGCTACAGTAAAAAAAAATCTTAAAAACAGAATCGTACCGCAGAATTCTTCGTTAAAATTGCTATAAATAATGGACAATACTAAATTGGCAAACCAAAAAAATCTTTTTAACATTTCTTTCTAAAATTGAACTTTCTTCCAAAATATTGCCAAATATACTGTAGTAAAATTTTCGTATCTATCGTAAAAAGTTTTCTAGTTGTTGAAGGAACAAAATTTTCAGGTTTTTTTCTGAACACCAGGTATATATGTCAGAAACTTTACTGTGCGAAAAGATAACGTTTACTTTAACGTTCATAATCCAGGACAGTACCTTAAATAATACAATGTATTATGCAATCATGAAGAAATATCCCAGAGCTCAACTGCAAATTTACTGGCATACAAAATAAAATACTCTAGCACCGATAAACCACAATACCTCCTACCTTGTCCTCTAATATTTACCTCCTTCTCTAATGATTCTCTTTTGTACCTTGTATCTGGAGAGAAAATTTAGATTTGGTCCTAAAATAAGTACCATTTTCCATATACAAGTCTACGACTACTATTTTCCATAAACTTCAATAGAAATCATTACTCAATTTATAATCTTTATATATTGTGGTTTTGAGAAACTCTATCAATTATTCATTAGCCTGCTAAAGAAGTCCAATTTCACTGTAAAAAAGTCAAGCAACGTTCAGCGCGGATGGGTGACCATTCAAATTCGAACCCTGTGATGCTGGGTTATTCCCGACCCCACTGAGGTTGTGTAAGGCTAATTAGAATATTTTTGTGAGTTTCCAGCTAATGGAGGGTAAAACCTCCGTCTTATTATGACCATGCAGTTGAAAGTGACGTTTAAAAATAAACCTGATTCAAAAAGGTAAAAAATAAGGGAGCACTATTACTTCCCAGTTAATCCAGGTTTCCTGCTAGCACAAGTCCTGTTTACCCAGGTTCGACTGTAGTATTCTCGAACTCTGAGAGTGATATTGTTTGAAATTCAGAATGAAACTAAAGGAAGGTATTGAAGAGTGCTCACTTCATTTCTCCTCTGAAGTTGTAGACATGAGGGGTGTGGGAGAGGGAGGGAATTAATGGCTTTGAATGTACATTCTTCAGCATTGATTTAAATGCATTATCCCTCCCCCTCCCTCTCCCTCTTCCTCCCTCTCCCTCCTCCTCCAGCTTACATACAGTAACAGCGTGGAGAGTATTTGCATTTTAATTTAAACTTTGAATAAATATTGAAGATACAACGATAGCATGGCTCTTCTTATTCTTGTCTTTGTTTCAACTAGAATGTAAACGTACCTAATGAAATGCACTAGATTTCTATATTCTAGTCCCTAATTCAGAGAGGGACTAGTGCCAGTGTTCTAATAGGTACGTAGGTAGGAAAGAAAGCGAGATTCACACGGATAAAAGTGCTATTGTGTTTTCAATGAAGTTTCATTTACATCAGTTATTAAAGGATATCAGTTCATAAATCTGGTAATAGTTGCTAAAACAGCTCCTATAGATAAAACATAATGAAAATGTACAAACATAGTGCACCTAATACAAAGTAGATCTGTGTGAACTCTCAAGTGAACTTTGGTCTTTTAATATCCTTATTACAATATCAATATCTTCTTCATCTAGCTTTTAAGTACCTACTTTAGGACACCTAATTTGATAAACTTTTTTATCGATTTCAAAATAAATTATGCCACTTTTTCACATGTATAACGGGTTAACGGGGACGACACCTGATTCCGTCCCGCGAGTTTTTTCTCTCAGGTAGTCGATATTTGATTCCGTCCCGAACCTCTCAGATCAATCACTGAATTCCGTCCCGTCACTTATCTTATGCACCTATGTACTATGTACATAAGTACCTGATATTATGTATTAGGCTATGTACAAGTTCGGTGCGAGGCATGGCCTATATTGTATTTTACCTAACCCTACTATAAACCCAAGGCATGGCCTTCATTGTATTTTACCTAACCCTACTATAAACCCAAGGCATGGCCGTCATTGTATTTTACCTAACCCTACTATAAACTCAAGGCATGGCCTTCATTGTATTTTACCTAACCCTACTATAAACCCATAAACCCAAGGCATGGCCGTCATTGTATTTTACCTAACCCTACTATAAACTCAAGGCATGGCCTTCATTGTATTTTACCTAACCCTACTATAAACCCAAGGCATGGCCGTCATTGTATTTTACCTAACCCTACTATAAACTCAAGGCATGGCCTTCATTGTATTTTACCTAACCATACTATGAACCCTAGGCATGGCCTTTATTTTTTTATTTTACGTGATTGAAAATAAACTGATGAAAAATGTTGAATTTATAATTTATGTATTTATTTATGTATATAGGACGGAACATATGGGACGGAATCGGGTATTGAACCCTTACGATGACCGGACGGAATCAGGTGTTAAAATATTGACGGGACGGAATAAGGTGAAAAAAAGGTAAATGGGACGGAAAACGGTGCCTCCCGTATAACGGTGTATAATGTATCGTGAGTTGAGAAAGTTCATAATAATACACATTAACATCATAGACTAGACTACTAGAGTACCGCTGAAGAATCGAGCGAAACGGTCTTTTCGCGAAAGAACGCCTCCCAGAAACTACAGTGCTTATGTAACGGTAAATATTTAGAAGTAACAATCAATTTCAATATTTGACTTGAAAATTTCTCGTTTGTAGAAGATACTCTTTCTCGCAATAAGGTAGTAAGGTACGTGCAATTCACAAGAGACAAGAATCAATCAAATTACAAACTTGGTATTCTTATCATCACGTCGCGTTGTCGTCTTCCAAGATCCTTTTGATAATCAGGAATTGTGTACAGGGTGTCAATCCATGACTAGTATTGTGTTGGTGTTTTAATATGTTTTATAAACGCCAGTATTAGGTGAAAAACCTTTCTCATAATATATTTCTGTTAGTCAAAACTCCATGATATTAAAGAGCGAACGAATAGCTCAGTGGTTAAGCACTCGCTTACCATGCGGCAGGTCCCGGGTTCGAACCCCCGCGCCGACAGTATTTTGTATTCAAAATTTGGTTACAGTTGTTTTTAAGGGATACCTTCCGGTGCGCTCGTGTTGACCGAGCACCTAAATGTGAAGTACTGTGTCACTTCTCGCCCATTAGAGGGGATGCATACTACGGGATTGGCAGGTTACAACACAGACTGCAAGCGTGTTTCAGCTCCTGTTTCATGGCTACGAAATGAAAAAGGCTGTGAAACACACATCTATTATATAAAAAATAAAGGCCGGGTCCTCATGCTGGCTACTAGCTAAAGCTGGTGGAGAGTTTATGCCCACTTTTAGCTAGCATGAGCATCTTGAACAAGTCACCTGATTATACTCTAGAAGCTTTACAAGTTACTGATGCTACTTCACGTTACTCATTGGTCTTCATGAAGTTGAATTAGCCTTGTTGCTCTTATTATACAAACATAAGAGGCTAAAGGTTTTAGCTCATAACGGTTTACCCCAGGGTATATATTTTATTATTAGTATTATTATAAATTGAACAATCTTTATATTAATTTACATCTAAAGTCTACTCCTGCATCATCCTCAATCATATCTGACTTAAATCTCTGTCTAGTTCCTCTCAACCTCAAGGACACTCGAAAAATGATAGTTCTTATAAAACAACATTTCCTAAAAGAATTAGTTTGGTTATGTTTAAACACCCTGAAAAGTGCATTTTCTCTTTTTCCCTCATGTCTTTCCTAACTCTCTTCCTCTCTGTTCTACCCGCATTATATTGCATCTCCTTCTCTCTATTCTACCAGCATCTCTCCTCTCTCTGAATATTGACAATGCTGCGGATTATGCTCCTCACAGGTTCCTCAGGTTCCCAGTCCTTGATATTCCCTAGGCACGCCAGGTACCCTATTTATTTCTTACGGACATGTTGCAGCATTTTACCAAAGTTCTTGCCTTCTACAAGTATCCATCTATTATTTTTTCAGTGCTTAGTTGTTGCTATCTCTTTTGGAGAAGGTATCATCAGAGCATCAATTTTGGAACATAAGTCCCGTAAAATACGTACATAATATACAGGGTGGGGCAAAAGTCTGGAAACCCCTGAATAACTTTCGACTGGCTTCTTCGGTAAAATTAAAATTTTGTATGGTAAACCGGGCTAATAAGACCTTCTTTTAGAGTGGGGTCGATTTTTGTTACCAGCCCCCATGTCGGGGCCAGGGGGGCCAACTTTATTTTTTTAAATACGAACCCCCACATTGCGATACATTTTTGAAAAGGTCTTTAAATAAGAATTACATTGGTGCAAATTTTATTTTTTTAATATTAACTGTTTGCAAATGGCGTCCAACTTTGTGTATGCAGTAAAGTCTGGAAACCCCTGAATATCTTTCGAAAGGGTTTTCTCAGTAAGATTAAAATTGTGTACGGTAATCCCTGGTAATTAGATCTTATATTAGAATGGGACCAATTTTTTTTTCCGGCCCCAATGTCGGGGCCAGGGAGGCCAACTTCATTTTTTTAAATACGAAACCCCACCTTGCGATACATTTTTGGAAAGGTCTAATTACCCCGACTTACCGTGCACAATTTTAAATTTATTGAGAAAGCCCTTTCAAAAGATATTCAGGGGTTTCCAGGCTTTACTGCATACACAAAGTTGGACGCCATTTGCAAACAGTTAATTTAAAAAAAATAAAATTTGCACCAATGTAATTCTTATTTAAAGGCCTTTCCAAAAATGTATCGCAAGGTGGGGATTCGTATTTAAAAAAATGAAGTTGGCCCCCCTGGCCCCGACATGGGGGCCGGTAACAAAAATCGACCCCACTCTAAAAGAAGGTCTTATTAGCCCAGTTTACCTTACAAAATTTTAATTTTACCGAAGAAGCCATTCGAAAGTTATTCAGGGGTTTCCAGACTTTTGCCCCACCCTGTATACACTGGTTTAGTATAATTTTGTTTATTTATTTACACTTTTTTAAAAAAAAACAATCAACAACAACAAATAAAAAACAAAAAATTAAAAAAAATAACTTAGAAATATGTACAAAAAATTAAGAACATTATTATTTTCAATTACAATTGTTTTGTAATTCGGGGTGAAGTTAATGCCTTAGGCATTCTCTGCCACTTAACCCCGGACACAAATTTTTTTAAAAAAAAAAAACAAACAAATAAAATAAACGTATAATCATGAAAAATAAAACAAATAGATTATATTATAATCATGATCATGCATGCGTTCCTAAAATATCTGATGTGACATTTCAAAATAATTGGCAGTGTTCAGGTTAAGAGTTGAAAAAGACTTCAACTTTTGGTCCACACGAAGATGACATTTAATGGGTCAGTGGTGCTATGGTAGAGTCTGTCTCGGTAGCTCAGTAGTCAAGGCGGCAGACTGTGAATCCCAAGATTCCAGAGTTCGTGGGTTCGAAACCCAGCTGGGACATGACAAGTTATCCTCCCATTTGGGATTTTGACCATATACGAATACGTCTTGGGCTTACTGCTGAAATAATGGGAGTTTACTAGTCCTAATCGGGCAGTATAAATAAGGTGATATTGTTATTATAATATGGAGCCGTGTCTTACTGCTTACGAGTGTGATATTTTCGCCCACTATTTTTTTAAAGCTAAACTTAATTCTTCGGATCAATCAGATAGACTAAGAATGAGAATAGCCCTAGAAGGTATCCTAATAGATGAAGAGAGAGCTTCATTTAGCAATCTGCCACGTTCCACCGGAGAATAGTAATCTAATTATGAACCACAGACAAAGGTCCTTATAATCACATGAAACTACATCCGCGCAGAATTGAATTAAGGAAATGCTGCAGGCTCCCGGTTCCGAGAACACACGTAGGAGATGAGATTAATGGAGAGGAGAAAATAAAAATACAAAAATAAATGTACAAAAAAAGAAAAACATAAAATTATTCCAGGCAAAATATAAATAAATTTTTTAGTTCTTATCTCTGAATAAAAACATCGGTCATACATAAGCTCATACATGGGTATCACAGTTGCATGGACTAGTTCTGCAGTTCAATTCTTGGTAGGCACATTCTTTTCTACAAGACTCCTGAGAAAAGAATAAATTATTTCTTGGATACTATAGTAGCAGTGCAGGTGGATTTACTTATTATCTATAAGCTTTGGTTTAACGTGTGTAAAAGGAAGGATAAAATGTGTTGATGAAATGTGAAATCAATAATTACTTAAAGGCCAAAGTGGTTATACCCGGCTAATGAGGACTAATAAGTACAAAATACAAGCCTGCACCTAATACGGTAGATTTTGTTAATTATTTATTTTGTTAATTATTTATTTTAATTAATTATTTATTTTAGTTCAGGTAATGTTAGTTCATCTAGAGAGCTTTCAAATTTTATGTCAAAGAGAGGAAAAAAAAAAAAAAAAAAAAAAAAATGAGAACGTATTGAAGACATAACTTGGTTGCCCTCCTCGCGCTTGGCATTTCTTTAGTAACCACAATCAAGTACATACATGAGACAACATTGCAAGTGGCACGTGGCACCATGCCTGAGGAGCTTCAACCATGGAAATTTATCTCGGCGTTTCTGTAAAAGAATCTTGATAAGAAAACATATTTTATTGTAAGTGGTAATAAAAAGCATTATTGTTTGTTCAGCCTTATTCCCTCTGTGAGTTATATCCCAGGAAATCCCAGCAACAGACTTGAAATGGACTTTTATTGTTTTAAATATTTTGTCTCGTTTTTTGGAGATGAATGTTGGAGAAAAAAAACTAATGCTTTCTGCGAAAAAGAGAGGGAAGTAATGAATCTCTTGTTTTGACATAAAAAAAGAAACTATAATACGCAAGCAAACTCAGTACTCTATTGCTTTTCTGGCTTCCTCCAGATAAGCTGATGTAGTCAAATGTTTAGTTGGGCAAAAAAAACTTGATCCAGAAGAAAGCTTTTTCATTTCCTTGTCATCATCATAATCAAAATAGACTTAACTACAAACTAAGAACTTTTATAATAAGCCATACTGTTAATATAAAAAAAAAAAAATACTGTGCTTCTGGTTGCCTACACCTGTAACTGGTGTGACAAACGACGAAGCTAAGCAACGTTGGGCATAGATAATACATGGCTTCGATCGTGCAGGTCACCTTGGCTCGAACTGTTGCACTGAGTGAGAGCTGATTCCTCGACTTTCACTCAGGTGACCTGGGTTTAGATTCCAGTGACGTTAGATTTCTTGGGTGGTGTAATACTCTTGTTTGGTACTCATTAAAATATTGGGTGTAAGAGATTATCATTGACAATCACCCCGCCCTTTGGTTAGAACATAATATATGAGCACTTGAGCAGTGATCAGTTGTGGAAGTAGGGTATGAATAAAAGATTTTTAATTTAAAAGAGAAGTTCACCATTAGAGATGTGATTGATGACCACCAAATGAAGTGCAAAACCACTGGCGTGATGTATTATTAGTTAGACTACGTAACACAATCTTGTGTTTCATTCAGGACTAACTGTTGTAGGTCGGTATATATTATGTAGCTATTCAGGACTCAAGTTTAAATCCTTTGCTAGCACCAGGTCACCTTGAAGTACTTTGTGAACCCTGTACAATTGCAAAGAACAATGTCATTCTTTAAATCTGGACGCCTCCAGAACAATCTTGATTAAAGTTTTTTAATGAACATTTTTTATGTACTTGTAATATTTCCCTCTCCTTTGTGCTCTCAGACTCAGACATTTTTTCCCTCTGATATTTCTTTTTCGCTTGATTTCTTTCCCATTTTTAGATGAAAAATGTTGGAGAAAAATTAAGTGTTGAAAGTCACTTTCTTAATGCCGTGATAAAAGAAAGTATTTCAATTAATTAGAATTATAATGAACCCGTGTGAACAATTCACCTTTTTGGACCACTTTAACATTTTTACTTGTAGTCTATAGATACATAACTATGAATTCCTGAAATATTATTACTATAAATTTATTATTTATTTATATTATTCATACTATCGACCGTCCAAGATCAAGGGCCGAATTATAAAACAGTATTAAAGTTAAGATAAGCCAGACTCTTCCTTACCTCGGACTAAAGAGCGCTATGATTGGTTCAAACTCCGACTTGAGGGCGTGTCTGGCTTATCTCAACTTTAATATTAGAAGTACGAGTAATCATGTTTCATAATTTGGTCCTAGAAAGTCCCACCCAGTACACTAACAAAAAGTTGCATTTCATCCACATTTTGAACCTCTCTGTCTCTTGCCTTTGATTGATCCTAGGACTCTACATACCTAGAATTATGTATTGCGTATATCTTTTCTAATTCAAACTCATTTTCTGCTTGTTTCAGGTGAGTTTCGCATTTTAATATTGTATCTTAAAATCAACAACTATTCCACCTTATTCTACAAGTCTTGATGAACATACAGCTCTGAGGTGATTCGTAACGTCAAGTCAGATGAACATGAGCATCAGACCCCATTAGCCCTTATCTTGGCAATGTGTATATTTGGATACCATCAGTTTTTTTTACTCTATTGGCCAAAAATTAATCCCAAAGCATTTTTTCTTCCACAGAACATTTGAAATTATTTCAATTTTTAAACGCTTTATTTAAAGTGGCAGGATGGAGCTCTTCCATCCAACCATCCAATTGATCCAATAATCATCCTTCCATCCAACCGTGTCCAATAATAAATTAAAAATTGAAATTCTCTGCCAAGATAAGGGAGACTTTGGGAAATGATGCTGGTGGTAGGTGTTGGTACTCCTCTAGTTGTATTGCATGAAAACTGTACGTCCTGTGCGCCATGTTTGTGTTGGAGGCGAGGAGACTTATTGCTGGAAAGTAAATTAGAGAGGAGAGGCATGGCTGAGACTCGTCTTTGTTTTACTCTCGAGTGTACACACAGGAGGAGGATTGTCTTTTTATACCCTCTCCTTCAACAATAACGGTATAATGCAGTTTTTATGCTTTGTGCTAAGGACTAGGTATACAGTGAAGCAAGGAGATCTTTTGTCTTATTTTAAGAGTTTTATGTCTTTAGGTTATTAAAACCTTTTTTCTCACGACCCCCCCCCCCCTCTCTCTCTCTCTCTCCCTCTCTCCCTCCCTCCCTCTCTCTCTCTCTCTCTCTCTCTCTCTATCTCTCTCTCTCTATATCTCTCTCTCTCTCTATATCTCTCTCTCTCTCTCTCTCTCCCACCCCCCTCATCCAGTTGACGCGTCCCCAGAACAAGAATTTGGGGAAATAATATTCTCTATGTTTACAACCGGTACATTTTATGCATGTTGGTACTATACATTATATGTATGTATGTTGTAGTAGGTAAGTTCCGTGATCTATTTTTAAAATAATCATAATTTGCCAGAATTCATCAAATCAAAATGCCATAATTAATCAAAGTTCTGATTACGAGTCCAATGTGTTATACATCGATTAAGTATTAGTTAACACTATTTCTATTTCTAAACCGACCTCAGTAGCTTGATCGATAAAGTGGCAGACCTGTAACCTGAAGGTCGGTGGTTTAAGTCCCGGTTTCAGCGTAGATTAAGAAAGCGAATTTGATGTGATATCACGAAAGGGATTAACACAAATATATGAGAACTTTTTTTTTATTTCTGTGTATTCACGGCTGCCGTTTTTCCTTTTCAATATGTATCCTTTGTCTATAGACAGGTTTCACTTGGCTTATTAGAACTAGAACAGACTGTCCAAGTTCAGTGTTCAGTAAGAAGGAATGGATCTAAATTTGATATGAATCTATCCATCTTTTTGTCGGTCAAATTTTTCAAAAGTATTGAGCTTTTAACTGTATGGGTGGAATTAATAGACAACATCAATAACTTAAGTCGTTGGTAAGTGTCGGTTTTCCCTATCTTACACAGTACGCAATCCGTGACTTAGCGCCACAGAGGTATTACAAAAACGTCTATTAATTCCACCCTATATGTCACAAACTGCAATGTCACAAAAGATCTATCTAAAGTCGTAGTGACAAAGAGCTTTCGTGGCCGATAGCCCTACCTTTACCAATACCAACTGTATATCATGATCTTATTGGTTTGTAAGTTCTCGTATATTTAGATGTAACCCAATGTATTTGAAAAACAATAGTCTTAACTTTATATGCATGAACTCACCCATGAACTCAACTGGTCATGATTTGTTTAACAAACGTGAAATAATCCAAGCAACCTTTTGCAACCTGCGAGAAAACAGGGATTTGGGTAAAACATTCAAATATTTCAAACCAAAATGCCCCAATGCAATTTGGTCTTAAAATATATGAATCAGTTGTGGAAACACCCAGTATAATATGTATATCGTCCAGTTGAGTAGAAATGACACAAAATAGAAGTAATAATAATGATTTGTGGAACTCATTACAATTGAGATGATTGGAATACTCTCCATGAATCGAAAACAAAAAGGAACCGAAATGTCAATGGAAAGTGACATTCGAATAATAGCGGAAGTTTCTGGTCAACAAAAGAGAGGACTTTAGAAATGCAGACCATGAGGATTAGTTTCATTCTAGATTTGTATTGGAATGATGGATGTTAAGCTTTCCAGATGTTTGGGTGCATATTGGCGCTTTCAGCACTTACTAAAGCATAAACAATTGGGCATACATGGAAAAGTTTCACTTTATAATAAACCAAGTAATGAGATGTTTTAATAGTCTGCAGCTTCTGATTACTTAAAAAAAAACTTTACATCTAACATTAACCAACGGCAAAGTCGTAGTGTCTCAGATGCTCATATCACAAAAGAGATCGAGCAAGGAGCAAGTGACCAAACGAATGCTATAAGCAGAAATAAGAGTCTCATACATTTTACATGATATTTTCCATAATAAAATGAAGCATTAAAAAGAGCAAGGTTTCAGCTTAAAAGCACGGCAGGGATCAATAAACACCCTGTTGCTGCTCACCCTATCTCCTTCTTTCAGCAAAATGGAAAGCTTTCGCATGAAAGCCCCTTCCCTGGAAAATCCAAGAAAGGAGCGTTTTCCCTTCCATTTGAGCTTTTTTCTCGTTTCTGGTCAGTTCCGGTACCGACAATGTTGTGTCGAAAAAATTATATTCAGGGGAAGGCTTCAATAAAATATGTATGTACAAGGTATAATATGTATAATATTTTCTACAATAGTAACAATATAGGTACCAACATCATAGGATCATTACGTTTACTGGGGACCGAATTGACGGGCAAATTTTTCTTATTCTGGATTGATAAATCTATGACTTAATGGATATTTTGGATCTCACAAAAATAAGAACAGAAAGAATCTATGACCATAATTATGACCATTTGAGAAGATCAACATTAAGCACTAACAAAATTATTTGTAATGTAATGATACAGGGAGAATACGATCTTTTTAACAAAGTTATATCGCAAAACCCGAATGGCCTCGACTTCAGGATATACACTTATACAGTCATGTCCATTAATCCTACCCAAATGAAGCTTCTCAGGATTTACACATTATATACCTAGCTGATCTATGTATGCTAACAAATAGTGCCTCATCAAGTGCTCATTGAACCTAATAAAAAGAAATGCTACTTGACGATACCGCCACCACCATGTTGCAGTATGCCTGTTGAGTCCCAAATACTTGAGCTCATTGTGTCTCGTCTCTCTCAATAAAAACAATTGGATTGTTCTTAGATAAAACTCTTTTTTATTACAGTCAGAAAGTTTAACAGACATTCTTCAATAAAACTAAAATGGCTTGCATTTCTTGCACTGTTTGACGGTTATATTGTTTTAGTTTTCTCAACGCTTTAGAACATAGGGATTTGTGTCAGTTGGTTGAGTTGTTTTTATGTCTTGTCTTTTCTTTACCCAGATTAAGTACAAGATAATATAGGAAAGATGTGATAACTAGGTCACATCTTGAGGCATCGAAGTTATGAAATTACACACGCCATTAATCAAGACACCATAGCTAGGGAAGATTGATCAACGTAATACAGGGTGTCCCACGACTAAATGCCAATATTTTAAGGGTGGGTTCAGCGCTCTATGGACTATCATATAATAAGTTGCAGTGGGGAATTTTGATTCTTTAAAGAGTTATGACCAAATCCCTGTTTTAATTCGTTAGAAAATGGTTTAAGTATTTAACGTGCGATCAACGCTGGAAACTCCTTTGTTAAAACAGGGGAGTGATAATATGTAACAAAATTACCATTTGCCATTTGAACCCAGTTCATCCATCCAGAGAAGTACTTTGTTTTGTCGTTCCTACTTACTCCCTTCCAGTTTCTTGACATACACTAATGGGTCCGATAAGACCCCAAGATCTTTTGTGTGTTATAGGTAGGTCCGTTAGTTTCACATTTAAGTTATTTTACTGTTCCCAGCGACATTTAATTTTAATGAACAAAAACAGATATAGACGGGTGGTTAGGTTAATCACATTTAAAAATATACAATTATATCACACTCACGTTTAAGATTACTTTTCGTAGCTTCCTCGAGGGAATTGAGAGAAACATAAAAATGTTTTCTTATCGTTCGCCATGTATATTTATACGTGCTTATTATAATTATGAATTATATTTATAATGCAATGTACATACTTTTGTTTTATCTGAATGGGGAATTCTAAAGTCTAGAGAGTCTGATGTAATTAAAGTCTTGACCTAGTCTGGCTTGAATATTATAAATAGGCCTAAGCTACAAACATATTAGAACAACTACTTTTTTTAAATTGAGGATAGGACAATCTTCTAAACTTTAGAGACACCCAGCCACCTCATTCCCTGGGGTGTGGTATTTTTACCCCCTAAAAACCTATCATCCGAAGACGTAGGAGATCCCGGAACCGTGTGATACATTACTTCGGGATAGAACAACTACTATACATATATTTTAAAGACTATTCATTCGATACGTTATAATAGCTCTGGTACGAACTATAACCTACTCATTTGATATATATTCTAGTTCTGGTACGTAGTTATCGTGCGACCTTTGTTTACATGTTACCTTTACGAGTGATGAGGGATATCATAACATTCATAACTATATCATTTCCAAAAAATAATAATTTTGTTGTAGACTTTCCAAGTAATAAAATGAACAGATTTTGGATTTTTATTTAACGGCATCCTTGGCAAGACATGAAGATTCGATATAACAATTTTTCTTTTCTGAAAAAGTTTTCTATTGTTTCTCAGCAAACGAAACGGAAATATGGCCCCTGAGAACAGTTTCTCGTGTAGGATAAAGTTTGGCTGTGAGTGACGTTTTCTATTGATTTATTACCCCAAGTTTCAAGTGAGGTTGATGTTGTTTGTTCTGAGCCAAACTGTTTCAAATACCTGAAAAATACGGTTGGTTTTACTCCGACGCCTTGACCGCCTGGTATACGTAGAAACAATCATCCACAGATAGATGTGGCTGCATAGGGAATTAAACAATTCAATTTGTCCTTTAATTTCTCACATTTCACAAGTTGAAATAATTGAAAATTATGGTTTATTTGGGTCAGACCGTGGTCACACAGAGGAAACATGTTCCATAATAAGAACATTGCAGTGCTAATATTAAAATCAATATTGTATAATTATCCCTACCTCGGGTGATAACTGTGCGGAAATTGCGCCACGCTGGGACGAGAAATGCAAATAATGGGGCTGCGGCAAACGTCGATAAAAATTAATGCACCCAGAGAATTTTGAAATTGAAAAGTTCTTGTTTTTAAGTGATGGAATGTACGAGTTGTAAGTTCAAAGCTACAATAGAATTATGTATCTACAATATACCGGTGGCCATCTATAATTGTTTCCCACTAAAGATATTAGCATGATATTTTCAGGAAAAGTCAAATATTCTTGAAATATTCGAATGTTTTACTAAAAGTACGTTATAAGCATTATGTTCTAGAGAAAATAAATAAATAATGTGGTAAATATGAAGGGACAGGAAAACGAAGAAAATGGTACGAAATAGAAGAGCAGCATATCTACAATCTATATGTTTGGACTTTTCATCCCAAAATTTTAACCTCAATTGAAAACTATGTATTTCGTTCACAAAAATATTTCAGTATCTTTTGTCTGATTTTAATTATAATTCATATGAACTAATAGAAATGAAAAAAAAATGCTGTAAATAAATTTTGCTTTAATATTTTGAAATATGACCGAATTTCTCTTTTGAAATACATATCTCCATACTTCTGTAGGTTCCGGGGTATTGAATTTATGAATTTATTACCATTGCTTTTTTATGGTGGAGCAAATTCCTAATACTACGAGATTCTGTATCTCATATTTAGGTCATTTACATTTAAAATATTTTACCAATTCAAATCAATTCCTAAAATTATGAATTTATGATTTCATCTACTCAATATGAAATTGTTTAAATGATGTTACACCTAAAGTGTAGGTATCACACAAATATCTTGAGAACTGTGCAGTGTGAATAAGAGAGAAAACTGTCTGAAATACTTAGTGGTTAGATATAGCGAATATATAATAAAATGAAGCCTTTTGAAACAGCCCGCTACCTAATTAGAACATAATAAGAAGTAAAACAAGGCATGGCCCACCAGTGGGACCATGCCTCAGGTAATTTTGAGCTCTTCTAAAAAGTATGGGGTAACTGGCTAGTTTTTAAAATAGGAGCCTTTTTGTATGGATCACTGAGCACTAGTATCACGTTGAGTCCCGCACACAATGTAGGTAAACATCATCTGAGCAATTCCCCATCCCTCCCATGGAAAAAGTACAAGTCTAACTTCTTGTATACGAAAAAACATCAAAATTCAAAACAATTTTTCTGGAACGTATAATTTTTAATTAATTTAAACATAATTTTTGAAAGCAAGAGGAAACATTTTTCATAAAGATTTTTTCTATACACTTTTCAACCCGTATTAGCATTCCCAGTTTTGAACTTCCTTGCAACTATGAACTTGAAGATTTTGTTTACGTTTCTACTATTCAGAATTTAATGAAGTAAAGTTGATGGAAGTGAAAAAAAGAGAATATATTTTGTAGCGTTCCGAATTTCATCAAAAAGGTTTGATATATTTCCAAGAAAGTCTTGCAGTTTATAATAAAAAATGAGAAGTCTTGTATGGATAAAATTATAATTATATTTGCTATATTTTTTCATTATTAAAATTTAACTACTAAAATAGGTAATATTTAAATAAACTATTATGAATTATGTTAGATGAGATCCTATAACGTTTTGTTCTTTTTTTTATAAATAAAAACCTCTCTATTGTACTTTAATGCTCTAATATTCTCAATACATTCTTTTAACTGTGAAAAGACTTGTTTCCAATATCTTTGGAGCTGCTCGGAAGTATTGTTATAATAAAATATGTGAATAATCTTTATGAACCTATGGTTACGATGAGTTTCCATTTTCCTGTGGGAAGGTAAAGTGAGATTGCTGTAAAAGGGCATGGACCACAGGGGTTTAATTGTAAGTTAAAAGCTGAAACTTATTTTAGACTTCCCAGGGTTCCTAGGAGGGGGAATGATTTTTCTTGGAAATTTTCTACTCTTATACCCTGACAGGTAAATTATTCTATGTTCCTCTCACTCTTTTCACTCTCTCACTCATTCTATTGTCTCTTGGTGGCTCGTCTTTTGTCCTCCAATTATCTGCTATCTTTTCTTTCATTATATGTTAATATTTTATTGTATTATAATTAATTTTCTAATATTCGGCGAATATCTTATCAGCTTAAGGTATTATAATGGCTTGAAAAGTCCTACAACTTCTACTTACCAACTGGTAATGTAAGTTTGTTTTATAGGTAATGTAAGGTTAGTTATACAATATACATTACATTATATGACTGTAATACTGAGCCAATGTGTCACAGACTGTCACAGCAATGTCTACAAAAGTCTAATTAAAAGTATTACTATCTATTAATTTCAATAGTCTCAAAACTGAAATATTTCCACACTACCTCCTCCACTAACACACTACCTCCTCCACTACCACACTACATTCTCCACTACCACACTACATCCTCCACTACCACACTACATCCTCCACTACCACACTACATCCTTCACTACCACACTACATCCTCCACTACCACACTACATCCTCCACTACCACACTACATCCTCCACTACCACACTACCTCCTCCACTACCACACTACCTCCTCCACTACCACACTACATCCTCCACTACCACACTACTTCCTCCACTACCACACTACATCCTCCACTACCACACTACATCCTCCACTACCACACTACATCCTTCACTACCACACTACCTCCTCCACTACCACACTACCTCCTCCACTACCACACTACATCCTCCACTACCACACTACTTCCTCCACTACCACACTACTTCCTCCACTACCACACTACCTCCTCCACTACCACACTACCTCCTCCACTACCACACTACATCCTCCACTACCACACTGCTTCTCTTTGATTTTTGATAACTCTGTCCAGAATTAACTTGAGACTCAGGAAACTTTGAACGTACCACAAGTTCGTACTACAGCAACGTACGGTTCCTTGCCATTTCCTATTCTCTTCAATTACGTCTTCATTCCTCTCCCCTCATCCTCACCAACATCTTTTGAAAGTATCCTTTTCCCTCGCCCGGCTCAGCCTGTGTCTTTGTCTCTAACCGCAAGTCAATTGGGTCATCACGAGCACACAGCTCAGTACAGTTGCTTGCCCCATTATTTAACCCTCCTTATCCTGGTAAGAAATTCGTGTTTCTGTTTTCTGTTACCCATTAAGCACATCCTATTGAAATAGGATGTGCTATTATTGAACTGCCCAACACGCGTAATGTGAATTTCATGTCTCACCTACACAATCTAAAAACATTTTTCACTTTTTCACATTTTTCTGATTGAAAAAGGAGTCAAAAAGTCACCATTCTAAGAAAGTTGAAAAAGTGATCACACCAAGTTATTATGTGTAATATCGGCCCTGTTTTTAATTCTATTTTCTCTTCATGTTTCAGGCTTCTGCCTTTTTTTAACCATGTGGTATTGCATCGTCCAATAAAAATTGTACTTACCTACCTATCATACAAAGTATTATTTACACTATCGAAGCATTTCAAATTTTCTCCCTATTCTGAATATGCGCTTATTTACCAATCAATTAGTATTTCTCTATAGGCTTTAAAATTCAACCGACATTTTGATATTTACATATTTGGTTGAAAAAATTCTATTGCTATCCTTTGCTTACTTTATATCATACTGTGTTTTATATGAGTCAGATTCAAATGTTCTTTATATTTTATGATGTTATGTATAAAAACTAGGCAATATCGTTTATTAAACTCACCGGTTTGTAAAACTTCACAGTAGAAGCAACGTTGAGCATAGAGATAACATAATGTAGGTTATTATTATTATTATTAAACACTTTATTAGATATCAAAAACATTTTTACTGTACAAATAACTATTATAACAATGAAAAGGAAAAATAATAGAAAAATATATATAAACATATGTCCTAACTACAGGGCGGGGTTATTGCTTATGGCAATCTCTTCCACCCAACCCTAGATCGTAGATCAGTGGCCGTTGAGGTTAAGTCCAAGTGGGCTAGCACAGCAGGCTTCTGCACACGGTGGATTCGAAAATTTTCGATTCAATAATGTGGATGTGACAAGATGTGAGCAGCGACCATTAGTGGAGAAACTATGGACAAAATAAGATATTAAAGGATAAGGAAAAAGTCCTGTAATTCTGCGCTAACCACTAACATTGTGATGTGCATAAGTATAATGACTAATAATACAAAGAAACATGTTTTTTGTACAAGTTGTCCTAGTTTTTTTTTCAATTGCAGGATCAATTCAAAAAAAAAAAAAAAAAAACAATTCAAGAACAAAATAATAACTCAGTTTTGAATGAAAATGGGTACAAAATGTTAGGTATTTGGTATTTACATGGGAAATTTACTCAATAAGCTTGGTACACAGAGACACGAGAAACATGTTTTCTTATTTTCAACAAGTTCAAGTTTATTTTTGAGGTGAAAACATTTTTTCCCCAAGTGAATCTTTTTTTCGTTTTTCGAAAAAAATACCTACAATTTAGTATCTAAAATTTATTTTAGTATATAAGAATGTCTCCTAGAGTTGATTTTGAAATTTTCTAAAAAAAAAAAGGAAGAACTTGTACACTTTGTATATAAAATCTTCCATTTGAGTATTTGATGAACCACCAACACCCGAGACACAATGAAGATTGAAGAGCGAGGTTTCTTCCTCTACTATTGGTATAATTGAATCAGGAACCAACCCCCTCCTCCCCACGTGACAAGGAGGGAGAGGGAGTGACGATTGTTCTGCATTCATAATTAAAAAGATCGTTTGTTTTTAATTACGTTCTCATTAGCGCTCTGTACAATGGGATGTTCCAATTGTATACTGGGTGACATGAAAAGTGTAGAAATAATGATAAAACTACAGTGTCACCGAGGTTATTTATACCTACGGATATTGGAAAACTATATTATATTTATGAAAGTTTCAATTTTTGTTTTCATATTTAGTAAATAAAAAAGATTTGATGAAAAATCTACTGACATGTCAACCTTTTGTGAGCATTACCACCGCCCTTTATCAAGTTTTGTTTTATTAATTTCAATTTCTATGTAAATATACGATGTACTTTATTGTGAATAAAACTTTATTCAACATGTTTAATAATAATAGTACAAAGTTGACTAAATTTGTTCTTATGCTTGTTTTTGTTGTTTTTGCCTAATGTCTTTTTAACATCTAGATCATTCGAGACGTGGTATTTTCCTTCATTTGCTGGAAACTCACAAACTACTAACCCACATTGACCTCTCCCAGTCTGAGTTGGGCAGGGGATAGCCAGCATCACGCAGGTATGAATTTAAGTGGCCAGCAATCCAATCCTAATCTCACTGAACGTTGCTAAACTTCACTGACGTAATGAGAGCTGGTGTATTGAACGTGCCGACATTGGTGTTGGCGTTGGCCTTCGATCATTTTTTTACCATCGGTTCTTTCAAATTTTACGGTTTCTATTGCTTTAAAAAGTTGTATGTTAAGTATACATATTATTATGAAACTCTTTATTAGTAGAACATATATACAAACAAATAATGGTAAAAATTAAAATATAAAATTGACAATATTAATATAAACAAGAAAAAAATAAACAAAATTTATACTTATGTCCTAACTAAAGGGTGGGGTTATTGCCTATGGCAATCTCTAGATATATACATAGAATAGAGAAAATAACCTAAATTGAAACTTGACAAAAGTGTTAACGGTTGAAATACTCATGAAATCCAAGAATGACAAATCAGAAAAATAGAATTTCTTCCTTTCCTTCTCCTTATTCAATCACATCAACGCTTATACCATTCAAGAGGACTAATTAGAGACTCGTGATGAAATATTTCATTCCCTTCACACTTGACAGATGAAAAATAACGCCATAAAAACCTTCAATATTTTTATTCGTGTTCACGAAGTGCTAATCATGCATCAATTCGTTCGGTACTGCTCACATTCAGGAAGTTTTCAACTTTGGGAAAAAGCAAATCAACTTTTTTTTTTTTTTTTTTTTCCTTATGGCGCTTTAACTCTGTGATTTCCAGGTCGTTCGCGCCGATTCCTCTATAAAGTTATCATATTAATGTGTACAGGTTTAATCTTTTTAAGTAACACAAGAGTGAATCGACGCTCTCGACGTTATCTATCAGAGCAGGAGGTACGGGAAGGGAGGATCGAATGTTGACGTGGTTTATACATGATAGGATGTGATGAACGGATAGGTTTTCACCACAAGAACAAATAGGTGGTGCGATGCGCTTGAAAAGGAAATTATGCGTAGCTCTCGTATGACCTATCCTCATTCTACATAGCACAACCTCTTCGAATCTGTTTGTTCTGTTACTAGAGCACCAATAACCAATAAGTGGTTTAATGGCTTTTAATTTATTAGTGTTAGGGATAGTGTCCCATGAAATTTGCCAGAGTTTTTTGATCAACTTGGAGATAGACAGCTTGAAATCGTCAGGGGAGCAAAGTATAAGAGGAGGGACAGATGGGATTGGGTTTCGGGCTAGTCTATCGACTGCCTCATTGCCCTGGATGCCTACATGGGAAGGACACCAAATGAATGCTATACTCTTCCCACAAGTGATTAGGTCAATCCAGCAAGAGATAGCTTGTGCTACGATAGGATTGTTATTGTTAGCATTCGATAGTGCAGTCAAGGAGCTCTTGGAGTCAGAAATTATTGCATACTTAACTCCAGGTAGGAATTTAATATGCTTAAGACATAAAAGTAGGGCAACAAGCTCAGATGTGAAAACAGAATTAACATCATTCAATGTAAATGAAGAAGCGATATGAGTATCTATAATATAGGCGCAGCTAGTAGAGTTAGCTGATTTTGAACCATCGGTAAAACAGAGCTTGTGATTATGATATTTTAAAGTAACTAATTCTTTAAAATTCTGTTGAAAAATAATGTCAGAGATATTCTCTTTCTTATCAAATGAAAGAGTAATATCTATATTTGGTGTATCAAGAGACCAGGGAGGTAGAACCTTATTATAGGGCGCCATTTCAAATCAACTTTTAACGAGTGGAGTTAACCAAAGTTCCACAGAAAAATCTGGTGTAAACATCACACGACTTTCCTTATCTCCCAAAAAGGAGTCGAATTCCGCCACTGGTGACTGAACGGTAACAGATAACTAAAAATCAATGCCAAATTCGTGATCAGCACTTCAAAATCATTTAATTTGATGTGTCACAACTCCCATCTAGGATGAATAATAAAAAAGTTAGTCCAATCGGGTCCCCCTACAATACCGGTAAATTGGGGCCGGTTTCCAAAAAGTTAAAGATATCAAAAAAATGATCAGAGTGAACCCCTATTATTTTTTTAATTTGAGAAAATGTTGTTCTCTAACTTTTTTTGTATCTTTAGCCTATTCAAAGAAGCGGTGCTTGCGACCAATATTTGCGGCCCTGCGGCCGCAGAATGCGGCCGATTTCAACCAAAAGTTTCATGGTTCGTCTGGTGTATAAAATTAATTACCATACCAAATTTCAAGTCTCTAGCTCTTACCGTTCTTGAGATATCCTGTTCACACACAGACACACAGACACACACACAGACACACACACACACAGACAGACGCACGGACCAATGGCTGAAAACCACTTTTTTGGTATCCTGAGGCTATGATTCGTCCAGAAATGTGAAAAGCTGAGTAGGTCAAATTTTCGACGAATACAATACTTTCCTTATTATAGGATAAGGAAAGTAAAAATGGGAAAATCTGAAAGAAGCCTGACAATTCTCAGAAATTGAAGAGAGTGAAAGGAGGTTACAGAGAAGGAGAGGAAAGTAATGTTGGAAGGTAGAAGTATGTCTATAATGTTTAGGTACGTCTATTGAAATCCAAGATAGAGGGAAAACATGACAAAGCAAAAGAGAGAAAAGTTTGAAACTTAAAGAAGGGGAGCGATAGGAAAAGCGAATTTAGACGACAAAGATATCTCCACTTGGGATGCAATAGAGAGAGAAAGAAAAGCAGCCAAGGAGGGAGACACCATCATTGTGCTATTATGCAAATGAGAATGAAAAATTCAGAGCCCCATATCATTGCCAGCATATCACAGATTCCTGGGTGGTTCCGAAGGGACACATAAACTAAACGACTTGACTTATGTAGTTCTGTAACTTCAACGAGTTGTGGACTAAAATCAATATTTCAGAATCCAATGTTCTTTTGATATGGTAGTTGTTATCCACATTATAACAATTATGACGGAATTTTGAAAAAGAAGAAATAGCACAAGATATACATCACAAGATGAAAAGTCTATACCAGTGCATTAGGCAAGTATTTTCATTATGTCTCTCTCGAAATGTACATGAGTTTAAGTGAAAAATATACCCTGTGAGAAAACCTCTGGTTCAAAAATTAGAAAAAACACAATACATCCGAATTGAAATATTAGATTTCGCGTTGAAATTTCTTCCAAGAATATTTAATACCTAAACCGGAAGAAGTTGTAGTGAAAATGGGTAAGATGCAACATGCAGCAAAGATTACAAGTAATGTCTACAGTAATTAAATGGGTGTTTCGAGTATGTTACATATTTTGAAAATCGGGTTTACTTGAAAATAATGATCTGGGAGAAAGGTTTTAGAATGGAAACATTTAAAAAAAAAAAAAAAAAGTTATGTATTACATATATTCTAGACTCTTCTGAGATCATTTTTTAATGTTTTTTAAATGATCATTATTTTTAAATGAGAACAATCTTGTGATAATCCCGCTTGCTTAGCAAACTGATTGCTCTTCAAGAAGGGAAAATGAATAAAACCTTGAATGTAATTAGACGGTGTTCTTCCATCTTTAGTTGAACTCTCCTGTAAGGGAAAGAAATATGTATTGCCTCAGTATTGTTAGTATGGATACTGCTTTACATAGTTATAACATTTAGCCACGAAAAGCTCATTTTCATCGTCACCTCCTCTATTTTTCGGATCTCTCTTTCTTTCTCTCTCTCTCTCTCTCTCCTCCCTCTCTCTCTCTCTCTCCCCCCTCTCTCTCTTTCTCTCTCCCTCCCTCATCTTCTCTTCTCTGCTTACTTGTTTCTCATTAATGTTAATCCATCTATACTTTGTGTCTGTAATTGTAGAGTTTTCTCTCAAGTCCTTTCTACCTAATTTTATATTCTAACTAGCGGGTTACACCCGCCACTTCGCCAGCCCATCAAACACACACACACACCCTCAAACAAAATAACAATTTCGATAACAATCTCTAACCAAAAAGTGACTCGTGGAGACTTCCTATTGTGAAATAAGGAAAGTTTTGTGATATTAACATCCGTTTTATTTCATCGATGGGTATTTTACAGCTTTATTGTCCTAGTCGGGTAGTGCAAATATTGATTTATAGAATAATTTACTACCTTACCAAACACATTCCCAAATCAGAGGATACAAATTAATTAATTCCCAAAGTTGTCTGTGTGTGTGTGTTCGTCCCAACGCGCCTATGAATAGGGTCAAACGCATCAGGGCTCTCATATCCTACGCAACTACCTCTTACCCTCTCTGCAAAGCATTAATGTTATTTCTAGGACATTTGAAAAATTTACATGTTTCTCCACATACCAAATTGGAATATAAATGTTCAATTTATGATAATTTTCAAATGAGAGGCAATATTCACAAATACCGCAGTAGCAGGAGACAAGAGGAAGAACAATAGCCACAGATTTTCCATACAGTTGATAAAGCCTATAAATTCAAAAATAAAAAAATAGAATAGGTTATACATAATCGTTTTATAACGTTATGATTTATGATATACGCCGTAATGATAGTAAATGATAATGAAATAAGAAAAAGGTGCCTATCTACTTTTTGTATTTTTACCGTTGTACTTTTTGTATGCATATCTAAAAGACTTATAGTGTATACTGTACAGGTACCTCCAGATATCTCCAGTATTCTCTATGAATAATTGAATATTAATTTTATGAGCGCCTTAATACATTCTTGTGTATGCAATCAGAAATGGATATTAAATAAGTGGATGTGCTCTGTGAGAGCTATTTATTTCCATTCATAGTGTTAGCCAATCTACAAGTGCGTTACTGCTGTTTAAATGAATATTATTATGTTTACTTCTACAAAGAAAATACTAATTTATTTATTGACCTAATAGTAAATTTATTGACATATATGTATTCTATTTTATTTAAAAAAAAAAAGCAAGTGTAACTGATAAATACGTTGACAACTTTGTCTGAATTTATTTTATTAAATTTCTTTTTTTTATCATTTTCCTAACCTTGAGTAGATTTATTATACTTCCTATGTGTGTCCTCCTAATAGAGCTTGGCATAGTTATATTATATGTTACATAATAATAATGTATTTACCTTGAACCATACGGAGCGGATAACCTGCAGAGCTTCGCACATTATTTACAAGAATAATTTCATACTTTATAGCTATTCTATTATCTCCTTGCAATATTGTAGTAAAAATGTGCAGTGTTGCTTTAAGGAAACTATATTGCAAATTTATTATACATATACAAGATATACAACGTAAATAATTTATTAAGTGTACCGACATACATATTGTCACGGAGTTATTTGGCCTTGAGCAAAAGTATTTCAAAGTGTAACTTATCTAGCTTGGAAATACTATTTGGAAAATGATAAACAAATAAATTTGAGGAAAATCTTGATGTAACTTTACTGGTTGTATTATTTTATGAAATAATGGGGGTAGCAGATATATCAATTAACACAATGACAAGTACATAATTTACCATCAAATCGCACACAAAATTCTTCCTACCAGTTTCAATATAAAAAGTTACGACATCATGATTATATACTACGATCTCATAAAATATATATTATAATAAAGAAAAAAAGTTTGCAAAGTGACCATTAAAAAGTAAATGGTCAAAGAGATTAGTTTTCTCACCTGAAAATCCTGGAAATTGGAACTTCAGATACTTTTTGATGTGTCCTGGAATTTGGAATTTTCAACTGGAACCGTGGAATTTTGCTGGAACGTTAAGTTTTGAACTGGCGATATTGTATAATTTTTTGGGAACATCGGATTTTGAACTAGTAGAACTGTAGAATTTGGAATTATGTAATGGCTTTTTAATTTGTGCTGAAACTTGGAATTTTGCTGGAACTGTGATATTTGCAGGATTTGTGAAGTTAGAGCTTAATTTGTTTCACTAAAATAAGTCAGCTAGTCTCATTAGAAGAACAGTGTCATTGATAGAGGCTACAAGCTACAATATCGTAATCAATGAGTACCTTTTACTTTCTGAAGAACGTCATTGATTTCTCGTTACTTGAAACTTCCGGAATTCAGCCTCCTTCGTGCAACTCCAAAAGGTTTTGCTTTCCACTCGAGTGATCTCGCCTACGTCAGCTTTTCAGAAATACCTACCTACCGTTTCCACCTCGCCTGAGGATGAGATATTGTAACAGCAAATTTTATTATTAATGTTATTTTCGTTGTAACTGAAGCCACTAGTGGTGGGATTTTCATAACTTTTCCGTAGCTTCTGATTTGGCTAAATGGCTGTATCATAGTGTATCATTATATCAAAATACTTGAGATAGTAATTCTATCTCAAGTATAAAAATAATGTGCAATAACCGTACAAAAAAATTATGATTTTAACATAATATAACAAACAAAGCCTGATTTGAGATGACCATAATACCTATGTATTGACTATATGGCATTCACTTTTAGACAAAAAATTAAAATATTTCATTTTTCTAGCCATATCCTTTCTTGATCATGACTGTGTGGTTCCATACTTGTAAACATGTAAGCACAGTGAAATTGAAATACACACAAAAATACAACGTTGATTTTCACTTCATTCCTGCCCTAGCAGATTTCAGACGTCCATATTTTTTACAGATTTTGAAGATTTTTTACAGATTATATTTTGAATACGGGGATCTATATTACCGAGGTTTTATTTTAACACTGTACATGATACATATTGGGTATCATGATACTTCCACTACACTTAACTTACATTTTTCAATTTTATTTTGAACTGAAAGCTCCGTTTTTCTCTTAATCTCGCAGTAATAAAGAATGTACCTGTACCTACTCAATACTTGAATTTATCTCAACAATAACATTGGAATAAGCAGACGGTAAATTGCTTGTTGAGAATGAAGCATACTCTCACATATTAATGGGTTTTTATTTGATACACTTGGAAAAGCTATAGAAGAAAAAGCTATCTATTACACGTAAATCTAGCAAATCTAGTCTCACACATAACAGATTTTGTATCGTTGTGCGTTCCTTGCTTTTGATCTCTTCAATTAAGGACTTAGATTTATTTGGCGATTGGAATTATGTATATTTCATGGTTAAAAATACATAGATTAACAAACATGGAGGTTGGATGTTTCCCTTTTTGTAAAAACAATGATTTTATTCTTTGGGTGTTTGGTGTTTTAACTCTGTCCTGGACAGTGGACAGAAGAAACAATGCGCTGACCTTCCTCAAGACACAAATCACCATTATTTGTTCATAAAGCCAATAGTTTTTTTTTTTTTTTTATTAAATCTATATCTATAAAAGAAAGCTGTCTGTATGTATGTGTGTATGTGTGTATGTATGTATGTTCTTTATACAAATCCACACCGTTTGACCGAGAAACCTGAAATTTTGCACATAGGTCCTTTTGGATCAGGAAATTCTTCTAGGCTAGATTATATCTCCCTGAGATTAAGCTACAATGAGTGAGGATAAAAATGGATGGGTGACGCAAAAAAAATTCACGTTTTTTGACATAAATGACATTTTTTCTCGAAATTTGTCGCGACGACCTATCAACTCAAAGCGAGAAAGTTTTAGGCAAGGTTTGAGCTTTCAATTGACATGTCGATCGCGAATTTCTGATGAGCCGTTCTTGAGCTACGCCGGGTAAGGTAAAAAAATGGATGGGTAACATGTAAAATATTCACGTTTTTTGACTTAAATGACATTTTTTCTCGAAATTTGAAGTGACGACCTATCAACTCAGAGCGAGAAAGTTTTAGGCAAGGGTTTAGGCTTTCATTTGACATATTGATCGCGAAATTCTGATGAGCCATTCTTGAGCTACGCCGGGGAAGACCAGAAAATAGATGGGCGACAAAAAATATTCAGGTTTTTTTTCAAACCTAAATGACATTTTGTGTGTGTGTGTTGTGTGTGTGTGTGTGTGTGTGTGTGTTTGTGGTGTGTGTGGTGTGGTGTGTGTGTGGTGTGGTGTGGTGTGGTGTGGTGTGGTGTGGTGTGGTGGTGGGGTGTGGTGTGGTGTGGTGTGGGTGTGGGTGTGTGTGTGTGGTGTGTGTGTGTGTGTGTGTGTGGTGTGTGTGTGTGTGTGTGTGTGTGTGTGTGTGTGTTGTGGTGGTGTGTGTGTGTGTGTGTGTGTGGTGTGTGTGGGTGGGTGGGTGTGGGTGGGTGAGTGGGTGTGTGTGTGTGGTGTGTGCGTGTGTGTGGGTGTGTGTGATGTGTCGGTGTATGTATGGTGTGATGTGTGTGCGTTGTGTGTGTTTGATGGGCTGGCGAAGTGGCGGGTGTAACCCGCTAGTCTGATATAAATAAAAGTTAATGTGTTCATTTTTCAACTGACAGCCTTTCCAGAAGTCGCTGTGAAGCGATTAGGTATATATGTATACATAAAAAAAATTTACCATTTTTTCTCCCACATGAAAGTTAAGCACATTTAGCTAAAATGTTCTGGCCAGGTCGACAATTTTTAACAAAAGTTCTAAGATGACTCTTTTTATTTTATTGTTCTTATATGGCTTTTATGGATGTTGTTGTTCTTACTAATATGTATTTTATTGTTCTTGTATGGCTTTTCTCAAAAGGATGTTGTAATAAGGGATATAAAATTGGTGAAATAATAACTTCCAGCTCATTAATTTGTTTCAGTGGGTTTTTACCCTACCACAAGGTTAAATTTCATGTATTTCAAGTCAAAAATTTAGGTTTCAAAAACCTTCAAATGATTTTCTCAATTGAAATCTTATTCTAGATATCATCATCAGCAATCTACATTATCTTGCAAAAGATTAAACAATAATTCGCTACGAATCATTTTAATGAAATTAGATGTTCCAATTATTTTTCAAAATCTTTCCCCTAACTCAGGAAAGTCTGCTTCTACCAAATGCTGTGTCTGACATTTAATAAATAACGTTAGGTCCCTGCTCCCCCTACCCACAGCTGGTGTTGATTAATCATCAAACATAAAACAAGGGAACAAGTGCATGCTCTGATGCCAGTAATTTTTCACAAGAAAAAAATGGAAAAAATAGGAAAAAAACATCACACCTTCTTGCCTACGCCTGAGGCTTTAATTCAGGGGAGAGGGCACAATTCGTGCAGCCAAGTGGTTCGTAATTAGGAGGATGAGCTAACGAGTAGAGACAAGGAGTTATCTTTTCACAGGAAGGGAACTTTCCCGAGTATCATATTTTGTAAGCCACCTAAGTGTATGAATGACAGGTTTTGTTTGAAAATAAATTTTATCCTGTAATAAAAACCCAACTCGGTAGATATCCGAGGTTTTTACCTTCTACGTGCTGATAGTTGTTCGTGTCTTGGCTACTTATATTGACCCCGGTGACCAGCAACTTCTATAACAGAATTTCCATTCAGTATAATTATAATAAATATTTACATTATCTTTGCTCAAAGTTGCTTTCAACGTGCGGTTTGATGAGTCTCAAAAATACTCTTATCAAAATGACCTGGTTTTTCATTTCTCCCACAGATGCTTCAACGTTGACAACTTCCAATTACATAAGCCTCTTTGAGCCAGACGTAATATAGCAATTAATTCTCTCTTCCTACATTTACTCCCATCTTTCTGGCTCTCCCATGTACGAGTATTCCTATCGCTCCTCTCATTCTCCTATTTATCACTTACTATCTCTTTAACTCCTGCGAGGAGTCATTTAGGACGAGGATTTTACTCTTAAATCACCGAAAATCGTACCAGCCCCACATTAACCTGGTCTGAGTTGGACCGGAAACGCAAGCCTCACGTTTTTTACTTGATAAACTCAGTAGCAGAATTTTTCGTCCGACACCTGGTATAACTACTTTACTAACAATAGACTCTTTATTGCAAGGTATTTAGGAAACCACTAGGTGAGTTTATTCGAGAGAACTATTATCATCTGGTCTTTTTCTCAAATATATGAGGAAAAATCATGCATTGGTGGGATTCGAAACAACGCAAAGAATCCCTACGCTACCAGGATTACCAGACTAGCCTTAAACCACTCGACTACCAATACACGGTAGCTCTGTCTTGTCTACAACCTATCTCTAAATCTCCTCATCCAGATCTTCCTATCTCTTCTCCTTCCCTTTTTATTCCCCATAAAGAGTAAAGTATTTTATTTCTCCTTCCCTCTCCACCATTTTTTTCTCCACACTTACTCTCTTAATCTTTACCTACTCGAGTTTAATCTTTCTCTTTATTTTTTCTTCCTCTTTTATTTCCTTTAGCCTCTCTACACTACCTGTCTTTCTCTCTTCTTTTTTTACTATCTGGAAAATAATTTTGTTCCTATTTCCTAAAAGCACTTCCATGTTATATAGAGAGAGGAAAAGGAAAGCGAAATATGATATACTCTCTTTGTTCTTTTTCTGTCCTGTGTTGGCGTTCGTACCACACAAAGCAGAGTAATTCAGTTAGAGAAAAATCTAAAATCTAGGCTTTCGAGAAAGGAAAAATGAAAATATTTACTTCCAAATACTATGTACCTAGGCATGATGTGTTTTTTTCTCAGATTAAATAAAAATGTTTACTGTATAATAGTTTTTTGTTTTGTGTGTGTGTGTGTGTGTAAGTGTGTGTGTGTTTGTAAGAGAGAGAACAAGAAAATTAAGAAATGTAAGGAGAAAAAAGTCTGATGATCGGTACTTGTGAAAACAAGATCGATAAATGAGTTAAATTATAAAATATTTATTTTGGATGACGTATAATACATATTTGAAAATTACTTTGGGTAAATTTAAGTCAACTCGAAAGAAAAAAAAAAGAAAAAAAAAAAAAAAAAAAAAAAAAAAAAAACAGAGCAAGGAAAAAAAAGACAGGAGGTAGAATGACAGGTATAAGAGAGACAAAAGAAGCACAGCAAGATGCAGTGGTGAGAGAGACAGAGAATGAAGGAAAATAATGAACATGTAAGAGGGAGAAAGAGATGGACAATGTGAAAGAGAGGGAGATAGGTGGTGGTAAAGAAGGAGAGAGAGGAAGAATTATTGTCACAGTTGACAGAAACTCTGAATAGACTCGCTGTGTCGATTTCCTGGGGTGTCATTTACAATAAATTTCCATAATGAAATATGAGTTCGCTTTCTATAGGACAAAATTCAGATAATGCAATTTTCATCTGGTAGGTATTACCAATACTTTTTATACGAATAAAATCGTCAAACCAAATTATGTCATAGAATTCTCAAGGCTAAACATTTTTTACTTGAAAAAAAAAGAGGTAATTATATTTCTGGATGAACCTTTTGCTTCCAAAATAGTAATTAGTGGTCTGTTCGTGTGTATATCTGTGTACTGTGTATGTATTGTATACAAAATATCTGTACGTCATAGAACTCCATGATTATGGAATATGGATCTTCATACGAAAAATCAATTATAGCTTTGCCTCCTCCTGCCTACTCTACTCATAGAGTATAGAGCTGAGTTTATATCAGCTGATTTTTGTTTTTTCCGATATTGTAACCATATCAGCAACAATGCGGGCATTACGGGCCAAAGTGAATGAAGATTACATTATTGTGTATGTGCAACTATAAAAACTGGAACATTCAAATTTCGCATTTTATTTCATCGAATATGTAGCATAAAGGACATGAGGGAATGCAGGATAATGGTCCCTCGCTCTTAACAATCCAGGCACGCATCCCTCATTTCGTTTTTATACTGACTTCACTCCTGTTATCTCCCTTCAGATCCAGTGAGAGCTACAGGGCGAACTGAAGCAGTTGTGTCGTGTGCAGACTAGAACAAGTTCGAAAAAAACTTTTATTGGATAAGAAGTTATAAGAAATGATTGCGAATAATGAAAAGTTACATTGTACATTTTCACAAGTTTGGAATCGCATTAGATTTTTTTTAGCATTTTTTTCCATTCCTAGCAAAATAATTTACCAGACAATATCAACATTATAGGAGAAATTAATTATTTTTACAGAAATTATAATAATAATTTTATTTATTTGTAATATTATTTTACAATTGAATTTACAGAAATTATTATGTAGGTAATATAGGTACTCTAACTATTAGGCGTGGAAATAATATTTAGGGACTCGGTTTTTCTGACTAATGTGTCAATATCAAAAAAAATGTTTGTATTGTGAGATTCTTAGCCTCATGAAAACAGCACGAATTCTAGTTCTCAACCATGGACATAATTTTTAGAAATTACATAAATTATTATCTTTTCAGTCCTCTGAATGATTTTACAATAAATTTATCAGGTTCTCCCTTATTTCGGATGACTGACTAGGATAGGTATAGTATCAAAAACACATCATGAATGATTAGGTACATACATCGTCAAAGATGATAGGACGAATAGTAAAACACCACGTGATTGCACAAAGTGGTGGACTGGTGGATACTTAATTAGGTATTACGTTTTGTATATTTGTTACCTAATATGTATTTGAATTATTACCGATATTTTTCATTCCTTTTTTGTCGGCACTTCATGGAATACAGTATTTCCCTGATCCTATTGGGACTGCACTTCAGTACTCACGGGTTCAAGTATTTTGTTTCGTGTAAGAAACTTTATATTTTGTTTAAAATAAAGAAAACACCCAGTAATTTTCCAGAGAATACTTCAAATCGCACCGATATAATATTTTACCTTTCTCATGTGACTTTTCTTGGCACGGGAATTTGATTTATGTTGCGCTATCAGCAAATGTACGAATGTGTCATGCTAATGAGAGAACTGCGGGATAAAGTTTACTTCGTTTTGAGACGGCAGACTAGGAAAAATATACTCGATATAATGTGTTTCTATATGTATGTATAGTTGTATACCTATACTTCTGTGAGAAAAATCCAGCTGATTCGATCGACAGAATTCCAACTGATTGAGTGCGCGATAATTTTTTTTTTTTTTTTTGAGACTTAAAAATAACAAGCAGCACAAGATAGTTAAAGTTTGAATTTTTATTTTAAATATCCGCATTTTTTGTAATAAGTCTTTCACAGCCTTGTTCTGTTTCTTTGACATAAAACAGCAGCTACTATACATGCTTGCCGCACCTATGTGTTTTATAGCTCGCCCATGCCGTAGTATGCTTATGCTTACCCTCTGATAGGCAAGAGGTGATCTATGAATAATACCCATTTAGGTGCTGGGTCAACACGAGCGCTCCGGAAGGTATCCTTCAAGCACATTTAACCAAATTTTGAATACAATTTTTGTCTGCTCTGGAAAGCGAACCCAGGACCTTCCATATGGCAAGCGGATATCTTACCACGGAGCTAAGGAATCTCGCTGAAATGCTGATTCGTGTCTTCTGCAGATGATTGTCGCAAGTACATGACTGTCGCAACCAAGATCAAGGTCGTTCGGAACCTTCTTTCTCTTATGAAGACTTTATTTTCCCAGTAGATATTAGTTGGACCTGGAAATTGTTCTCTTATATCCTGCTGGTTCCACTGTATATTATCTACCTCTTGTATTTTTGAAAAGACCCTGTATATACCTAGTGCACTTTATTTTAACACTCTTTACTATAGTATAAAATAGGTAGGTAGGTACGATGTAGATCACACATAGGTACAATATCTGATCAATTATTCGGTTTAGAAAATGTAATGTGAAAATATTTTTCAGTTTTTCATTGCAAGGGAGCTATGTTTTTGTTGTTGTGAGTAAGAACGCTCTTAACAGCTACTGTTTTAGTGTGTGTCATTGAATTTTAAGCATATAATTATATGTACCAGAAAAAACATGAATATCTGTAAATATATATCAATTTGAGCCATTTATATTTTAAATAATAGCGTAGACGATAAGAAAAAAAAACACAACGTAGATATATAAAAAAATCATACTTGTAGGAGTTTTCTTACTTATTTAAATTTTATTGTACCCTAAACAAAATAGAAATTGTAGTAGTCCACCTGTTCTTAGCTGTAAAATGAGCTGTACATGTAATAAATGTTGGTTTAAACAAAGGAAGTCAGCCCTTACAGCGAGATCAATTGAAAATTGTATATTCTGTGTCAGGATCGGTAAAAAACCGCAGAAATCTAAACGTCAGAAATCACTCTCAGCACGACACTCAGTGCAGGAAATCCGATGCAGTTCAACTCAGCATTATAGATCAAGGCGCTCTGTTAATCCTAGAAGAATACATCGTAAAGAACCCTTTTCGATTGTAGTTATGAAAAGTTCTGAGAAATCTGATCCCGACTTGGCAGTGCGAAAAATGCTGTCTAGAAATCTTGGATCGAAAGGCAAGTATATCTTTTATATAAATTGCAACAAATCCATATTAATAATACAACTTATAACAGAATGAACATATTACTATTTATTATCTCGTAGGTCATTTTGATCCCATTTCTAATTTGTTCCACGAGTTTGATATATTGATTAAATTTACTACATACGTACAATTGTACATACCTAGTGATTTACCGGGTATTTACCCCAGGGGTCGGGTAAATTCCCTAAGTCTTTAAAACTGCGTTTTTGAATATTCCTGCCCAAATAAAGTTTTTCTGACTTGAGCTCTATAAAATTTCAAGTGGTGGGTAGGAAGCACCTACTTTTTATTATTTGTGATTTAATTTCAATTTAAAAAAATAAAAGTTTTCTGTTTCTGAATGTGGTTCTTTACATTTCCTGTGATATGTTTGAGTAATTTTACGTAATAGGTAATTACAACCAGGGCAACTGGAGGCTGCAATCTGAAATCCCTACTTGAGCAGAATAAGGCATGGAAGAACAAGTATGAGTAATATATGACTAATTATCTAAAAATACATTTTTTATAATTAGTTCTGTAAATCCTAACCTTCATGATCAACATTTTAATGTTTATACCACAGAGGGAGGGATCAGGAATAGGAGAAGATGTTTTATGTGTATATTGGCAAGGAAATGTCCTAAATTGGGTAAATACCCCAACTTGGGGTAAATACCCGGGTATTTACCCCAAAAATAAATACCCGGGTATTTGTACATCACTATAACATACCTAGCTAGAGGATACGTAATTTTTAATAACATTGATGTTCCAGGTCTAAGTTTGTAAAAATTATCAGTTAAAATAGAATCTTTGGCGATTCATTTTAATTTTTATTCGTTTATTCTTTTTTTAAATTCTTTTTAATTTAAACATTTTATTCCAAAAATGTCACTTGTAATCCAGAGAGGAAGTTGCTCAGGTATTCTGACTACTTTGCCCTCTGGATTGCAAATGGCAGAAATATGTTATCTGTAATATATATATAAAAGATTTTTACATATAGATAAAAAATAAAAAAAAAACTTGTAGCGATCAATTTTTTTATATTTTAGTAATGCAATATGTGCATTTTCCTATCTTAAAATGGCAATTTTAAACGATTTTCAGGTGTTGTAAAGTCGAAATCTAAGAATGTCAAGAAGGAGACAATCAATGATGATCTACAGGAATTTTACGATGAGTTTGATCGAGAAATGGAAAAAGAAATAGCCAAATACAAGAAAAAAGAAAAGAAAAAACTGAACACGGTGACATCGTATGATAGTTGTAAAGATAAGACAGCACTTTACGTAGCGGATTTATTAAATGAAGATAAGTCAAAGAATATAAATCCAGATGTCATCCAGAACGAACATCTAACCAACCCAACCAGATGGAGAAGTTCGAGATTTAATAATAAGAGAAGCAAAGAAAGCTCAAAGAACAAAAAGCTGGGAAGTAACAAATTATATAAAACGACAAGGCAGAGAGAGGTTTCTGGAAAGATGAAAAGGAACCTAGAGAAGAAAGAAGAAGTGAAAAATATAAAGCTGGTGTGAGGTGTACGATAAAGTTTAAGATATTTTATATTTTTCAAGGAGGGTATTTTTCCCTTTCAAAAATATAATATAGGTCGCGATGAATGGTGTCATATTATACGGAGGAAACAGTGGGAGGGACTAAGTTTTCCCTTGGAATTTCTAGGTAGAGTTATGAGTATAATGTATTTCCCCTGTACCAGGGACCTTTGCATTTTATCTAATATCTTTTTTGCTTTCTTTAACTTGTTCAATAAATACTTTAGCAGAGCTTTGTTGAACTCCTAATTATTGTGTCTTATGCTTTTGTCTACTTCATATAGCGTTTTAAACGATATATAAAACACTACAGATTTAAGGCAAGTAACGATAAAAATACGAAGCTTGCAAGTATGGGTAGTGCCAGCTCTCAGCAACTTGGATTTGAAGAGGTCTACCCAAGAGGCCACCGCAATTTCCCAGGATAGAGAAGTTAGTAAACTTTTCCAATTTGTTACTTCACATCCGAAATCTTATATTTATGTGTTTGTGGTTGTGACATGTACGCTCTATATATATATTCTTTTTTTATCTTAACTTACAGGTATATGCTATGAAGTTTTCCGTAGGTATATGTCGATATCTACTTTCCATGTACAATTCTACACGCATATCCACGCTGCGCTGACTAACTTCGACAACTTTTATTATTTTTAATATTCCATTTATTTTAAATAAAAGAATACTCGTACTAGCACTATTAGGAACACAGGAATCAGTGGCGGCTCGTCGGGTGAAGACACTGAAGACATTTTCACCTAATTTTGAACAGTGAAAACACTACTCATAATCCCTTGAACATGGCACAATTGATCCAACTCAAAGAAAAGAAAAGAAAAAAAAAAAAGAGTAAGCTTTGTGTAAAATAGATCAATGCTGCTTAACATTTCATGTTACTTTCCAAGGAGAACACCAAATGTGAAGACAATTCGAAATTGTCTTCAGTTGTCCTTGAATCAACCAATCAGAGTTGAGTATTTCCAAGTAGGTATCATGAAATATTAGGCAAGAACTATATCTATGTAATATGCTACTGAGGACAGTCTTCAGTTGTATTCAGTTTACATTATCTACACGACCTCATACGAAATGTCACGAAGCCACATACCATGTGCGATTTTGATATTAACACTGTTGCCAGTAGCATTATGCCAGACCTAGGGAACCAGTCAATGATTTAGCCTCCCATATCTAGCACAATCTTGTAATATTTAAAAAAAAAAATAATAATAACGTAGAAGTTAGGAAAGCAGGATTTTGTGTCAGGAATTTTGGATATTATTTCTCATTTTTTGGGTTCTAGTTTTGTACATAGTTCCTAAACGATAGCCGCTACCAATAAATTTTAACTACTTATGTATCTTGTCAACTATAGTCTTAAAAAGGACATCTCGATTGAAGTCAAATCTCGGAAATAATTATTTAATGTAGGCACCGAAATTGAGCCAAATAAGATAATCTGGTATCTAGTTGTTCGAAGAAGTTTTTAAATAGGGACAATGGTGGTCCTGTTTAAGATCCTGACTATGGAACCACTTAAAAAAAAAAAATCATGAAATTAGACGTGTTGAAATGAAATTCTCAAGAGAAAATTCTGTTCAGGCGGTGTAGTATTATTTTTTAAAATAAATAAATACATCTTACATGATTTGAGGGATTTCTTTAAATTTAAAATATAGCTCTTGAAGTTTGTAGAAATTTAGCTATGAAATTAACTTGGCAACATTGTATCTCTTATCTTTAGAATGTAAACAAAACTTAAATTTTATTAGATTATTTTCAAATCTTTTCAACGGTAATCAAGTGACTTTTAATTGGTGTAACTAGTTAATAAAGTTATTTCCCAGTATTTGATACAGGATAGAAACATTATTCCTACCTGATCTGACCTGTGCTTTTCATAATAAGTTGAATTTGAAGTAGCTATGTACTTCTTTCAGTGTCAGAAATAACATTATAATTATGCAGATTGCAAGTAGCTAAGCACACAGCTTCCAGTGAAGTACTTAAAATTATAAGGCAATATCTGTGTTTTTCATAAATAGTCATTTAAACATCAATGGTAACACAAATTTAAGCTGATTTTATATTTGTAGTAAGTATGTTTTCTTAGATTTATTTTGTAATCTGGTGGTGGATTTTCTTCCAGTTTTGGATTGTAATTTTTAGTCTTCAACTAACTTTCTTTCCTTCCCAGTTCTAACCCCTCTTTAAAATGTTGTACCTACCTATCTACTGAGGTATAATCCTAATATTTTCATTTTAATTCCTTTTTACCAACTTTTAGTTAATATTTTTTATTAAGATGAATAATTAATAACAATATTTCAAAGAAACAATGAGATTCCCACAAAATCATGGGGTTCAAACATTAAAAGTAACCCCATTCAGATTAAGAAGTAATGAGGATAAGAAAGATATTATGATTACTGGATGTCCAATTTCTCCAATTACTATAACCACCACTAAAAAAGTAAAGCAAATGCCTGCCCCACAGCCATTCAGTTCAAGCCTGAATGGCTTATGAAAAATGAATGGCTGTGTACCAGCTCAAGTGTTGACAAATTGTTCTGCTGGCCTTGTTTATTTATTAAGTACCAAGTGTTCTCCAAAAACAGTACCTATAAAAACTTATATGATGCAAAACTGGTATGAGAGAAAATCATGCTCTGCAGGGAAACAGCCATAACTTACAATGGGCTGTGTTTATGAGACCATAAGAACTAAGATCTGATAAATTAATAATTTTATTTTTTCAATACTTCTGGGTATAATTTGTCTTCACCTAGTCTTGAAGTCAGGAGCCGCCACTGACAGGAATATGAGTCAGGGACGTAGGTTGGACATTATAGAGAAAATTGTACTCTGCCACTGCAAAATACAAGACTTGAAAAGTCAAGGAACTGCATAATTGGTTGGAAATCAGGTCATTGAAAATTGCATGGATGGTAAGGAACAAAGTTTGTTTGCTTGGTGATTTATACCTCTCAAATATGAGTTAGTATATGTACCGTAGGTACCTACCTATCCGAAAGCTGTGTAACTTTTCGCTTCCTAAAAATAAACAAATTTTGTCATTCATCACACAGGCTGCAGATAAATGATTCTTTGATGACTATAAGATGACTTTGATACATCTTGCTGTAGCAGGTATACGATTTTTATGCGGCTGGTGAATGCTACCTTAGCGTTAGCGTAATAGGAGGTAGAAGAATAATTTATTGCTCTTAAGTTATATCTGTCTTTGGCCTTAGCCTATGGCCTGTGGCATTACTAGAAATTTTTTACGAATGCGTGGCAGTTGGCAGTAGAGATGGGTAATACCGAGTATTTCATAGAACCGGTTCTTCAGTAATCGATTAAATAAAAGTACCGAGCATTTACCCAATTACTTTTTTACTTTCCTTATCTTATAATAAGGAAAGTATTGTATTCGTCGAAAATTTGACCTACCCAGTTTTTTACATTTCTGGACGAATCATGGCCTCAGGATACCAAAAAAGTTGTTTTCAGCCATTGGTCCGTGCGTCTGTCTGTCTGTCTGTCTGTCTGTGTGTGAACAGGATATCTCAAGAACGGTAAAAGCTAGAGACTTGAAATTTGGTGCACAAATTAATTTTATACACCAGACGAACCACGAAACTTTTGGTTGAAATCGGCCGCATTCTGCGGCCGCAGGGCCGCAAATATTAGCCGCAAGTGCCGCTTCTTTAAATTGGTTAAAGATACAAAAAAATTAAGAGAACAACATGTTCTTAGATTAAAAAAATAATAGGGGTCTATTTTGATCATTTTTTTGATATCTTGAACTTTTTGGAACTCGGCTCCAATTTACCGGTATTTGGGGGGGACCCGCTTTGATTAATTTTTTTATTATTCATCCTACATGGGGGTTGTGACATATCAAATTCAATGATTTTGAAGTGCTGATTACGAATTTGGCATTGGTTTTTAGTTGTCTGTTACCGTTGAGTCACCAGTGGCGGAATTCGACTCCTTTTTGGGGTATAAGGAAAGTCGTGTGTGATGTTTACACCAGATTTTTTTTACTTGGTTTTTGAGTTTCTGAGAGCAGATGTAAATGAATTCGAGTAAGTACTCTGGAACCAAGTGCAAAAGCACCGGTTAGCCAAGTCAACACGAGCACAAGCCAGTACCCAGTTACTACCGAGGTATCTAACGAGTACGAGTAAAATACTAGTAAATACGCAGTAAAGAAAGAAATCTTTCGGATACAATTACTTAATTTAAAAAAAAAACTTTTTTCATCTAATACAGGGTGGACCAAAAAATCGTTTACACCCGTTAATGGTAGATTACTGACGACATTTCTAGGACGGATCTGCAATCCGTTTTTTCGGATTCGCCTTTATAACTGCACAAAGTGATTTTTTGCAACTTTCTGAAAAAGTCCGACTTTGGCTTATTCTTCAGGTCAGAACTTTTTTTCTGTTTAAGATGAGTTGATTCTGAACATTTCTGCAGAAAGCCAACAAAATTTTGATGTTTCTAGCTACACTACTTTGAGCCAGCGTCGATGGCATGTTGAATACACCGGTTCCCTTCAGAACACCGAAGTTAAGCGACATCCAGCGATGTTAAGACTTGGATGGGTGACCATTCAAATTCTAATTCTCGTGACGCTGGCTTTTCCCGGCCCCACTCAGGCTGGGTGAGGTCAATGTGAGTAGCAGGTTTGTGAGTTTCCTGCGAATGGAGGGTAAAACCCCCGTCGTGATATGACCATGGCAGTTGAAAGCGACGTTAAACCCCAATTAAAAAAAAAAACACTACTTTGTTTTTTACGGTTTGGTGTGGCATCTTTTTTGACACCTGAATAGAAAAAAAATTCTTATGTAAATTTTTTACACTTTGAAACACTCAAGATTTGCCCGAGCAAATTTTGGCACAGACATGGGCAAGTTTGATAAAAGTTGGCGGCCAACCCAAGGATGCTAAAAAATAATTTTACGATTTTTTATCATGTGATCTTCTGGGTAAACAAACCAGGTAAGTCTCAAAAAATGATGTTCAAAATCTTAAAAGTGTTGACCGTGTAGGGTCGTCTTGTACTCAAAGAGTAATTAGCTATTTATGTCTGATAATTATTTTCCTTGGAATTAATTAAAGGCCAGTCAAATGAATGGTTGTTTGTTTCTCGATGATAGTTTTCAAGCATATTTTTCTGCATTCTATGAAATATTATCTTTAAACTTCTTGAGTTTTTTTAGTACAAGTTACATTATTATAATTCGGCTGCTGAAATGGCAGATACGCATTTAGCATATGGAGTTGCCAACAGGAACATTTGGGATCACGTGAAAAACATAGTTTACGAAATCTGGTAGCAAGAATCCTGTTGGCATTCGATGACCTGACAGATTCGATGACCTGGCAACATTCGACGGAACATGATGAAGAGGTTCAACCTTTGCATCCAGGAAGGTGGACGCCACTTCCAACAGTTCCTCTAAGGGAATTGAGAAAGGAGAGAAAGAGAGAGAGAGAGAGAGAGAGAGAGAGAGAGAGAGAGAGAGAGAGAGAGAGGCAGAGAGCGAAAGAGAGAGAGAGAAAGGCAAGAAGGTAGAGGGACAGTCCTGAGTTAGAACTAAGGTACTAAAGTCACCATTGGTTTCAAAAATTTGTGTGAGGAGAATCCATAGTGTGTACTATGGCTAAATAAAAAATGGCAACATTCTTTTTTATTTTGTAGTCATGAATTTTTTGCTGGCTCTGGCGTTCGGACCGGGTGGACTAGCTTACCACTGAGCTAATCGTGCGCGTCTAATCGTTTCTCATTGAACATACTAACACAAAATGTTTTTTTAAATACCTTTTTGTTTATATCAAAATAGTATAAAACATAATAAAGACTGCAAAAGTTTATTAATTTTACATAATATTATCTTGTTTTTTTCAAGATTTCTATTAAGAGTTGGCAATCGGTAAATATTTGTTATTTAATTAGTATTGTTTATGATAGAAGAACCTACCTACATATTTACCTGGATTTATTTCATAAACTCTATTTTCGTTTGGAAAATTCGCTAGTTTTTTTTTTTCTCGTAGGGAAGCATAAGAAAAACCATCCTTACATTATCAAGGCAGTCTCTCAGGGACTTACATGAATAATAATTATGTGTATTGTGATACCAATAGTATCTGATATAACTCAATTTACAGATGGTATTACCCACAAAAAAACCATTAGTTGTTGGAGTTACAATAGGTCAGATACAGGTATGAATAAAATATTCCATCAGATTTTTTTGATAATTAGAAAAATATTGACCGTCGAGAATTGAACCTCGGTCATGCGACTAACACTCTCAGCACTACCACATCTAGCTAAAACCACTGACAATCTGAGAAGCACGAAATTTATCATTTGAATTTTCCTAAACTGGCTGATGAAGGCATGTGAAACCGCAGTATTCAAAAAAAGCAATGTAAACAATTTTTGTAAACATTACAAGACGACCTTACACAGTCTACAGCTAGAAAACTCTGAGGATTTTTGAAGAGTTTTTGGCAAACATCTAATAATTTTTCCCAGAAGATCACGTGATAAAAAATCGTAAAATTATTTTTTAGCATCCTTGGGTTGGCCGCCAACTTTTATCAAACTTGCCCATGTCTGTGCCAAAATTTGTTCGGACAAATGTCGAGTGTTTTATTTAGTAAAAAAGTTTTTTCGGGTGTTTTTTTCTGTTCAGGTGTAAAAAAATATGACAAACCAAATCGTAAAAAACAAAGTAGTGTGGCTAGAAACATCGAAATTTTGTTGGCTTTCTGCAAAACTGTTCAGAACCAACTCATCTTAAACAGGAAAAAAATACTGACCTGAAGAATAAGCCAAAGTCGTGCTTTTTCGGAAAGTTGCAAAAAATCAAAAAAAAAAAAAAAAAAATTTGTGCAGTTACGAAGGCGAATCCGAAAAAACGGATTGTAGATCCGGCCTGGAAATGTCGTCAGTAATCTACCATTAACGGGTGTAAACGTTTTTTTTGGTCCACCCTGTATATTAATTTATTATAAAACCAGTACATACTAATTACTCTCAATAATAGGTAATTTATGAATAAAGTAAACTACCCGTACCCATCTAGTTGGCAGTATTGAAGTAAATACATTTCTTTCAAATATTATAAACTAGCGGGTTACACCCGCCGCTTCGCCAACCCATCAAACACACACAACGCACACACATCACACCAACACACCACACACCACCCACCCACACACACACACACACACACAACCACACACACACACACCTACACCCACACACCCCACCCACTAACACCCACACACACCACACACACAACCACACCACCCACACACCCACACCACACCACACACAAACACACACCACACACACACACACACACCAACACACCACACACCCACACCCACACACCACCCACACCACCACCACCCACACACAACCACACCACACCCACACCCACACCACACACACACCAACACACCACACA